>JAIUCV010000326.1:0-600000 GCA_026724425.1 Erythrophleum ivorense
TTGCATTAAAACAGCCCCTACTGCATAACAAGACGCATCAGCCTCTATTTCAAAAGGCTGGCTAAAATCAGGCATGGCTAGTACTGGTACTATGGTCATTGCCTCCTTTAAGGTTTCAAAAGCATTTTAAGCCTCACTATTTCACTTCAATGAATCTTTCTTCAACAATTCTGTTAGGGGTGCTGCTATCCTTCAATAATCTTTAACAAATCTCTTATAATACCCTGTTAAGCCAAGAAATCCTCTTAAGGCCTTTAAATCCTCAAGAATAGGCCAATTAATCATAACTTCTACCTTAGAAGGATCAGCTTGTACACCTTCTGGAGAAAATAATATGGCCTAAATACTCCAACCTAACTTGGCCAAAGACACACTTCTTATTAATGACTAGCTTGTGTCCTTAAAGTACCCACAATGCCACCGTTAGGTGTTCTTTATGAGTAACAAAATCAGAGCTGTAAATTAGGATGTCATCAAAAAATACAAGAATGAACTTCCTCAAATATGCTCTGAATATATCATTCATCAAACCTTGAAAGGTTGATGAGGCATTAGTCAACCCAAGGGGCATGACCAAGAACTCATAATTCCCCTCATGTTCTAAAGGCAGTCTTCTCTTCATCTCCTAGTCTAATTCTTAGTTGGTGATAAGCTGATTTCAAATCTAACTTTGAAAAAACGGTTGCACCCGCAAGTTCATCTAACAACTCATTAGTGACCGGAATAAGGAATTTATCGGGTATTGTTACCTTGTTTACAACCCTATAGTCCACACAACCTCCAACTCCCATCTTTTTTCTTCACCTATAGAACTAGGTTTGAGAAAGGACTAACACTAGGACGTATATTCCCAGCCACTAGCATTTCTTACACTAGCTTTTCAATCTGAGTCTTTTGAAAGTAGGCATACCTATAAGGGCATACGTTACGTGGCTCCTCTCCAAGCTTCAACATAATTGCATGGTCCATTGAATAATGGTGGCAGGCCTGGTCTACGTACACATACCTCCCTAAACTCTTCCAACAGCTTTTGGCTGTTCTGTTTCCGAGGTGGCTGTCATATCCATATACTTATCAAAAAGCCTTGGTCCTCCCCTTTTAAAGAGGGAACAATAGATTAAAAAGACACCCAAGTCCTGGTTAAAGTTGGGTCTCCTTTCAAACAATACCAGTTAGAGCCTACTTCTATTTTCATGGTGAGAGTTCCCCAATTCACCCTCATCTCCCCTAATGACTCCAACCAAGCAATTCCCTAAACCAAATCAGTCTCTCCCAGCAAAAGGGTAAAATGTCTGAGTAATGGTCATCTCCTGCAACTCTAATTACACTCCTTCACAGGCTCCCTTGCAATACCTTGCATGTCCATCTCCTACCATAATTTTGTACTGAACAGTCTCTCTAATAGGCAAATTCAGTTTTTCAACCAGTCTAGTTTGCAATAAAATTGTGGGTAGCCACACTATCAACCAGCACTAGCACCTCTTCCCCTTGCAACTTACCCATGCTCTTCATAGTTTTGTGACCTCCCAACTCCACTATGGAATTCATTAATATTTCATACAAGTTTCAAAATTATCAACCGCACCCCTTGCTGTCTCTTCTACTTCTTGATTGTCCAGCATGTAATTTTCTTCCCTTCTTTCTCCTACTCCATCTTCTGTCAAAATAAACATTTGTAGTTGTTTATTTTTACATTTGTGATTGGGCCCAAACTTTTCTTTACATTTAAAACATAGTCCAACCTCTCTTCCCTTTATCTCAGCTTCAGATAACCTCCTTGTTGAGCTAAATTCATCAACTGAGTTAAGGATTGGGGTTGCATCAGCCTTACTCCAGCTCTAACCTCCTCATTCAGGCCATTTTTGAAAGCACCAATTAAGACCTCATTTGGGATCTTATCAAGAGGTGCTGAAACAAGCTCAAACTTCTGCCCCCTAATCAGCCACACACCCTTCCTGTTTGAGAGACATTAAAATTTCATAGTTGTCCTCCAACTGATTACAATGAAACCTCCCTATTAATTCCGTATTAAACGCTGGCCAAGAAGGTATGGGTGCTCTAGTTTCCATCCATTGGAAACAATTCAAACTTTCCCTTCCAAACTCACCACTATAGCCTCCAATTTCTCGTCTTCACTGACTCTAAGAGAGAAGTACCTTTCCACTCTGAAGAGCCACCTAATTGGGCCTTCACCAGAAAACACAGGGAGTTCAAGCTTTCTGCATTTACTCACTTCTTTTTCGCCCAGAATACTACTTCCTTCAATCATCCCCAGGTAACAAAGTTGATTCTCCATCAACAACTTGCCTCTGTCATCACCTCCACTCATCATTTGGAACTCATTGAGCTTGTCGCGCATCTCCATCATACAAACCTCCATCAACGATATATCCTCCTCCATCTATCCGAAGTTCTTCTCCAAAGCATCAACTATTCCTTCCATTTTGGTACCAACCATATCCAAATCGCAATATGCTTTGATACCAATTTGATGAAAGTCCCACTATAATTCATATTATTTATAGAAGGGGAAAAAAAAAGGTTAAGATGTTCTCCCAAACAAGACAAAAAAGGGAAAAGAGGCCTCAAATGATTACAGTGGCCATCTATGGACTGAAAAAGAAAAGAAACAAGTCTCCCTCTAGCTTTCAAGAGGCTACAGACTCTCCCCACTTAGATTCTTCTTACCTTCCACACTCTGAAACACGATGTATAACCCCCACAATGGCCTTCTCTTCCTCTCTCCTTCCCTTCCAGAATCTGTTAAGTTAGGCTAGTTTGTCCTATTCTCCACTCTCTGCCACCTCACCCTCTGTGGGAAAATTGGGCCTAGACTTGGGCCCCTTCCCCTTTTTGTTTCTCTCATAAACTTTCCCTTATTTCATTTTCTTTCTCTCATACGTGTTATATATTTTGGGCTTTGGGCCTGACAGACCCAGACCCATCAATTTCTCAAGATTTCAACTACCTCAGTTTCTTGGCCTTGAGCTCTACCAAGCATTGCCGGACTCATTCTTGAGATATTTCTTGCCAATAAAATGATATTTACAAATATTATTAAATTATTGCAGAAATCTCTACATGGTGGGACTTAGTGCACTTTGGATTGAAACCCTGAATTTCAGAGGCATACTCAGAAGGATAAGTTTTGGAATTGCTCATTGTGATAAAATGATGAAAATTAAGGAAAGCAAACAAATGAGATATAAGCACCTCTTCCAGTCAGCTGAATATTGTTTTGGAATAATCTCTATTTTTTTGTTTTCCTCATCCATGACAGCATGAAGAGCTTCTTTTGCCAAATCATTGCAATTAACATACCACTGGGGCTTTATCAGGGGCTCCACAACATCATTGGTTCTTGAACATACACCAAGGCGCATCTCATTGTTTTCAGAACCTCTGTAAAGGCCCTAAATGAATGGAGAAAATTAATGAAACAAGAATAACCCAATTTTCTAACTCATCAGTCATCACACAGACATACAGACACACACCCAATGAAGATTTACAGAAATACAAGTATCATGGAAAAGTAATTTTGCAAAATTAAATGAGGAACTTACTAAATTGATATATGCTATGCCAAACGAAGAACATCAATGTGCAACATATGTAAAGTAAAAAGGGAAAATAAGTTCACAACAACAACCATATTATGCACCACCGAAATCACCAAAACAAGCAATCACTAGTCAAATTCTACATGCTTACACATGCATTATCCAAGTATGTCACACAACATATTTGTTGCCCCAAAATACCAAAGGCTTCATAGTTCCAAAGAACCAATACCTTCTTCTGTAATGCTTCTGCCACAGCCTCCCGAGCTTTAAATCTTGGCATGCCCACAAATTCAGAGCCACCATTGGTATTTATTTTCCCATCGTCGGTGAAAATATTAATGAACTCAAGGTTGTGACGTTTTCCAACATCAAAGTCATTTGGATCATGAGCAGGGGTAATCTACAAGAAATTAAGCAAGTAAAATTATGGCATGATATCACTTGAAAACGAATTTCTATGCAAAAATTAAAATAATACATGTATAGAGATTACCTTAACAGCTCCAGTCCCAAATTTTGGATCAACAAGAACACCATCACAGATTATAGGAAGCTTGCGACCATTAAATGGATGAATGGCAAATTTTCCATGAAACTGGCTGTATCGTTCATCACCAGGATGAATAGCAATAGCAGTGTCACCAAGCATAGTTTCTATTCGAGTTGTGGCCACAACAATTTCACCTAGGTTTCCTTCCAAAGGGTATGCAAATTTTGTTAAAACTCCAAATTCCACTGGTTTATCATATCCAGGAACCTTTAACAAAGTCCTTTCTTTAATATCAATATAATCCACCTGCATGCAGCAGGCAATTACATATATTTAGAATGATTTTTTGATAAAATACATTACATACAGAATGCATCACTCAAAAAAATCAAGTAATTGCATTGCCTACCTCAATATCAGATATTGCTGTTCGTAGGACACAGTCCCAATTCACTAAACGAAGGTCCCTGCAAAAGTGACACCACAATAGTGACATCTCCAGAAATCAACCATTTAGACACAGTAGTAATCTTTTTTTTTTAAATAAAAGATGTAAACCATTTTATAGGAAGTTGAGAGCTTTTAGGAGTACCCAAGACTTGCTCATTAAATTAACGTCACATCAGCATGATGTAGTTTAATTAATTTATATAAAAGTCACAGAGAGAACAGGACATGACAATTGAATATTTGAATTAACTATTCACTTTCACTTGCACCATCCTTAAACACTTCCACAGTAAACTGCCTTTTTATGAAGGCAAGGAGTAAAAGCAAGGAAGTAAATGGTTATATAACTACGATAGCACCAAATACAATCCTTGACTTGAACATTTTCGTAAGCTGTCATTATTTTTTCTCTATATAAATTGTCATTGAGCCAGGCCTTTAAGGCATGTCATATTTAAAGCTCGTTATATCTATTTATACTACCAACATCAACCCACCTATAGATAAGGCCTTGTTTATATAGCCTCACAAAAGCCTCAGTAACAGCCTTCGATCTTCTGTCATCCATTGTGAAGCTCTGGAAGATAAAGGAAGGCAGGATTAATATGAAAGCCATAGATGACTATTAGGTGCCATGAGAAGATTTACAAAACTCTCCATTAAACACTTAGCAAGTTATAACTTATATCTTTACCTCGCGAGACCAATCCAGAGAGGCTCCTAAACGACGTAATTGCTGTAATATTTTCCCCCCATACTTGTTTTTCCAGTTCCAGACCTTTTGCACCAACATTTACCAAGGTAGATCTTATTAGTGAGGACATAGAAATAGAAACCATCAAACTAGTAAGAATGTTAACTTGAAAGAGTGCTTTACAAAACATACCTCAGATATAAATCTCTCACGACCCAGATCATGCCTTGTTAAATGTTTTTCACGCATTATTTTTTTCTCCACAACTACCTGTCACAACAATCAGACTATCATCATCTCACAAATAAAAGAAATACCAGTGTGTGTTGGGAGCTAATCCTTTTATATCGAACCCACCTAGTTTAGATCAAATACAATAAAATATTTCACATAAAAACAGCACCAAATGTGCATATGCAGCTAAATAATAAGCAAGAAACATAGGACGCCATTCCTTTACCACCCTACTACAACATCCATAATGAATGATAAAAAATAAGAAAGTTAAAACTGTATAGCATTTGCTCCATTTTGAAATAGAACCTGTGTTGCAATCCCAGCATGATCCATGCCAGGCACCCACAATGCATTATATCCAGTCATTCTCCGCCATCGAATCATTGTGTCCTGCATGCAATAAATAACATTGAGAAGTTCGGTTTTGAACAGCTAATCTAAACTCACATTGCGTATATATGTTACCTCTATTGCAGCTGTTAGAGCATGACCAATGTGGAGAGCACCAGTCACATTTGGTGGAGGCAGGACCTGAAAATAAGGTGCAATCAGATTTCTCCATGGTGTCCAAATTGACTCCAACAAATAAAACTAATTAAAAAACACACATATTGATTATATATACTAAGTCTCATCTTAGTCATCATTTCCCACTACACTTGAATGTTGGATCATATTTAAAACAACTTCCTAGCCACAACCTAAATGCTAATATCCAATTATTATAAAACTGGTTAATCAAGTGGCGAATTAAGTTTCTCTTGGACATAAACATCAAGCACAAGACCTAACCTTTTTTCATGTCATTGAAATGCATGCATCGAATTTTAACATAGAAGTTTGCCCTCTCTTGTTTAATACTTGAGAATCAATGAAATAAAGTGTATAACTTAAATCTTTTCAAAGCTCATGCAAGATACTACATTTCAAATGCAATAAATGTTGCATTTTGATATAACACAACATAATTTGAGATTCAATGTACAGAGATTTCATCCAATAAAAAATAAATGACTAAAAATAAGACCATTGGATTTTCACTTTTCCTTAAACTATAACATTTGGGGGGGGGGGGGGGGGGCAATAGACTTTTGATGAAAAGGAATGTAAGACTGAGAAGTAATATTTTTGAAACTGCATCAATTATTGAACCAACGAAGACACCGGTTCACAATTTATTGGTCGAATCGTGATCAAACCGTGATTGAATTGATAATAATTAAATATATATTTTTAAGACTTTATATATTAAAATTCTAACGTAACTAATAAACATTAGTAAATTTCAAATATTTGATTACTAATTCAATATTTTTAAGATATTTAAGAAATCATTTTTTAATTGAAAGCCAAAACTTACCCATGATTAAAAGCTAAAAGTATTTAATATTGAACTTTTGGAGTCCTCAAATTATAATGTTTCCACTTGTCATTAAAAAAAAAACCCAAAAAAACAAATGGCAATCTTAGCTAGACACCTTAATATTAGAAAGAAATAATACTAGGAAATGGAGCATAATAGAGAGTAAGTAAAAAAATAGCAAAGTACGCTCATTTTGTTTCTCTTATATTCTTTTTTTTTTTCCAAAATTTCTTTATATTTCCACCCTCTCTTTTTTCTAGTGCCTTCTATTTTTAGTTTTTCAAATTTATTCAAAATGAACCATTCTATTATATAAGAAAAATCTTTTTAAAAAATTTCAGATTGATTCAAACCGGTTTTTGACCGATCTGGTTTTGACCAATTCAACTGATTTTTGACCGATTCTGTGGCTAATTGGTTTTCTGGACTAATCGAATTAGACCAAGGACCTATTCCCAATTCGACCAGTCGAACTAGACGGTTTAGTCCAGTTTTAAAAACTATGTTAAGAAGGATTATTTCCACTATATAGTGCAAGGCCACTCCACACTTCAGTAATCATGTGAAGTTGCTTGTGCATATAAATCTCAACGTTGCCTGTTGCTTTGAAAATTGGAGCAAAAACAATCATATGGCGTGAGACACTAACACATAGAAGTCCAATAAGACACTCACAATAACAAATGGTGGTTTGGAGCTGTTAGCATCTGCCAAAAAGAACCCTGATTTCTCCCACCATTCATACCACCTAAATATTAACAAATCAGAAAAGATAAGCACTTCAGATAACTAAAAAGATAATTAATATGAAGATGGACACAACACTTACGACTTCTCCACTGCACGTGGACTATACTGTTTTGCCATTTGACGAGACATTTGTTTCTTCTGACCTGAAGGAGTTTCAGGGTCTACATAATCTTCAGGGTTGTCATCCTCTGCGTGCTTTACATTTTTCCTTCCACTTTTTTTGGAGGCATTAGATGATTTTTGTTCTTGTTCCTAAAACCAAGGGGGGGAAAGGAGGAAATTCTGAACATTGCTCACAATATCAAATTGATTAAATGGATAAAAGAACAATTTTCTAATTTAAAAATAGCAAAACCAATGTTGCACTTGCACGGCAGGGAAAGGGGAACTCTAGTCACCTGACGCTTAGCAGCTTTCTCAAGAGCTTTCATCTTTTTCAATTCCTTTTCTCTTGCCTGCCACAAAGCCAAACATTGTCACATGAGAAAAATGCTGGCATCTTACTCCACACAATAAAGGCTACAAATTAAAGAAAAACTTGCATTTCCATTTTAAAAAAAAGGAAAAGAAAAATTATTTGTCTTTAGTGTTACAACTGCATGTATAAGCCTAGAAATTTCCCTTGAGAACAAAGATTAACTCAGATATATCTGAATCCTAACCAAAAGCACTTTACAAGCAAATAGAAGAAGCTGAATGCACAAATGGACAAAATGAATAGATAGAAGAAACAATAGAAACCACAACTTTTTGATCAAGATTATTCTACCAACATTAAAAATCCTGTATACTGTCAAAAAGAAAGAGATGATAATGAAAACCTTCTCTTCTTTCTTCTTTTTCTTCTCAGGGTCTTCCACCTCCACTTTCCTCTCAGATTCCATTGTTCGTGAACAGCGAAGCTTTACTGTGACAGATTCGATAAGGATGAAGATTCTGCGTAGGAAGTAATTCACATGAATTAATTTCTTTACTGGTGTTGTTCATTGCATTATGTGGGGGCATTATGTGGGGGATCATCTACTTAACTAACAGTATGCACTATACAAAGCAATAATCAAATCAGTGAGCCATACATATATATATATATTGAGAAAGATGGAAAAGAAATAGAAGGAACATTAAATGAAATAATAACATAAAGATTTTGCGTACAGAGTGAGTGAGTGAGATAAGGAAGCTCTAAAAGGTTTAGGCCAAGCACCAATAACAGCTCGTGTAAAACCCTAGAGGGCTGCCCACAAGCAGGGATGGCAATAGGGTAGGGCAGAGGTTTTTCAATATCCATCCCTGCCCATTTTTCCTCACTTTGCCTAGACCTGTCTCATAACCCCACAGGGTTTTTTTTTTCTTTCTGCCCCGTTTTACATTGCCATGTAGCCGCCCCACCCCAAAATCACATAATATATATATATATATTGAATATTAGAGTTGGCAGCACCACATTTAAAGAGTAAGAATCAATACTCCACAGAAATGCAACCAAAATGATAAAAAAAAAAAAGGAAAGAGAGAGAGAGAGATTGAAACAGAAAAATTGATTAGTTGAATCATTTTGCACCATTTAAACATTCTGACAATAATGCCACGAAGCAATGTCACAACAATTCCATATTACTATCCAATTCTTAGTACCAACGTTTTGCGAAGTCTCAGCATTGACCAAGAGATTCTTTCAAGCCAAAATTCCATATTACTATCCAATTCTTAGTACCAATGTTTGCAAAGTTTCAGCATTGACCAAGAGATTCTTTCAAGCCAAAAGACAATTGCAGGAAACAGTAGTGCATCAAATTTATATCGTTTTTATTTCTTTTCTCTATATTTTACCCTTGTAGCGAGTGCAACTTACAGAAAGTGTAAATCAATCAGGCAGAGATGCATTACAAAATTTGGTGTCTTGTGTCTACATTTCTTCAACTAGAGGTCACAAATTTTCTCATAATGACAACAAAATACCTTACTTCAGCCGAAGAGTGGAACTGAAATTTCAGGCGTAATTCGAACTGAAGTTTGGCCGAGGAATAGAACTCCTGAGCTGGAGCTGCTGAATGGAAGTGATGGTCAGTGCTAAACTTCGCCAAGTAAGGACCGATGAAGATGAATAGCAGGGGTGAGGGAGGCGTGAGGCGTCTTGCTCTCTAGGGTTAGAACTTTTTTATTCAGTTTTTAAATCAATATAAATATTAGCAAATTAAACTCTTTTTTGAGGGGTAATATTCTTTTTTTTTGGGTAATATTTTTTTATTAGCACATTATATATATTGTTTTGGTTAAATTGTAAGAATTTTCTTAAACTTTGAGTCTATAACTTTTATTTTTAAAACTTCATAATAAATTTTTTAAACTTTTTTAATTTATGTAAATAACTCTTCTATAATTTTATTTTATTAATAAAATATGATATATCAATGATAATGACTTCTTAAATTTTATTTTTAACATAAATAATTCTTTTAAACTTTAAATTATATATAAGTGACTTTTTAAATATTAAATTATATACAAATAATTTATCTAATTATCCTATTAGTAAAATAACAAATTAATTAATAACAAAGGAGTTATTTATAAAAATTTAAAAATATAAAAAATGTTTATTGTTGAATTTTAAAAGTTAAGAGAATTATTACAGATGATTTAAAGTTGAGAGAGATTATATGTAATTTGATCTATTTTATTAAAGTTTTACTTATTAAGTTATATTAGCAAATTATATTATATTATAATATACCATATTCTTGTCAAATGGATTTGGCAAATGGAGGGCGAAGAGATGGCCTCAACCGAAAAAGAGAGATGAGTGGTGTGTGGATGAGCCGAAGAGAACAGTATTGACTCTTGAAGAGAATAATGAGGACTAATTTGAGACAAAAATTTTGGAAACTACCTTATTTGTGGTGGGGAAAAAAGATGAAATTTAAGATGAAATTAAATATTTTTAGATTTTTGTGTAAATTATTTTAATAAAAATATAATAATAACATTTTTAAAAAGACTTTATCATAATACTAAATTGTAAAAATTATGCTTTTATATGTAAAGATTATACATTTGTTTTTATTTTATTGAAGAAGCAAATATATTAAAATTGTGCTTAAGTTTTTTGTCTTTTAATATTAATTAAATTTTTAAAAAAAGATTTGTAACTATTACATTCTAAATCAAAATAATAAAAATTTATTAATAAATTTCATAATATTATGAGATTATTGTTACAGTTAAATAGACAATTTTAAATTCTTAAATGTAAGCTTAATCTAAAAGATTATTTTAAAAAGCTAAGAAAAAAATTTAAGGCATAAGTAAAACATTTGTTTTAATAATAAAATTGTGTTATTATAAGTGCATGGACATTATTATTTATATTAAATTTTGAGTTAAAACACATGAAAATTGAATGATACTCTTTAAATTATATAAGACAGAACTCATTTTAAATTAAATAAAATAAGTCTAAACTATTATTTATCAATATATATATATATAATATGAATGTATTAATAACATTTTTTATCAATAACTTAATAGTATATGTAAAACATATTTTAGAATTTGATTATTATTAGAATTTAATTATTTTATTTTAATGAAATCAATATAATCTTTGAACATTTTGTAGTTAACTTTTATACATTTATTTATTTAGGTTACATTAGTTTTTGTGATGGTAAGTAAACAAATAAAATTATTATTAATTTTATCATAATTAAATTAAGGTGAGTAGCTAGAAATTTATACAAAAATACATTGAGTATATTCTTAATAAAAATAAGGTAATAAATGTTAAGAATATATTTATATTACATATTATTATTTATATGTTTTTATATACAAGGACGAATTTAGGAGCCTAGTTAGTATCTCTGTAAAATCGAAAAATAAAAGGGAATATAAAGGCTAAAGTTATTTAGTGCAATGAAGCATTGAACCGAAGAAAAGCTTGGCTGAAACTGCGATTCTGGCACTATAGCAGATCAGAGTTTGGGTGGTTTGGAGTCAAAATGTGAAAAAGGCGATTATGCCCTTATTGTTTGTATTTGCAACCCCTCCATCCCATCTCTCTCAAACCCTGTGTTGCTCTCGTCCTCCATTGTCACATGCTATTCATCCTCATTTTGTCCTATCGCTGCCCTGTCCGTGGTTGCTCCTTCTGTTGTGCCATTTAAAAAAAAAAAAGGTCGAAAAAGGATGAAAACTTGGTTCATTTCATGTTTGGCTACAGAAGGGAAAAGCGGAAAACAAAAGGCCAAATTTTTTTCTTTCCTTTTTTTGAACGAGGACATTTTGACTTTTTGTAATAACTTATGTTTTATTTTTATACTATTTTTATCTGGCTAAATATACAAATAAAAATATTTCATTTTTTATTTTCCTATTATATCAAACGAAATTAATTTTATTTTATTTATCATTCTTTTTTATTTTAATTAAAAAAGTGCTGTATACCAAACAAATCATATGTTATAAATATTAGGTGTAGCTACCCGGTAAAAAATATTGTATGCATCATGTATATTTGTAATATTATTTTTTTAAAATTTTCAAATTTGCCTCCTTAAAATATTTTATTAGTCCCTTTTAATGTTTGGAAGTATTAAATATATTTTTTTAAATATATATATATATATATAATTGCTTCTTATATTAATTATAAAAGTAAATTTTATAAAAAAAATAAAATATAATAAAAAATATTAAAACTTTTTCATAAAACTTCTTATCTTCATTATCCAATAATGACTAATAATACACCATTTACCCTCTGATTTTCACTCTTTCAAAAGTTTTGTTATTTTTTATTTCTTTAACTATACTATTTACTTATTGTAAAAATAGAGTTTCCTGATAAAATAAAAAATTGTTTTTTATAAATAATTTAGCTATTTATATTAAGAAAGAGATTGTAAAAAAAATTTCACTATTAAAAATATTATAAATGAATTATATTAATTAAAGATTAAAGAGTATGATTATAATACCTAATACATATTGTACCATTTTTAATATAAACTTTTTTGTATTAAGAGAATTATATTTATTTCAATATTATTATATTCTCTTATTTTGTATTATTCTGTATTTCCATTTTTTAATTTTAGCAAATTTTATTATTATATTAATTCAATAAGTATTTAAAATTATATTTTTGTTAATTATTAATGTGCTTATTAAGTATAAATTTTTGCCTTCTTTACCAATTTCCATCCCTATTTATATATAATAATTTGTTCCAATTTAACAAACAGATACAGTTTATATTTAATATATATTTTTATAAAAAAAATTTGTTATATATTATTTATTTAAATTTAAATTTATTTCTAGATTTAAAAAGAAATAAGGATATTATTAGCAAGTTAAATTAAATTTATTTTAATCTAAAATTAAAAAAATATTTAAAAAGTATATTATAAAAATAATTTTTTATATATAGGATATAAAAATATTAAAATAAAAAATTCTTCCCCCCTAGCTCAGATTCTAACTCCGCCACTGGAGCGAAACATGGGAGTTTCACATCGTAGCTTTCATAAAAATATAATGCAACTAACAAAATTAAGAATTAAAATTAAATTTATACAAATAAAATTCATATACAATACATATGAAGAACATATATAAAATAAATATTAATCAATAAATATATAAATAACATGACACATCACATATAAATAACGTGGTGTAAATGTGTCCGTAAGAATTGTTATATCTTTCATTTCATTTCGGACGGCTGGCGAGAGAGGGAGATGTCGAGGGAAGTGAGTGAAGAAGGGCAAACCCACCATGGGAAAGACTACGTGGACCCACCACGGGCTCCGCTCCTTGACACGGCTGAGCTCATGCTCTGGTCCTTCTACAGAGCCCTTATCGCCGAGTTCATCGCCACCCTCCTCTTTCTCTACATTACCGTCGCCACCATCATCGGCCTCGTAAAGCAAATCAACCTGCGCGACGGCGTGGGCTTCCTGGTCCTGGGTATCGCTTGGGCCTTTGGTGGCGTGATCTTTATCCTTGTCTACTGCACCGCAGTTATTTCTGGTAAGCCCAAGCCAATCTCATAATTTCCGCTGCAACTACCGTGACATATGAAGTGGTTTGTTTTGTTTTGTTTTGGTGTATGTGTGTAGGTGGGCACATAAACCCTGCGGTGACATTTGAGTTGTTCTTGGCACGGAAGGTGTCACTGATACGAGCTATAGCGTACATGGTGGCTCGGTGCTTGGGAGTTATTTGCGGTGCTGGCTTGGTGAGGGCGTTCATGAAGCACTCGTTCGACTCGCAGGGTGGTGGGGCTCAGTGTCTTATAACTTCTGCAAACGCAATGCTTTGGGGGCTGAGACTATTGGCACTTCGTTCTTGTGTACACCGTTTTCTCTGCCACTGACCCCAAGAGAAGCGCCCGTGACTCCCATGTCCCTGTATGTTTAATGCTTCAATTAATATCAACTGACCCCAAGAGAAGCTCCATTTAGTTTTGGACGTTTCTGATGCTGTATTGAACTATTTATTATATTTGGTTTTGCAGGTTTTGGCTCCCTTGCCAATTGGATTCGCTGTTTTCATGGTTCACTTGGCCACTATCCTAATTATTGGTAGAGGTATAAAACCTGCAAGGAGCTTCGCTACTGCTAATATCTCCAACAATGGTCTAGTGGCGGGCGACCACATATGATTTTTCTCTTCAATTTTAATATATGTTGAGAGTCCTTTATCAGGATTACTTAGTAATTGATTAGTTATTAAAGAGCTGGTATGGGTGTTGTATGTAGTGGATCTTCGTGGTTGGTCCATTTGTGGGAGCATTGGCAGCAGTGTATCACGGTGTCGAAACTTTATCAATCAACCTTCTTGATCTTTAAGTCAATTGAATTTTTAAAGTAGGCAAAATAAGAGATTGGAAAAGATAAAAGAAATTTTTTTTAAAAAAATTTATATTATTCAACTCTTAGATATCTTACAAATAAAGAAGATAAAAATATTTATAAACCTCCATACCTTCTATATTATTCTTACCTTTTTAACGCATGATGAAAATTAATTCTATCCAACAATCTACATTACTTTCTAAAATATTTTATAAGATATTTACAAAGGCTTTAAAAAATATTTACATGTTTTTAGAATTCTCTAATTTTTTAAACTTCTCATAAATTCAAAAGTAATCTAATCTTCTCTTAAACACCTTGAAAGATTTTAAATACTCTAAAATCTTGTGTGTTTTGCCCTTCTCAAATATGTCGCGAGAAGCGGCTTTCATCTAGTTTCATTTTTAGAGAAGCAGTTATCAAGGTCTTAGGATCCTTCCGAAGCAACCCACTAACTAATTAGTGGGATAAAAACAAGAGAAAAAAATCAGAGAGTTCTGTATGTATTAATTAATCACTTATTCGTTAGGTTTATGTGTGTATGAGATGTGATTATGACTAGTAATTTCTTGTTTTCTTGTGTAAAACTTGCAATTTAGTATGATGCTGCAAGCTTTGGCTGTGTGTCATTGTACATGAGTAGGGCATTTTTTTTTCCCTAAAACTCAGATATTTTATATATCTAATATCTGTATATTATTTCCAATATGTCTTCATCTTCTCCATCATAATCCCTGTGGTCTGAACATGTGACAAGTCTTAGTGACGAAAGCTTGTAGCAGCAGAGGCTTCAACGAAAAAAATCGTAAAATTGAGTTGAATTTGCAAATGAATATTTATGCGGTGAAAAGGTGAATTTTATTGAGGTTCCACTGTAAGAAATAGAAATTACATAAACATAAAGGAAATCGCTTCATCGCTCATTGAAATGTAAGTCCAACCAACGGAGCCAACCGAACGAAAATGAAGAAAGAAAATGAGGTAAAGGACGGTCCGCGAAACTTACAACTATCAATTACTGCGTGTCGTTCGGTCTATTCGGGAGTGGCTGGTAGGTAACATTGAGTCATTAGATGGAGCCTCGAAATAGGTACGTGGACCAGAATTTCTGGCATTCCCATGAACTTGACCAGATTATGATGAAAATGTGAATGCCTCAAAGTCTAATATTTGGTCTTCCTAGGCTTGAAACAAGATTGTTGCAATCTTCGCAGAAGAAACAGATAGATGTCAATGTCAGATCCCACTTTATAATTGTTGCGATGAAGTGTGAATGGCAGTCACATACTGTTAAAAAAAAAAAAAAGGGATTAGATGATAAATGGATTGATTCATAGATTCAAAGATTTAAGGTTTCAAGTCAGAATATGGAGTTAAATTTATAAATATAATATTGTTTCGTAAAACCCAATGGTTAAGATTTTTTTAGCGTTTCAAATTCTTTGGACCTTAACAAATGGTATTAAAACTGATGGTTGTTTAAGACAGATTTGCCATTAGTTCGTGAAGATATTGGCAAGTGGTGGTTTTTCAATATGTAGCGGCATGTTTATGAATATAGTATCTTGTTTATGAATATTTTTTAAATTTCTAAAATTATTACATGAAAATTAAATATTTTCACGTTTAGTAGATCTTTTTAAAAGATGATTGGGAATGGCGGGTAACATTTGTCGTTAGATGGAACCCTGCAATAAGTAAATAGTTCAGGATTATTTTAATCAATTAATAAAAAGTTGGCATGGAAAGGGAATCAAGGGGCGTCTGGTGGAGATTTTGAGCTGAATGCTATAGTAAACAAATTTTATCTGTCAAATTATATCGTACAAAAAATTTTACAACTAAATATTATACTTTTGGAAAATTTAACGACAATAAATTTTTCATCTCTTGTGTTAGAACATATCATATCATCAAAAACTTGTTGAGAGTTTTACATTTTTTTTTTTTAAATCATGTGGAACTCAGTGGCATATAAAAGGTGACTTGGGAGGGTGGTTCAACACCCTATGGAAATAGAAGACCAAAAGGAAAACGGCATTGCTAAGGGGCAACGTAGCTGTAGCTTATTTTGCCACGTATGCTTATATATCTTTGGCCGTATGCCGAATCTAGTTATCTTCATTTCTTGAGTGTTGATAATTAATAGAAATGGGAATATAATTATAATTATGGTATAATAGCTATTAAATATAAAATTATATTTTGTTTATTTTATTAAACTTATTAGTATAATTATATTTATTAATTATATAAAAGTAAATTAATTTTATTAAAAACCATTAACATTATTATTTAATATTTTAAACTGTTAAACATAAAATTTTTGATAAAATATTTTTTTAATTTAATTAAAATTAATAATATATTTAGATTTATAGTAACATCACTCTTTTTTTTTCTTAGTTTGTCTTCTATCATATTTTGAAATTCTTCTATATTAATCGTAATTAGATATATTTATATACTTATTTATAATTAGTTTAATATTTTTTTATAAACTAAATTTATTTAATATATTCTCTGCATGATGCCTCCTTGAACGTCTTATATTATTGGATAATACTATTAGAATTCCGGATTTGAATCCCTCCCTTGCTTTTCTCTCCAATCCTTCTTTTATAAAATTTAGATTGTCTAAATTAAAATTTAGATAATCTAATTTTTTAATTTAAAATAATTTTTTTGAAGTTCACAATTAAAAAATTATTTTATTTTATTCTTTGTCCCCTTTAAAAAAATTATTTTTAGAATTGGATGGTCTCAATTTCTCATTACAAAGGCTACATGAGAGGCCACTGCAGGGAATCTGTTTTGCAAAACTATAGAACCACCTAGCAAAAAACTAAATAAATAAATGTTGAATTTTAACCAAGAATCACACATAAACTTAATATTATGTCTTAATTCAAAATCTTAAAATATTAAATTTATAATCAATCTCTTCGTATCCGTCTCACTCAATCTACTAACTTTGATACATAACTTTCCTACTCACCACAATTTCCAACCGAAGATGGCATTTGTTTGTTTTTCAAAGGCCGTTCACTCTCCCTGTCCTTATCAAAGCAGCGGTCAATGGAGCCGACGACTTTTCTTAGCTTTTGTTCCCCCCAGCTGACATAGGATTTAAAGAACATTCAAAGGATCACTACCTGCTTTTCTTTTACTTCATTTATGTTTTTTCTTTGGTATAGATTCAATCCTCACCAGAGAGGAACATGAAGCCTTGGCTGTTGAAGCCCCCCTTTACCTCAAAAGAAAAATAAAGTATGATGCCATCTGAAAAAAAGAAAATAATAAGAACTTGGTGATTGTTACCAAGTTCTCCAAAAGTATAACATTTGGTTGTAATACTTTTAGTATTGCAGGATTTGACAAATTAAAAATTGATACCGTAACAAATGATTCAAAATCTGATGCTATGTCATGTTTTTAAAAGAGAGGAATTCAGTTATTTCACGGGTAAAAAAATTCGAGAACATTTTATATAAAATCTTGTAAGGAAGAAAAAGTAAGAATAGAACATATGTGAAGAAGATTCTAATACCTCCCTCTACCTAATTTATCACAAAATCAAGTATATCATAGACTAAGAGTGTACATAAAACCTAATAACCTGTCTCAACGCTAAAATAAAAAAATAAAAAACAAAATTGGATTGAGCATCAAGTTGGCCATCTTGGCAAGTCAAGCCCGCTTAACTCGATGATATTATATATAATCAAAAAATAAGGACTAAAATAAAAATAATTTTTTTAAGGGTTACTTTATAATTTTAAGAAAAATATTTTAAAAATATTTTCTAAATTATAAATAAATAGAGGGCCAAAATCCCTGCTTCAACTGTGTTACATATAATTACTACATTCATACAAAAAAAAAAGAGATAAAAATCATGTGTTTTTTTGTATTTAAAAGTAAAAAACTCAAATTTAAAATAGTAAATGCCTTCTTGTAAAAAAAAAAAAGCTAGATAACCCATCTCGCATCACATCTTCTTTGAAAAAATACCTAAAATAAATAAAACCCAAATCAAAGATTTTATGACATCACATTTTAAAGTGTTAACCTCTCTACCTGCATTTTTTTTATTTCTCTTTCCAAACTTACATTTTTTTTAAAATTTCCATTGCGTATATCTCAAAAAAATAAAATAAAATAATTATGCATCTAAAAATAGTCAAATAAATATAAATATAAAAACTTTCAAAGTTTTAAATTTTCTTTTAAAGATATTGGCCTGATATGGCCTCTAACTCAACTCGATCTTTTCTCGGATCAGTGTTGGCCCGTGTCTTAGATTCAAATTTTTGAACCTGATTTTAATCAGGCCAAACTTCAAATTGGGATAATACCCAACGCAACTCAACTTAGGTACACTTCTAATATAAACTTTATAACAGTAAGGTTTTCTACAACCTATAATTAGTGTCATCCATCCTGCCATGGCATGCCACCTCAACCTCAAACAATCATTAGCTTCATCAACCACCCCACCTCCTTTCAAAAATAAAATAAAAAGTTATATAAATGATAAGCAGGAGGAAGTATCCTTCAAGCCTTAAACTAGACTAGGCCAACAAGGTTAGCATTGTATATTCGAAATCTCACTTGTTAGCATTGTATATTCGAAACCGAAGTTAAATGTGACAAATGGCACTGATTTTCCATTTAAAAATATTTACCGCTAATATCTAACATCAATATATGTAAATACCATAAACAGCCATCCTGTTCATGGGTTCTGCATACTACAGGCACAACATTAGTTTTCTCTTTCACCTCGTGGGCGGGTGCAGTTTGGTGACACTTATCGCATCAACAGGAGACTGCATCAAGCTCTGCTACATTATATACCGGTCGAAACTCTGCTACTTCATAAACAAGCATACAGGAGTCGCAGGCTGGAGATGAATTTATGGCACATTAAAAAGGCAAAGAAAACTGAAATATTTCTGCTCCTTTTACACCGACTGAAGATAGTGCCTCAATGGATGGCTCAGTCTGAAGCGAGTGCGTCTAGTTCAAAATCACTCCACAAAGTACCACATACACACATTACATGAATTAAAAGCAATACAATGTTTCGTCATCAATGTCAACATCTTGAACTTGAAGCAACTTGATCCAGAACTGTGAGCAATCTCGACATGTCTCACCACTCGAGCAGAGTAATTATTAGTAAGTTAAACTTTTTACAAACTTCCTCCTCAGTGTGTGTTTTGTCTAATACAAGTGGAACACAGCACTACATGAGCAGGACCCTTAGTCGGGCAATGCAGTTCCTCGCTCCAGATTGTTTTTTATCTCCAATGTGTATTTACCAAAGGCTCGCTCAATCTTCTTGTTGAAATGCTCATTACGGTCATTAATTGAGTCAATATCTTTCTCTTCATGAAACTTTCTTCTCCTGCTAAATGACTTAAGCTTCTCATCCCGGTCCTTCAGTTCCTGTACCATCCGGTCAATCTTGTCCTCTGAGATTTTTGGTGCCTGTCATGAATGGAAAGATAATTCATCACAAAATACCCAATGTAAGACAGGTGTTGTCACGAGGAACTTGTATGTTTTTAGTAGTGAACCTTTCCATATCGGAGACTTGATGCATCGCGGTAGAACTCTGGATCAGCTTCTTTCATATTATTGTATTCTTCTAAATCCACCTTAATATTCTTGGTCCGCTTCTTGTACGCATTGTACAGAGTCTTCTGGTTAAAAACTGATTAAGAAGATACATTAGCTTCATAACCCCCTTAGAATCACTCTAGAACCATAAACAAAATTTCAAGTTTTATAGACTTATTCTTAACAAGTTCATGACGCAGAACAAGATAGACTTAGTAGAGGAAAAGGGAGAGAAATAAAGGAAAAAGAAGGAAGGGGGCAGGAGGCTAGCAAGCCAAGAGAACTTTAACCGTGTTCAAAAAGATATTACTCTTTAAGATTTCTAAACACAGAAAGGAAATATCTGGAACAATTTTATCACTCCATATCTTGGTTACAGTCACGAAAATTATCTACAATTGAGGCATGCATGAAGAATATTAAGTCTTTGTTAAACTATGAGCAGCAGAACTTTCCTACAAGCAATGCCGCCAAATGTGGTACCCTTAATGCAAACTACTATAGTTAATGTCAAGATTCTCTTTATGAAGAAGGTGCCCTAATCTTCAATTAGCAACTTAATTTAGATATAAAAGCTTTTATTCACAATAATAGATATTAAACTATATACAAGCATAATCTCAGAAAAGAAAAAACATTACTTCAGGTAAAGAAGCCAAAAGCCCGCTGAGGTGAGGCGCCAAAACCAAACTGTACCGAGTTGATTCACTATGAATCAATGACTTGTTCAGTTAGTCTTTAAGTGGTTCAACTGAACCAAACCAAACCTATTGAAAGGCTGGTTTACTTTGGTTCAGTTGGGCCTAGCCAGTTATTGCCCCCCCCTTTAGGCCCAATCAAATGAAGTTCTAGTCAACTGAAACCCATATTCACAAAAATTCAATGTAAAGGGTCCCCCGAAAAGAAAAAACACTTGTAACCCCAAAAATTTGAAAGCTTTAAATATTTGGGCCAAAAATTTGAAAGCTTTAAAAATCCAGCCCAAATAATGTTAAACAAATAAGATCAGCAAACAAGTGCTCCCCTCTTGGCTCTCAATGTCATCAGTTTAAATCAAGTTCTAACACCCCACGTCAGAAGAGGTCCTTGCCTCTCAATAATTCAGGCCGGCCCCTACAGCCAGGTGCAGGACTTTTTTAGCACCTCTCAACTTAACCTCAAGGCATATGAAGTCTAGTAGAAAGTGACTTAACCCTTTGACTATTGTCAAAATAAGTAGTAACTATGCTATAAAAACACTTAAGAGGAAAGAACACAACCATGGCAACAACAATAACATACTGATTATGGGAGTCTAGCGCCTAAAAAGTGCCTTACTCTTTTGACTATTATGAAAATAGGAAGTAACTATGATATACAAACACGTAAGAGGAAAGAACACAACCATGCCAAGAAGAACAACATACTGATTATGCCAACTTATTTTTTGAAAAAGAACAAGACATACCATCCCAGCCAAACGGTGCAGGATCCTTCTCCCATTTCTTGTATTTCGCTTCTGCTGCCTCTTGTGTGTCAAGCATAAATGCTTTTGTCATTTCCAAACCATTTGCATCTAGAAGTTTCCCAATTTTTTTCTTCCTCTCCTCAAGCCACTTCTGTTTAGAAATACCCCTAGACTCTGCTGGAGCTTCCATCCTCTTTCTTTCAGCAGCTATTTCAATTTGATTACGTTTTTTCGCTTCTTGCTGCAAGTGAAACAAAACATGGATATTATTTCTTCTAGACAAAAAATGAGCCCTAAGCACAAGATTTTCAACAGTTTACCATCTTGTTCTTCAACTCCATCCACTTTTTCTGTCTCTCAGAAACTTTTGTGTAATCTTCTTCAATGTTTTCTGCTGCAGGATGTTCTTGGTCACTATCAGACTGCTCTTCATCAAGAGAAGGTCTTTCATCATGTAAGTCCTCGTCCAGATACAAGTCATCTGGGCCGGCTAGCTTACTGTCACCACTGGCTAGCATAACTTCTGATAGATGTAAGAAGTGAAGATATATAACAGAAGACATGCTTAATATGATTTAAACAAACAACACAATAATATAAAATGCAGCTCCGGAATCTTAAGTGCAAGGTTAAAAATTGAAAATTAAAATCAACATTTTTGGAAATGGTTGCCAGCATACTTAATTATGGTGACCGCCGGTGGAAAGACTATTCTAATCAGAAGGCAAACTTCCGCAAAAAGGGCTACGAAAGCCTTATTTATAAGACAATATAATTTAGACTATAACTAAACAAGAGAACAAGAAAATAACCCAGCTACCGGAGAAAAATATATCACTCATTTTATGTAAGTGAATGATCACCTCGGTCTAACAAATTTTTATCAATACAGAGGACTGTAGATCATTAAAAAAAAAAAAACTAACCTGGTTCCTTTGGTTGAATCTTAGTTTTGGCTTCAGCTATTACTTTAAAGCAATAATCACTACATTCATGGAAAGGATTACTGGCATTTCGGCAATCAGGGTGTACTGCTCGTTCCTCAGACATTTTTCGCAAAAGTATTATCTCCTAAAGACCTGCTGCAGCAAAACTATTAGCCCCCAAAAATAAACATGTGCTCAGATTCTAAGCATAATGCAAAAATCTTCCAACTCAGGAAAACATGCAAGAAGAAAGCTCCGTTGGTTCAAGCTTTAATGCTCAAAATTCTTTTCGAAAAGTAAAAGGACGCACAGAACTTGGAACCGAAAGAGCTATAATTGGATCTTTATCTATTGTTGCAGCGAACTATTTGAATCAATACTGTACAGCCAAGGAACAAAATCGAACCGTATCGCGCGATAGGGTTCGGTACTTTTCGATTCCGCGAGTTACCGAAACGAAACTACAGAGGAATTTTGATATCCTACTGTATTGTTGGAGACAGTCAAATATCAGCCGGAAAAGTTCAAAGATCAGACAGTTTGAACGAACGAAGAAAGACAGCAACTCTCCCGAACCCTAACACGATGCACGAAGACGAGAAACGAGACGGAGGAGGCTTAACGTTCATGATATATATTGTTTTTTGCCACGTTCTCAATATTTATTTATACGACTAATCTACAAAAATATCGATGTAGATAATTATAAAAATTATAAAATATTATTAATATATTAAAAATAATAAGAAGTGAGAATTAACTAAAACATGATTATTTATTTAATTTTTCATTTGCATTAATTATAATTAGATTATTTATAATAATTCAATAAATATTTAATGATCTCTTTAGTTATTTATTTATTATTATTAAATCATTTAAATGATCGTGTTTAAAGTTTTTATTAATAATTAAATTTATAATAATTTAACATTTTTAATTATCTCTTTAATTTTTAACCAATTTTTGCCCATATATCCACATGTCAAATTTAAAAAAACAAAAAGTTGATCAATACAAGAGAAGCGAGTCACCCTAAATTTTATTTGCAAAATAACACAAACCGGTTGTCATGTGGTCATCTATTTCAATCATAGAAGAGGCCTTGAGTCCAAAGAGTATAAATTGAACTTCTAATGTTAAACTCGTTTCAATCTTACTGGACAGAGGAATGCCTCTACGCTTAGTCATTTAGGATTTTCGAGTATCATACTAATTGGGTTGAAGACCATAAGACATAAAATAATTCCTTTTTCAATTATATGGCCAAAAAAAAAAAATAGTTTATCACAAGCAGTACTTGAATCAGAGGATATAAGATTCACACATTGTACACTTTATACCAGTGCGCAACCCTGCTTGCAATACTGCAAATAAAGTTTACACAAGTTTCAAAATGAAGCCAAAATATATATGATTTACAGGCCTATAGAAACCCCGGGTAGTTAGTCATACAATGTGTACACAAAAATACAAAGTTCTCAGTGATAATTGACCCCATATTGTTGGGAAAATAACATAAGAAATAAAAGAACAATGGTAAGGATGCATGCCTATATTTTATGTCCTTACCGTGCTTATAGATGTAACTTAACGCATTTATTCAGCGACTATACTACTAGTTGAACTATAAGACATTTTAAAGACGAAATTGCTCCGGAGTAGTACTACAATAGTCCATCTAACAAGGATTTACTATCCAATTTACCCACCTCGGACTTAATCGACAGCATGCTCTTGTCCAGCTCAGAAGACTTGGACTCAAGCTCCTTCAAACGATCTCTGGCATCGGCAATTCGTGTTTTGATAGCAGCAACCTCTTGTTCTTTCTGAGCCAAAGTTTCCAAATCTAATTCCAGCTCCTTCCTCAGGGATACTGCTTCACGATCACAGTTAGCCTTCGCAGTCTCCACCCCTTGGTGCTGATTGATGAGTTCCATGTTTTCAGCAATTTCTTGGAGTATGCTATGCAACCAGGCTACCCGGAGTTGAGCAGACTCAACATCCTTAAGAATTGATGATAATTCCTTGATTTTGGACTTTGTTAACTCCATTGTTGAGGTGGATTGTAGCTCTTGAACCACAAAGCATACACACTCCATGTAATAAGAGCGCATGGCAACTGATTCCAAATGACAACTTGCTCCTATATCCCCATACTTGTCAAAGATGGATCGCAGGATCGGAGCATAGCTTTCTTTCACATGATACCTTCCAACTGAAACACGGCGTTCAGAAACCACAGATGGAGTCTCTTCCCCGTCACTATCTTCATTACTAAAATCCATGGATCCACCATTTGAACTAGTAAGATCTCCTGTGTCATCAGCAGCATAGGTGATTGGAAAAACTTTATGAGAACCATTTATTTCCTCTTCTTGATTTGTGTGTTTTGGGCTGCCAAGCTGCTTAGCACAATCCTTTGGTAGGTCTTTGTGGTAGGCAGGCTGCCAAAGAAACAGAAGTGCAAGAGACAAAGTTTACTATGTGTCTCACATGGGCTTGTCTGTAATAGCCCAAAATATAAAAACTAAAAAATAAAAGAGACAAAAAGGAAATCTTGGGTTTGTTCAAAGAGCAGGAGAGAGAAGAGAGGCGCATGAGAGAGAAGAGAGGCCACTACCGTGATATCTTGGCGATGAATTTCTCCTGAAAATGGCTTAGAAGATATGTGCTTATTGGTTACTATCCCCGCCTCATTCTTTTCAGAATAATGTGATATTGGTGATGAAACATCAGAGAAATAAATTGCCCCAATTTTTGAGGCAGGAACACTGTCAAGAACAGGGGGTTCTGGCTTCTTTCTCCTGACAAACTTATTGGCACCTGCAACTAGAATGGACTGGAATCAGCAACTAATAATCATTCTATGTGAAAATTTTTCTCAGTACATCAGAGATCCATAAATCACCTCTAAGTAGCCTTTTGAAACTAGTGAAACAAATTATCGGACAAAGCTCACTATAAGTTATATGAAATATCTTCGAAGTTTATGCTTTTAAGTTCTAACAGTTATATACATGTGGGCATTGACTACATGTTTTGAGAGCTTATCAAACCAATCACAAGCTGTGTCACAGATGGTATGAATGAGGTGGAGAGTAAAATGTTTTGTCAAGCAAGACAAATCCATATCCATGAAAGGGTCAAACGAAATCTAGATGTCAAGGATGTTGTTATATTTGAATGCAAGCTTTTTAATAAAATCCAATGATACCACAGTTCATTTTCATTCTCAAGCCTGTCTGTTCCTAGATAATTCCGTACTACTTTCAATAAAATCAAGATTAGTGACAAATTTTAAGGGAAAGCAATAATGATATTTAATACTACAGTGGAACCAGAAAAAAATTTCAGGCAATCCTTGGTGATAACTCTCATTCTTTAAACCCACAAGTTTTATGATAAGAAGATATGCAGTATTATGGGTTAAATATTATTTAGATACAAACAAGAAAATTTTAACAGAAAAGTAAACCACTGATAATTTTGAACGGAAGACAGAAAAACAGGTAAAACCTGATTCAGCTGTTGACATTCCCTTGTAGCAACTGTCATTACACTCATGGTAAGGATTAGATGCTTTAGGGCAAGATGAGTGCCTTCGTTTGTCTTCATTAGTCTTTTTGCCGAGCTCACCATCTGTTACACCTTTGCGGTAACCTTTGTAAAAGATAAAGGTTTTACATGCGTTGAGAGATTGATAGCTATAAATAATCCTTAGAGAACTAAACACTCCCAATTGGGTAAAGTTTGAAGCGTCAACCTATTGTCTTTAATTTCAAAGATATTATGAAATATTCAATAAATTATCCACAGTTGTAGGTAAAGTTCCAATTATTTCATAAATCCAAATGAGTCTAAGCATGTCAAAATTACTTTTCAAAATTACATGAATAAGGAAGACGATCAAAAAAGGAAAAAAGACACAAAAAAGAATAAGAACATATATAAAGTACACTTCATAGCACTCTTAATGTTTTACAAGACAAAAAAGAAGAGCAGAAACCAAATCTTGTTGAATTCATATCTAATTAGTACTTATTTCTAACCAAGATCTAAGGCAAAGCTTCAGGATAGGCTGCTAAAAATGCAGAAGCGGGTTTCACTTCACATAAAATTAGACAGTAGATAAAGCAGAGCAAACATGGAGTAGAATTAACCTGAACTTTTTTTGTTTTTCGGTGGCTTGCCTTCCTTGATCTTTCTCGAGCAAGCTTCCGAGCATTCATGGTAAGGATTAGATGCATATGCACAATTTGGGACAACTTTTCCATTTTGAGCCATCTCTTTCTAGGATTCCCTAGCCAATATAAAAGCATTCAAGTTATACAACAACATTCATGTGATATTAAGTCTATAGAAAAGAAAAAGGAAGACAAATAATAAACAGTCAAGGAATATATGAGTGAAGGGGATAGAATAGAAAAGAACCACCTATCTTTCCCTTGTTTGGATGATTAATGAGGGAGTGAAGAGGAAGGGGAAAAATTAAAAATTATCTCTTGTTTGCGGGGGAAGGAAAGGGAATTGTACCCCCTTTATCCCAATTCCTCAAATTTTAAAACTTTCGAACAAGAAAAACTGTTCCCTTTCCATCCATTCTCCTTTCATCTCCCTCATTTTTTCTTATCCATACACTCTGAATTTTGCAGGCAAGACCCGATGAGTTTATTCAAGTACCCAGAACAAAATATTTTCATTCAGAAAATATATTAACCCTCAGGGGGAAAACTAGAATTTAATCTCTTCATTTTTCTTTTTGAGGAATTAAAAGCATTAACCTTTATCAAACCAACTGACTCTTATACCTCGACACCTTCGTTCAATTGCCAACATGTATCAAAGTTTTATGCCCATTTCTTATCAAAGCTTCCCTAAAAAAAGGATCACAGAATACAGACTCAATTTGAATACTCTAGTGGATGCTATAAATCAAATTGCTCCACTCACTAATTTCCGAGCTCGTTAAATTTATCTTGGGCATTAGTTCACCTCTAAAAGCCGAAAAGCGCAAAACAAGATTACAGGACAGAATCAGAAGAGAAATTTAATCAAAAAAGTACAGCAAAACTACCCAGGAAAAGGGAGATATCCCAAAAAAAATAAAGAAGGAGAAGAATCCAAAAGCTACCTACCGCAAGAGACTCCAAAACAAAGTGGTAATTGGTATTGCCTATGTTGGATGATTTGCTTGGTGTTGCCTGAGAATTTTGCAATGTATTAGAAGTAAACGTGGTTGTGCCTCCGTTTTCTGACCATACCGGTAAGGCCCGAAAACTTTTGAGGGCTCTCCCCTTTGACTAATAACGTTATAATATGAATTGGACCGGACAAAGGGAAGAACTTTTGAATGCCGTTGAATTCCATGCCACAATTTTGAATATTTTATACTGGGTTCTAGAAACTGGAAAGGGTCGCGCAGAAAGAAAGCCCAGGCTGGATCGCCATTTGCCATTGCCACCTCTACTGACGTGTCTGACGTAAGTGCTGTTGAGTTTCGCGCATTGAAATCCATATTTAATTATTTTTTTATATTTGAGTATTAATGTTAAACACAATCATTTAAAATATTTGATTATTTTAAATATCCAATTAGATTCATGTTTATATTTTGACGCATTGATATTTATTTGGTATAATCATTAAAGTCATTTGGTATGGGGATGAGGTTTTGATCTTGAGCATATATTATTAAAATTATTTGGGTCTCTCAAAATGTTTTGGAAATATTTTATGATAGTCATAATATTTTCAATAATTATAAACAAATTTTAGAAAATGCCCTTGATGATTTTTATTAAAAAATTATAATTATTTATGGCCTACTATTTATTATCAAAAAACTAATAATAACAGTGATGGTGATAATACATATAAGTGGAGTTAATCATGGTGGCAACTAGTAATAAAATAATAATAATAATAATCTATAATATTATAAAAATATATAATTAATACTGTTCATCAATTTTGCAATGATACTGACTTTCATTTTGTATTGGATTATGTGTTATTTTTTTAAGCACGAGATTTAATGCTAATTGAAAAAAAAAATTTAGGTGTAAATTTTAAATTAAAAATATGTATACTTAAAAATTTTTAATTTTCTAAAAATAATTTTAAAATTTAAAATCTGTAATATAAATATTTTTAAGTTAGGATCGTTAGCTATAATTGTTTGAAGGCAACAATTGTAGGAGTGATGATCGGTGGTGACCACAATGGGGAAGAAGATGGCAGAGGGGACAATGGGATGGTGAAGGGTGTTTGATGGTGACTGTTGGTGAAAAATGGGTAATTAAGCCCTTTACCTAATAAAAAATACCACGAGAATGTAACATTATTGCCCTTATAGGAAATAAATTTTAAAATTTATAAAAATGTTGTATTTCTAGAAGTATTTTTTTATTCATGTAACAAAATGAGAAGCTAACATTGCATATCTCATATTTCAAGAATAAAAAATATTTTGCATATCAAACATCCTAAAAGGTGTTATAGTACCCGAAGCTAAATTCTCTTCTCATTCGGACTTATTTTTAGAACAATGAAATCCAATTTGATAAAGAGAGTCTGAATTAATTTCTTTGAGTGCAGTACTACGTAAAATGGAGCAACATATGATGTCTTAATTTTATGAACATTTCAGGTACAACCCAAAAAATAAAATGGAATATCTTATACATTGTTTTTACTTTTCAAATAATATTGTTAACATAAATTTAAAAATATCTTATATATCACGACATTTTATGTTTATATATAAACAATTTTAGGAAATATAATATTTCAGTTGCCAAACGGGTCTTCAATCATTTAGTAGTGTGTTTTCTACTTAATTGTTGTTAACCAATCTCTCTTGCATGTTCAATAATGCACTAATCATTGTCTTTATTTATCATTTATAAACAAATTTGTAATTGCATAAGAATTTATTCTTTTAAATATATTAAAGAGATATAAGAATGTATTTTAAAATTGTACAAAAATAAATTTACTTTCATTTGACATATAAACTAGCTAAAGATACTTTTTATTATATATATATATATAGGAATTTCCCTTCCCATTGAGCCGTACCCAATATTTGAAATGGATAGAGTTTTTTTTTTAATTTGCATAATGAAATATTAATGTCTAAAATTCCTTGGAGGTTACTTGAAACGTATAACCAAAGAAGAAAAATGTCAAAATATCCTTGAAAATATTCTTTCCATATATTAAATTTTACTATTTGAATCATTCAAAGTCTAAGCTTATCCAACTATGAATATAATTTGAAAATTCAAACAAAGTAAGATATGTTTTATTTTTTATTTTATATAGCTAACATGATTATGGATATCTTTGAATTTTACTGAAATCCGATTTCTCTCGTTGGGCAGCAAAGTATACCTACCACGACAAAGTGCATGTTTGGATGAATGTTTGAAGACAGGAAACCATGTTTTGTAAAAAGAAAATTACGGTTTGCAAGAAGTAAAAATGAATAGCTTTTACACAAATGTGATTTTGTATCGAAAATCCAAACATGTACAAAGTAAGAAGCAACTGCATATATATTATCTTAAAAGTGACAGTATTTTAGTCTTGGTTATTCGAAAATTTTACATATTAACCATAAATGGAATAAGTTACTTTTTCAAGTCATAGACATGTATCAAAAAATAAAAAGTTAGATGTAGAATGAGTCTTTTTTTTCTTCTAGTTGAATGAAGTTATTCTGGAAACGATAGACTAATACATGTTTAATTTTAAGGTTTATTTATATCTGAATCAGGCCAACAAATGTTGGAAGAAAAATGTGGTTTGGTAGGTTGAACAAGCACAAACAAACGTGGCTGACCAGATTGTAGTGTGAATGGGAATAGCAGAAATTCTAATGTTTGGTCTCCTTAGACTTTGATACAACTTTTGATGACTTTAATTTGCAACCTTCTCAGAAAAAACAGAAAGACGGAAATGTCTCAGATACCATTTTATAATAACCAGTAAAAATTCATTTTTGTACATAAGCGCTAACTACCATAAAAGGATACGAGGGTGTTTCGTTTATGGATTTTTTTTAATTTTAAAATGCATTAAGTAAAAATTATATATTTTCACGTTTAGTATATATTTTAAAAACATGATTAGGAATGTCAAATCTTTCCATTTTCATTCCTCCGAAGAAGGGCGAAAATGATGTTTTTTGTAATGTTCAAAATAATAAATAACATTATAGTTTATAATGTTTAAACAATGTTAGAATAATAGATGAATATAATATCATCAAATGATATAATATAAATAACATTATAGTTTATAACACACCCTCCTTTTTAAGTTCCACATTGACTAGGAGTTGGGCCAGAGTACTCCTTATAAGGCCTATGATAAACCTCATCACATGAGTTAGCTTTTGGAATTGAGTTAGGCCCAGGCTTAATTGTAATATGGTATCAGAGCCTTGGTTCTATATTGGGTCCATCCGCAAATGTCTAATCCTGCAAACTTCACACTCCAGATGTTCAGTTTTAGGCGTGAGGGGGCGTGTTAAGTCCTACATCAACTAGGAGTTGAGTTAGAGTACTTCTTATAAGGCCTGTAGTAAATCTCATCCTATAAGCTAGTTTTTGAGATTGAGTTAGGCCCAGGTTTGATTGTAATATAGTATTAGACCATCAGTTCGATATTAGGACCACCCACAGATGTCCAATCCTGAGAGTGAAGAGGGTATGTTAAATCCCACATCAACTAAGACTCGGGTTAGAGTACTCCTTATAAGACTTGTGGCAATTCTTCTCCTATAAACTAACTTTTGAAATTGAGTTAGGGCCAAACTTGATTATAATAAAAATAATATACAAAATAACAAACCAATCATAAAAATTAGTGGCCTGACATGCCCTAACAATCATGTCAATTAATTAAATTATATGTCTTACACTTTCATCTTTTTTTTTTTTTATCTCCAAATTATTATATAATCTCCATCTCTATATTTTAAAGGAGGTGGGAGTGGTCTATATTAATAACTTCTCCATTCATTATTAACAGATTTTTTTAGGTATTTTTTCTTTTAATATTAATTTTATTATTTAGTATTTTTTTATATACTTATATTTGTTTGAGACAATGACACTAAAAAATCCCAAACACAGATTGATATAGAAAAAAAAATTCTGTCGGGCTGGTATAAAATTTTTAATGTTAGGATCTTATAATGTTACTTTTTAATTTTAGCTTTTTTAAAGCTTAATCCGTATATAAAAATTACGTATATATAAAAATATTTTAAAAATAATGAAATGAGAAAATACACAGTGAAGCCACCTGAGCTTGGGATATTTTCATATTAGGATTGTTTTGAATAGAAAACATACGCAATATCTTTATATATGCACTCTTTCTCAATACCAAATATGGCACTTGGCTTGGTCAAGTCATAAAAGGAATCAAATTAAAATTAAATTACGTGAGCACAAAATAAAACTACAGTATAATATTATTAAAAAAATGAAAAGCGACTTATAACAACATTTAAAAAAATAAGATAAAAATATTATTCAAGATCATGATAAACATAAATAACGGAAAACAATACTTATATTTCTGGATTATTCTCTTTTAGGATTCAAAGCCCACAAAAAAAAAAGTTATGAACTTAAATGATTGGTGATCAACATTAATCCAAAAATGAGTTTTAATAAGGGAATTTCTAAACGTCTAATAGTTGAACAATATATAATTCAAGTTAATTAAAAATCTCAAGCTCACCTATGAATGTATGAGATAACCTAGATTATAAAGGACTAATGTTGATTTCAGAAAATAACATGATCAAGCAAGATATGAGTTGACTAAATTTTAGAATGAATGAACTAATAATGCTTTCGTTGAGTACTAAAAGCATGATAAGTGAATCCACTATAACATCGTTTGATCATGTATAACCTAAAATTTTAGAATGAACTTATATCTTGGTCGAGTAATAATTAAAGAAATTAATTAGTCCACTAATGTTGCTTGCGAAAAACATGATCAATTAATTATAACCTAAATTTTAGAATGAAGATTCCTATTTTATAACCTACGATTTGAATTTCTTTTATAACCTCTAGTTTTGGTTGTCTTAAAAAATGGCGGAATCAATCATGATCAATCAGGAACAAACATGGAGTCTTCCAAATCTTCTTCGGAGTTGAATCGACGATTCATCTTCTAATGCATCCTTGTCGTTCTTATCTCTTAGCGTAAATGCAAGTACTTTCGTGTTACCCAACTTCATTGCCCCAAGCTGCCAGAATAGACGGAAAAAAAGAGAAGAAATGATATCTAGTTATAGCGAGCAAAGAAACAAGATCTGAAACATAAGATTAATAATATCACATCCCAATCCAGGGAACAAAATCACTTGTAGGGTTCTGCAACAAATTCCAATACTTGTCAATAAAACAAACACAATTTTAAATGAGTTTGGTGGTAAACGAATATCATTTGGCGGGATGCCCACTTGCCAACAAAATCAAATCAATTGTGATAGAAAGCATGCAATATTGTTGAGTAACAATAGAGAGTGGCTGAATGAAGATGTGATCTCCACCTCTTGAATTTAAAAATTTAGTCGAGGAGGCTTCTGTGACAAAATGTGATCTCCATGGGAGAGAATAATTTTCTTATGACAAAATACACAGTTATATATGCCCACATTGATATGAGGCTTTCTTGACAGATTTAATTAGAAAGGACTCTAAAGTGGATTAGCCTAATAAACTTGTTGATTCTCCTTGAGAAATGAAGCTCACCATCCAGGTTAAACCTCAAATCATCCACAATCAAAGTGCATATATATATATATATATATATATATATTCATTTCTATTAATTCTAGCCTCTTGTTTGTACTTGTAACTTGGTGCAAGTTATTTATGTTTCAACGTAATGGAGGAACCTACCTTTTTTATCTATAAAACTGCGCCTGTGTATTGTGTAGTGTTTGTTTCTGGTGAACTATAGCAAAGAGTCTGTTTAATCTTACTTTTGGAAAGAAGAAATTCTTATTTTTCTGAGAAGGTGCTTATTTAAGTTTTGACAGTGTTTGAAATTAGAGAGAATAATAATAATAATATAGTAGGAGGCATGCTTGTAGCTGAGTAAATGATCCCACCATAAGAGCAATGTTATTACCAACTTTGCTTTCCACTAAATTTGAATTATTTTAAGTGAGGAGACGGATTACACAAATTTACGTAAATAATAACTCCTTCCTAAATGGGGGACTTAAGAGCACCTGGCTTTGCCCATTTATAAGGACTCGATTCAATTGTTTTCGTGTATTAAACTTAGGAATATGTTTATTTAGATTAATGATGGTCTTAATGGCAAATATTCAAATGATGGTCCAGAATGTGTAGACCCCACACACTGATAAAATGTCTTTTTACATGATAGTCATGTAAATTGTATGAGAGGATTTAGATCCAATATCCACTCTAACCACTCCAAAGTCATGTGTCCTTAATTTCATGTTTTCTGTTGATGCCTCCTAACATATTCTTAAGAATAAATTATCATTTTAATTTGGTTATTGAAAGATACTATAGACATTAATTTAGTCCTTTAAAATTTATTGAATTTAATTTAGTTCTAATATTTTAAGAAATACATATATTTAATCTTGATCTACTAAATTAATGTCATTACAATCTTTTAAAGATTAATTTAATGATAATAATTTTTTTTAATTCAAGAATAAATTCGTGTCCCTCATTTCACATTTTCCGTCCATGCCCTCTGACATATTCCTATTAATATATTATACATCCAAAACCAACTCTCTTCTTTCCTCCTTTCTCGTTTCTCTTTCTTAACAAAAGGCAATTAAATTATTTCCCAGCAACACTCTCTCTCTCATGCACCCTCTGCCGTTCACCTTCTACTTCTAAAGTAACAGCCACACTCCATATTATACATATATATATATATATATATATAAGGAATTAATTGCTTGCTTCATCTTCATTCAAGAGCTAACTGTAGCTTTCAATTAAGTGTATGGACTATATGGATCTCAGATTTTGTTTATTCTCGTTCTGTTTTGTCTGTTCTATTATTCTGTTCTTGTTTCTCTTGCTTTGTTCAAGTAGCTTTTCTCATTTTTGGAGTTACAAGAGAAACTCTTCCCAATATGAAAATCTTGAAAAGGAGAGAAGGAGGAGAAAGAAGCTCAGTGACAACTTGTATATCCTTCGGACTCTGGTTCCACGTTCTAAGCTATCTAGGGTGTCGATTATTGGGGACACAATTGAGTTCGTGAAAGATTTGCAGAAGCAAGTGAAGGAGCTGCAAGATGAGCTTGAACAACCAGATGATATGTTTGGGATTGAAGTTGGACCAAAATCTGAACAAATTAAGACCCAATATGGGTTTCAAGTGGGTACATCAGGAAATGGCTATACCTTGAAGCAAAAAAGAGAATTGGATGCTCCTTACGATTGGCAGACACAACTAATGGAGGTATCATATGTACAGAACCCTTCTTGTCGTTTTGGCTTATACGTTGTTATTGTCTTTGCTTAAGTAATTTCTCGTGTTAATTAATAATATATTGGATTGTAGCCGCAAGTGGAAGTGGCAGTGATAGAAGGAAATAAGTTGTCTGTGAAGGTGTTCTGGGAGCACCGACCTGGTGGGTTTGTGAAACTGATGGAGGCATTCAACGCTCTCCGCTTCGAAGTCATACATGCAACCGCCACCACCCGCAAAGGCTTTGTCTCTCATGTTTTCACAGTTTTGGTAAGAATTGTCAGATATTATAATACAGGTTTAGAGTAATTTACTGAATTGTTGGGCCTATTAATTAATTTTTGTTTCTTAATAATAATTTGGTTTTGGGATTTGGCGGTGGCTTTACAGTTCGGTTGGCAGAATCTGCAACTAATGCTAAGGGGAACGAAACTTGCTTTACACCTTTACTGTTTAAATTAGTATGACTTTAAGAGCAATTTGAGGTAGGGATTTAAATGAACATATTTAGACTAAGCGGATGGCCCCTTATTCACAGACGAAGACAATGGTTACTATAGTTGGTCAGAGATAGATGAACAATGTACGCAAAGTGCGGTGCCTTGTGCGGGGAATGGCGGGGCGAATAGGGCCTCAAGTTTATTCGACTTGAAATAGACTGATTGATAACAGCGCCAACCCCCAAAATTATATGAGTTTGAATCATCTTAAATTCTGTATGGTAACATTTTTGTGGAGTTGAGAGATAGAAAATAAAAAAAGAGAAAGTGAGATCAATACATACTTCAACTCTTTGTGGTATTTTATTTAAATTTTATAAAAATTTTACAATAAAAAATTCTAAAGGATCCTTATACAAATTAGATTTATTACTCCAAATAATAAATTCATAAATTCTTATAGTTCAACTTGAAATTAAGAAACTAATATGCAACAAGTATAATATTTTTAATGACTAACCTATGTACTTATTAATTTTAAGAAACTAAAATTAAACGGTACTAACAATTCATAAATTAATTTGTTAATGTTAATTTATTTAATAAATTATTCATGGACTTTTGCCTAATAATTTAAATTTTTTACTTGAAATACACGTTAAAGATCACAATAAAGTCATTAATTGGTATTTCTGTAAGCCTTTAGATTAAAATAAATTTTTACATGATAGTAAAGTTTCTTTGGTAAAGTGACTAGAATTTAATTCAGTTGTATGGCTTGAAATGGATTGTTAATTTTTCTGTGTTTTGAGTTGATAGAAAAAGGAGAATGAAATAATTGAGGCTGAAGATGTAGTTGTAAGGGATTCTTTGCTGGAGCTTTTTCGGAACCCCAAGAAGACGGTGGAATCATGAGATGACTGTCATCAACAATATCACCTATACAACCACCAGATGACTATCATCCTCGCCATTATACACCATACTCACAGTTAAAAGAACTTCAAATATTAAGTTTCTTCAATTACTTGTACTTTTGAAACTGTTTTTCCATAAGCTTATTGAAATTAAATCACTCTTGTGCCGTTACATTTTTTTTTTTTTTGGGAAACGTTAAATTATCTCGTGTTAGGTCTAGAATGGGACAATAGTTTATGGAGTTGATATTGATAGCACAAATATGCATGAAAGAAGGGGTTAAATTGGGTGAGCGAAACATTTTCAAACAATAATTTTTATTTTTTACCATGTAAGGATCAAGGAAAAATTCACCAACCCGTTTAAGTGAAAAAATGAAAAATCAAGGAAAAGTGCTTGTTCATTTAACACAGTAATCATTTGCAAAACTTAACTTCTTCTTAAATTAAATTTACACATGTATAAGATTCAATTTTCAATACCAATATTAAAAAACATAGCATATGCTTGCTTGTTAAAAACAGAAAGCTCTTTAATAAAAATCAAGTGTAAAGGCTTACTCCTTTAGAAATAGTGAAGTTTATTCAAAACATAGTTCCCTTAAAAGAGAATTTCATTGTGATGAGCAACCAAAATATAAATGGTGAATCTAATTAAGAATTAAAAAAGCTAAAAGGTCAAAAAGGAGACACTAAGATCCTACATCATCTCTTCAAGCACAAAACAAAAAAAAAATTATATCAAATGGACATTCATAATACAAATTAAAAAAAAAAACTTAACTTTAACCTATCCCAAAACAACTTGAAATCTCGTGAGTTTTTTTCCATAAGAACTCTAGCAAACTTTCTTTTAAGAAGGAGGCTTTACAAACCTTTATAATCTATCACAAGGTAAATTTAACAACAGATATTTTTTCACCAAGAATCTAACAAAATTCTTACCACTAATTTTTTTTTTAAGAACCTAATTCACAAAGAGCTTCTCACAACTACTTCTCTAGAGTACATTGCTTAACCGCTCACATAACAATTAGGAAAGAAGAGAATGAAATTCACATTAACGGTTGCTTCAATCTTCTTGTTTCTACTTCCATCTTTCTAATCAGAATTTTCTACACTTAAAAAGTAAATATACGATATGGAATTGAAAATAGAAACTGGGAGTGTGGCGCTAACATTAGAAATGGTTTTTAACATTAAAAGCTTTTCAATATTTTTTCTTTCAAATTGTACTTAGTACAATACTACAAAAATTTTGTAAATTTTAATTTCGTGATGGTGGGCTTTAAGGATGGAAAAACATAGCTGTTAGAAGCCTCCAACATTCTTCTTCAAAGCATTAAATGGCTTGACTCCTCTGTTTTTCATTTCGTGTACATCAACATCTTTCCTCAAGACGTCAAGCATATTTTTATGTCTTCTTTACTGGAACAAAAGAGAGATGGAAGGAAAAGTTTGGTTAGAATATTGGGATAGCACCTCTTCTTTATTTCATTTTTCATCTCTCTTGTTAGACCATGGGATAGTAATAGAATGATGGCTTGGTCAACACCTCTTTAATTTCTCTTCTTGAACGTTCAAGACCAAAAAAAGTTTCTTTTTAATTTGTTCCCTTTGTTTTTTAAGCTACGCCTTAATTACTTGGGAAAGGGGAAGTGAGTTGGCTACAATAAAGCGAAAGAGAGAAAGAGAAAAGTATACGTGTGGTAAAGAACAAAAAGATCAAATAAAGGATCTTTTTAAGTATTAGTTATTAGCACTTGATCTAAAGTAATATATAAAGGTAAAAATGATAGTAGCGTTCAAAGGTTTGGTAGATCAAAATCAAATTGAATCAATAAGTCAATTTTACAAAATGAAAGACTTTTTTAGTCTTATAACCAATGTGATGTATAGCGTGTTTGGATATGCGTTTGGGAAAGGAAAAATCATATTTGCTGACCATAGTTTTGTAGAAACAACATATTATTGTTTTGTACAAAACATAGTTTGGGGGATAAAAAAGTTTTTCCAAACATGCACGTAATTTAATTTAGTTTGATTTAAGTTGATTTTTTTTAAGTGATTTGATTTTTCCATGTTCTTTGAATACTTATTTTTCAAATATATATATATATATACAAAATTGAACTCTTACGCGTTAAATCTTTCAAAAAATCTCAATTCTTCATATTCACTCCAATACCATACTTTACATTCTAGCACATTAAAAGAAAACCAAACCAAAAGATATTCATTCGTTATGTTCACTCCACTGGTTCATTTTGATGTCAAATCAAAAATCAAATTAATTAAATTAGTTTTAACATGTAAAAAACCAATTGGGACCTAATCTTTTTTATTTAGTTTTGTTCAGCTTTAATCGGTTTTGTTTGGTTGATTCCAATAATTTCATCCTAACCAGAAACACAAAAGATCATTTTAGTCATTATCCCAACATACAAAATGCTACACCGTCTGCTTCTTCCCTGCTTCTCCCTATTCGACGTCTATGCATTCCTAGTCTTTAGATGTTGGAAGTGCTAAAAACCATCACGTCTTTTTCCATTGCTACGTCATCCCACCAAACCTAATCAAACCCAATCCCAATTTGTTTGGCTTCGACACCTATGAGATGAAGAGAGAAACACTACATGCAAACAAAACTAAACCAATTTACTTATTTTAGTACTACTGTTGCTATCCTGCGCAAAGCAGGGCATCTTTCAAATTACTAATAATTAATATATCAAGTAATTTACAAATTTGTGTATGCAATGCCACTTGAATTTTAAGATATTCAAGTTTGTTTATTACTTCATTTACTGGATTGCAATAGATGAGACAACACAAAATGATGAAGGGGGTCTAGGACGGGGGAAGACTACAGCTAAAGCTTTAGTTCAATGTTAGAGAAATTAGAAATTTCACCCAAAACAACACCGTTAACAACTTTTATAATATCTAACTTTTTAATTGGACTGGAACTAGTATATTAATGAAAAAAGATCTTAAAGTAAAACAAATTAAAATCAAATAAGGGTAGAATATTAATTAAAATATCAAAAAATGATGTTATAAAATTTTTTACAATACGAAAATGCCACCAGAGTGGCTGAATGGAGTAAAGTGTCATATAGGTGGCAAAATCATAATTTTAAACAAAAATTTAAAAATTTTAAAAAAAGAATTTTAAATGCTAAAATTAAGTTTATAAAAATTTTTAAATATCTTACAAATTATAAGAACTGTCAAAATCGGTTAAACCCTTATGATGCATAAAATAAGACAAACTAAAATTTTATGTTAGGATCTTATAATGTTACTTTTTAATTTTAGCTTTTCTAAAGCTTACTCTGAATATTAAATATAAATATATATAAAAAAATTAAAAAATAATGAAATGAGAAAATACATAGTGAAACCACTGAGCTTGGGATGTTTTCATAACATTACTCTAGGATTGTTTTGAATAGAAAACAAACGCAATATCTTTATATATGCACTCTTTTTCAATACCAAATATGGCCCCTGGCTTGGTTGAGTTATAAAAGGAATCAAATTAAAATTAAATTACATGAGCACAAAATAAAAACTACAGTATACTATTATTAAAAAATGAAAAAGTGATATATAGCATTTTTTTAAAAATAAGATAACAATATTACAAAAGATCATGATAAACATAAATAACGGAAAACAATACTTGTATTTCTGGATTATTCTCTTTTAGAATTCAAAGCCACAAAAGAAAAGTTATGAACTTAAATGATTGGAGATCAACATTAATCCAAAAATGAATTTCGATAAGGGAATTTCTAAACGTCTAATGGTTGAACAATACATAATTCAAGTTAATTAAAGATCTCAAGCTCACGCATGAATATATGAGATAACCTACATTATAAAGGATTAATGTTGTTTTCAGAAAATAACATGATCAGGCAAGATACGAGTTGACTAAATTCTAGAATGAATGAACTAATAATGCTTTGGTTGATTACTAAGAGAATGATAAGTGAATCCACTATAACATCGTTTGATCATGTATAACCTAAAATTTTAGAATGAACTTATATCTTGGTCGATTAATAATTAAAGACATTAATTAGTCCACTAATGTTGCTTTCGGAAAACATGATCAATTAATTATAACCTAAATTTTAGAATGAAAATTCCTATTTTATAACCTACGATTTGAAATTTTTTTTAATAATCTTTGACTTTGGTTGTGGTAAAAATAAAGGCGGAGTCAATCATGATCAATCAGGAAAAAAATATCGAGTATTCCAAATCTTCTTCGGAGTTGAATCGACGATTCATCTTCTAATGCATACTTGTCGTTCTTCTCTCTTAGCGTAAATGTGAGTACTTTCGTGTTACCCAACTTCATTGCCCCAAGCTGCCAGAATAGACGGAAAAAAAAGAAGAAGAAAGAAATGATATCTAGTTATAGCAAGCAAAGAAACAAGATCTGAAATAGAAGATTAATAATATCACATCCCAATCCAGGGAACAAAATCACTTGTAGGGTTCTGCAACAAATTCCAATACTTGTCAATAAAACAAACACAATTTTAAATGAGTTTGGTGGTAAACGAATATCATTTGGTGGGATGCCCACTTGCCAACAAAATCAAATCAATTGTGATAGAAAGCATGCAATATTGTTGAGTAACAATAGAGAGTGGCTGAATGAAGATGTGATCTCCACCTCTTGAATTTAAAAATTTGGTCGAGGAGGCTTCTGTGACAAAATGTGATCTCCATGAGAGAGAATAATTTTCTTATGACAAAATACACAGTTATATATGCCCACATTGATATGAGGCTTTCTTGACAGATTTAATTAGAAAGGACTCTAAAGTGGATTAGCCTAATAAACTTGTTGATTCTCCTTGAGAATTGAAGCTCACCATCCTGGTTAAACCTCAAATCATCCACAATCAAAGTGCATATATATATATATATTCATTTCTATTAATTCTAGCCTCTTGTTTGTACTTGTAACTTGGTGCAAGTTATTTATGTTTCAACGTAATGGAGGAACCTACTTTATTTATCTATAAAACTGCGCATGTGTATTGTGTAGTGTTTGTTTCTGGTGAACTACAGTAAAGAGTCTGTTTGATCTTACTTTTGGAAAGAAGAAATTCTTATTTTTCTGAGAAGGTACTTATTTTACTTTTGAGAGTGTTTGAAATTAGGGAGAATAATAATAATAATAATAATAATAATAATAATAATAATAATATAGTAGGAGGCATGCTTGTAGCTAAGTAGATCCCCACCAGCTGTATTATTACCAACTTTGGTTTCCACCAAATTTGAATCATTTTAAGTGAGGAGACGGATTACACAAGTTTACTTAAATAATAACTCCTTCCTAAATTGTGGACTTAAGAGCACCTGGCTTTGCCCATTTATAAGGACTCGATTCAATTGTTTTCGTGTATTAAACTTAGGAATATGTTTATTTAGATTAATGATAGTCAAGAATGGCAAATATTCAAATGATGGTCCAGAATGTGTAGACCCCACACACTGATAAAATGTCTTTTTACATGATAGTCATGTAAATTGTATGAGAGGATTTAGGTCCAATGTCCACTCTAACCACTCCAAAGTCATGTGTCCTTAATTTCATGTTCTCTGTTGATGCCCCCTAACATATTCCTAAGAATAAATTATCATTTTAATTTGGTTATTGAAAGACACTATTGACATCAATTTATTTCTTAAAAATTTATTGACATTAATTTAGTTCTATTATTTTAAGAAATACATATATTTAATATTGATCTAGGATTAAATTAATGTCATTAAAATCTTTTAAAGATTAATTTAATGATAATAAATTTTTTTTATTCAAGACTAAATTGGTGTCCCTCATTTCACATTTTCTGTCCATGCCTTCTAACATATTCCTATTAATATATTATATATCCAAAACCAACTCATGTACGTCTTCTTTCCTCCTTTCTCGTTTCTCTTTCTTAACAAAAGGCAATTAAATTATTTCCCAGCAACACTCTCTCTCTCATGCACCCTCTGCCGTTCACCTTCTACTTCTAGAGTAACAGCCACACTCCATTATATATATATATATATATATATATGGAATTAATTGCTTGCTTCTTCTTCATTCAAGGGATAACTGTTCCTTTCAGTTAAGTGTATGGACTATATGGATCTCAGATTTTGTTTATTCTCGGTCTGTTTTGTCTGTTCTTTTATTCTGCTCTTGGTTTTGTTGCTTTGTTCAAGTAGCCTTTCCCATTTTTGGAGTTACAAGAGAAACTCTTCCCAATATGACAATTTTGAAAAGGAGAGAAGGAGGAGAAAGAAGCTCAATGACAACTTGTATATCCTTCGGACTCTGGTTCCCTTCAGAAGTTCTAAGCTATCCAGGGTGTCGATTCTTGAGGACACAATTGAGTTCGTGAAAGATTTGCAGAAGCAAGTGAAAGAGCTGCAAGATGAGCTTGAACAACCGGACGATATGGTTGGGATTGATGTTGAACCAACATCTGAACAAATTAAGACCCAATATGGGTTTCAAGTGGGTACGTCAGGAAATGGCTATACCTTGAAGCAAAAAAAGGAATTGGATGCTCCCAACGATAGGCAGACACAACAAATGGAGGTATCATATGTATAGAACCCCTCTTGTCGTTTTGGTCTCTACGTTGTTATTGTCTTTGCTCAAGTAATTTCTCGAGTTAATTAATAATATATCCGATTGCAGCCGCAAGTGGAGGTGGGAGTGGTAGAAGGAAATGAGTTGTCTGTGAAGGTGTTCTGGGAGCACCGACCTGGTGGGTTTGTGAAACTGATGGAGGCATTCAACGCTCTCGGCTTCGAAGTCATACATGCAACCGTCACCACCCGCAAAGGCTTCGTCTCTCATATTTTTAGAGTTTTGGTAAGAATTATCAGATATTAATATCGTAATACAAGTTTAGAGTTATTTACTGAATTGTTGGGCATTAATTAATTTTTGTTTCTTAATCATAATAATTTGGTTTTGGTATTTGACGGTGGCTTTACTAATTCGGTTGGCAGAATCTGTAACTAATGCTAAGGGGAGCGGAACTTCTTTACGCCTTTAATGTTTTAAATTAGTATGATTCTAAGAGCAATTTGGGTTAAGGATTTAAATGAACATATTTTGGAATTTGGACTAAGGGGATGGCCCCTTATTTAGACTCGAAGATAATGGTTACTATAGTTGGTCAGATGAACAATGTACGCAAAATGCGGTGCCTTGTGCGTATAATCGCGGGGCCTCACGTTTGTTGGACTTGAAGTGGGCTGATTGATAATTGTGCCAAGTCCAAAAATATGAGTTTGAAATCTTTTAAATCCGGTATTGTAAAGTATTTGTAGAGTTGAAAAAAAAAATCAATATATATTTTATTTTTTGTGTTATTTTTTTTAAATTTTATAATAAAAAATTTTAGAGAATTCTTACATAAATTAGATTTATCACTCCAAATAATAAATTCATGAATTCTTTTAGTTCAGTTTGAAAATAAAAAACTAATATGCAACAACTGTGATATTTTTAAGGACTAACCTAGGTACTTATTAATTTTAAGAAACTAAAATTAAACGGCACTAACAATTCATAAACTAATTTGTTAATTCACTTAATAAATTATCCATGGACTTTTGCTTAATAATTTAAATTTTTTACTTGAAATATATGTTAAAGATTACAATAAAGTCATTAATGGGTAGTGCCTGTGGCAGTCTGCTACAATGGCACCTCCCCAACTGTTTATGCAGGGGTTTGGGGGTCGTTGTCCCCCATCCCCCAAGTGAGTCTTCCCACTGAATCAAAAAAATAAAAATAAAAAAAGTCATTAATGAGTATTTCTGTAAGCCTTTAAAGTAAAATAAATTTTGACATAACAGTAAAGTTTCTATAGTAAAGTGATCGAGAATTTAGTTCAGTTGTACGGCATGAAATGGACTGTTAATTTTTCTGTGTTTTGAGTTGACAGAAAAAGGAGAATGAAATGGTTGAGGCTGAAGATGTAATTGTAAGGGATTCTTTGCTGGAGCTTTTGCGGAACCCCAAGAAGAGGATGGAATCATGAGATGAGTACAAGTACAGCATCAGAAAAAAAGAGTGGCAAGGGACTCTCAGCAACAACATCACCTACACAACCACCAGATGCCTCTCATCCTCACCATTTACACCATATTCACAGCTAAAAGAACTTCAAATGTTAGGTTTCTTCAATTACTAGTACTTTTGAAACTGTTTTTCCACAAGTTTATTGAAATTAAGTCACTCTTGTGCTGTTACAATTTTTTTTTAAGGGAAATGTTAAATTATTTCTTGTGTTTGTTTTAGAATGGGACAATAGTTTATGGAGTTGACAGTGTTAGCACAAATATGCATGAAAGAAGGGGTTAAATTGGGTAAGCGAAACTTTTTCAAAGATTTTTTTTTACTGTTTAAGGATCAAAGAAAAATTTACCAACCCGTTTAAGTCAAAAACTTAATGAAAAATCGAGGAAAAGTGGTTGTTCATTTAACACAGTAATCATTTGCAAAACTTGACTTCTTCTTAAATTAAATTTGCACATGTATAAGATTCAAATTTCAATATCAATATTCAGAAACATAGCATATGCTTGCTTGTTGAAAACAGAAAGCTCTTTAATAACTGCAAAAACGTAGCCTAGCTTACTCCTTTAGAAATAGTAGAGTTTATTCAAAACATAGTTCCCTTAAAGGAGAATTTCATTGTGATGAGCAACCAAAATATAAATGGCGAATCTAATTAAGAATTAAAAAGGTAAAAAAGAAGACACTAAGAACTTATGTCATCTCTTCAAGCACACAACAAAAAAATGTTATATCAAATGGATATTCATAATACAAATAAGAAAACAAGTTAACTTTAACCTATCCCGAAATAACTTAAAATCTCGTTAGTTTTTATTTTTTTTCCCATAATAACTCTAGCAAATTTTCTTTTGAGGAGGCTTTACAAACCTTTGTAATCTATCACAGGGTTACTTTAACAACAAATATTTTTTCACCAAGAACCTAACAAAATTCTTACCATTGAATTTTTTTTTTAAGAACCTAATTCACAAAGAGCTTCTCACAACAACTTTTCTAGAGTACATTCCCTAATAGCTCACATAACAATTAGAGAAGAAGAGAATGAAATTCACATTAATGGTGGCTTCAATCTTCTTGTTTTTACTTCAATCTTTCTAATCAGGAATCTCTGCATTTAACAAGTAAATGTACCATATGTAGTTAAAAAGAAAAACCAAGAATGTAGGGCTAATATTGGAAATAGATTTTAACATTAAAAGCTTTTCAATTTTTTTCTTTCAAATTTTACCTAGTACAATACTACAAAATTTTATAATTTTTAATTTCGTAATGGTAGGCTTTAAGGATGGAAAAACATAGCTGTTAGAAGCCTCCAACATTCTTCTTCAAAGCATTAAATGGCTTGACTCCTCTGTTTTTCATTTCGTGTACATCAACATCTTTCCTCAAGACCTCGAGCATATTTTTTATCCTGCGCAAAGCAGGGCATCTTTCAAATTACTTGATAATCAATATATCAAGTAATTTACAAATTTGAGCATGCAATGCCACATGAATTTTAAGATATTCAAGTTTGTTTTTTTCTTCATTTACTGGATTGCAATAGATGAGACAACATAAAATGATAAAGGGGGTTTAGGAAGGGGGAAGACTACAGCTAAAGCTTTGGTTCAATGTTAGAGAAAGTAGAAATTTCACACAAAACAACACCATTAGCAACTTCTGTGACTCGGTTGCTGCGTGAAAACGGATGAAGAAATTCAAGGCCAAAACGGGTGGGTACTTGTGTGATTTGAGTACGAAGAGATAGGTGCGTCGCAACTTCGCTATCTATGTGAATTGGAGCTGGAGATGGATGCCCTAGCGATAGGGAAGGAAGTGATGAATTTTGGGGCTTCCAATATCCGAAGAAGACAATCCACCGCTCAGAGACGTCGAAGGCGGGGGAGGAGCAAGGGATTTGGAGGGGTGCTCTGCGTTTTGTGGGGTGGGAGAACTACAAAATGGAGATGTGTGTTTTGGCCTAGGAGAAATTACTAAAATACCCTTAATTCTATATTTGGCAAGTGTTCTTGCTCAATTTAGCATCGCAACTTTCCTTTTATTAACAAAAATATCATCGATAAGAGGTTAATAGTCAAAATCTAGAAATTTAAAGAATTCATTTTAAACTTTAAAAGTATTGGGGGATTATGGGTAATTAATTTAAAGTTTAGAAGAATTTTGTAAGGCGTCAAAATCCAACAAAATTAAAAACTTTAGCTAACTAGTAGAGAAAGAGAATATTAAAAATAAACTTAGTTCAACAAATATTCCTTATGTTAAATTACTACATAACCACGTAAACAAAAAATTTACTAGCACGGAAAGCAAATTTTGATTTAGAATTAAAGTCTATATGACACAATGTCACCTTTGAGCAAGCAAGAATTAAAATTCGAAGCAATTCACCAACTAATGGGAATTTCTTTATGAACAACCAAAAAGACGTGAAATTACAAATAGAGTCGAACATGAAATAATAATAATAATAATAATAATAATAATAATAAAAGTTATATATAATTTTTTATATTATTATTATTTTTAATAATAATATGATAAGTGTATAAGTTTTATAAATAAATATATAGTTCTCTAATTAAATCATACCCTTGTCATTATTGGGAAATCATACATTTATCATATTTTAATTAAAAAATTTAATATAAAAAAATATAATAAATTGCACCTAAATCTAATAATAATAATAATAATAATAATAATAATAATAATAATAATATAAAATAAAAAGCTTGTAGACTTTAAATAAGGCAAGTAATTACTGAATACATGAATATTGGACAGTAAAAAATTTACAAATTCTACAAATGGCATAATGTTATTATTTGCTGTCTCTTGCAACTTTTGTAATGGAAGAAAAAGGATTATAGTTTTAACTATTCAAAATTTCGTCTATCTTATGTAAACAAGTAAGAGTTTTATGAATTTAGACTTCTTAAAGCTTTATAACTCTTAAATTAGCAAACATAAATATTTCCAAACAGCTCAAATATTTTGGTCATTTCAGTCTGTCAAGTAAGAGCTAGTCTGGCAACTATATGTGATGTCTATGTAAACGTTTGGGTTTCCCGGTTGATTGTGTGAAGATTATTACATCTTTGTGGCACAGTCAAGAATAATTTTCATGAGCCCCCTATTGTGCTCCGGCCGATTCATCAAATTGATTAAAAAAATATAAGTTTAGTTTCATCAATTGTAACTCGTGGAGTTAACCGAGTCAGCTTGTGGATTAATACTTACGTAGACCTAAATTTGAGTGTCAAATTTATTTAGTAGACAAAATAAATAAGCTGACCCACTGACCCAAATCCATTATGAAGATTTTCTTTCTGTAGGTTTTAATCAAATGGTAGGACAATATATCACCCTATATGATCAAAGCGCAGACTTGGTACGGCAACTTGGCGGTTCTCCTTTAATTGAAGCCTAACCGTCCTAGTTAAACTTTACATCACCCGCATTCAAAGTTTACACATATTCCTTTCTTTTAGTTTTAGCCTTGTATGTGCTTGTAATTTGGTGCAAGTTATTGTCTTTCAACGTAATGGGGGACAACCTCGCCTATTTGTCTCTAAAACTGCTTATGTGTAGTGTCCGTTTCTGGTCTATAGTATTAAGAGTTGTTGAAGTTTGAGAGAATATACTATCCAAAACGAATGAAATACTCTAGCAGGGTAGTTAAGGTTTTGTACGCCATCTTGGATCATGCAATATGCTCCTGCCATCATTACCAACTCATCTATATCTTTCATTACTCCTTTCTTTCCTCCTTTCTCGTTTCCCTTCCTTAACAGAAGGCAAATAAACTATTTCACAGCAAAACTCTCTCTCATACACCCTCTGCAGTTCACCTACCAGAGTAACAGCCACTCTCCAATATATTAAAAAAAAGGAATTACTTAATTGTCAAATAAAAAAAGGATTATATAGTGTCTTTTAATTGTTTGCTTCTACTTCTTCATTCGAGAGCTAGCATTCACAACAATATATATAAGCAACTTTGTTTTCGTCTCAGTTTTGCTGAGATGATGAGAGTTTCGGGATAAGGTGGATAAGGATGCAGTTAACTATTGCTTTCAACTAAGTTTGTATGGATCTCAATTTTTGTTTCTTCTCCTTTCCCCTTTGTCTGTTCTTCCATTCTGCTCTTGTTTTTCCTGCTTTGTACTTCAGTCAAACGAAGTAGCCTCTCCCATTTTGGGATATAAGAGAATCCTAGAATTATCACCCAGGTATAAATGTGGGTGCTTTAAAGTACAAGAAATAGTACTATCTTAAGAAAGCTAGAGACTATGATGAAACTTGTTTGGTCATTTTGTTATCTAATCTGACAAGCTCTTGACTGGTATTTGGTTTCTTCTCAGGCTCCATTATTAGCGTTGATTAATCATACTGCAGGTGACATGAACATCATCACGCAAAACCTATCTGAGAGACTGAGGCCCCTTGTGGGTTTGAATGGCTGGGACTACTGTGTTTACTGGAAATTAAGCCAAGACCAAAGGTTAACCAAAACTCATCAATTAAACCCCCATTTTTTCTTCTCATTCTTTTAAGTCTTTTCCCCATCTCTATTCTCTACCTTGTCAATAATATTGTGATGTCTGATTCAGGTTTCTTGAATGGATGGGATGCTCTTGTGCTGGGACAGAAAGTAGCCAAAATGGAGGAGAAGAACTTCTTTTCCCTGTTTCTTCGGCTGCTTCATGCAGAGATACCATGTTTCCTCATCCCAGAACAAGACCTTGTGCTTTACTTTCCCAACTTCCCACTTCCATAACCTTAGATTCTGGGTATACATTCATTTTTCTGGCTTTACTCCTCTTCCAATTGTAATTTTCAGACCGAGTAACTCTCCAATCGAACCTATATATGAACAGGATTCATGCAGAGACACTATTATCAAACCAACCCAATTGGGTGAACTATTCCAATAGCTTAGATTCGAGTACTTTGGAAGTAAGTTCCTTTCACAAACAATCACCTTCTGGTATAAGCAAAATGGACTTCACATTTTCAGCTAATGTTATATGAGTTCTATTAATTTTGCAGGAAACAATTGGGACCCAGGTTTTGATTCCGGTGCCAGGTGGACTAGTTGAGCTGTTTGTGACAAAGCAAGTATGTAATAAAGTTACTTGTATATCCTCACCATGAGAGACATCTTCTAAGGTAGCAACATTTAAACTGCATAATTTTGTAACAGGTGCCAGAAGATCATCAGGTGATCGATTTCATCACAGCCCACTGCAATATGGATATGAGCTTCAACATTGACGTGAATTCAATCAGTCATATGCAATCAAATATTAATCCACTTTTAGGTGATGAGAATGATGCGAATACAATAGCATCAGAGACTTCAAGTCTTCCCCCACATGATCAATGCAATTCTCCGTTGAACTTCATGCAGCAATTCAACTACAGCAATCCACATAACAGAATGAAAAGTGACGCCTTTTTCGAAGATTCCCAAGGTTCCTTCCTATTGGACAAAACCCAGCAATTTGGGGAGCCTCTGGAGAAGAAGGAGCAGCAAGGGGACGATAAGGATTTAATCAAACATATGGTGGGCAGGTCAGATTCGATGTCAGATTGCAGCGATCAGAATGAAGACGAGGATGATGGGAAGTATAGGCGAAGGAATGGGAAAGGAAATCAATCGAAGAACCTTCTAGCAGAGAGGAGGAGGAGGAAGAAGCTCAATAACAGCTTGTATAATCTTCGGTCTTTGGTTCCCAAAATTTCTAAGCTAGACAGGGCGTCGATTCTTGGGGACGCAATTGAGTTTGTGAAGGATTTGCAGAAGCAAGTGAAAGATCTGCAAGATGAGCTGGAGGAACATTCAGAGATGGGTGTACAACAACAACCAGATAATGTTGTTGGGGTTGAAGTTGGACCAAAAGCTGAACAAATTAAGACCCAAGATGGGTTTCATGTGGGTTCATCAGGGAATGGCTATATCTCGAAGCAAAAACAGGAATTGGATGCTCCTAACGACAAGCAGACACAACAAATGGAGGTATGATATATAAAAAACCCATCTTGTCGTTTTGATTTGTACGTTATTATTGTCTGTGTGCTTAATTAATAATTGGATTGCAGCCGCAAGTGGAAGTGGCAGTGATTGATGGGAATGAGTTGTTTGTAAAGGTGTTCTGTGAGCACCGACCTGATGGGTTTGCGAAACTAATGGAGGCATTCAACGCTCTGCGCGTGGAAGTCATACATGCTACGGTCACCAGCCACAAAGGCCTTGTGTCCAATGTTTTCAAAGTCGAGGTAAGAATTGTTCGATATTATAATGAAGTTAGAGCAAGCTAATTATCTTGTTCCTCAATTATTGAGTCTGTCAAGTTTTGTTTTAGTGATCCAAAATAAATAAATGTCTGAGTTAGTTTTTAAAAATAATAAATTTTGTATACTTATGCTTTCTTGATATTTGATTCCGTTATTTGGCAAAATGTTTAATGTACAATAAATTTATTATTTTAAAAATTAATTTGTGTATTTATTAATTCTTGAGAATTAAAACTAATTAAATCTAAATACATAACAGTTCTTTTATATTAAAAATTATTGATAAACCTTGACTTATAACTGTTGAAGTTTTTGATTTGAATGATTGTTAAAGATTATAATAAATTTATATATTTATGAAGCTTTATTTAAAAGTTTAAATTTTAAAATAAAAATAATTCTGTTGTATGAAAATGAATCTTTATGACTGCTAGAGTAAGTGGTCCAATGTTGAATGCTTGTTGATTCCAATTCAATTAAAAAAAAAAAAAAAACGAACGCATGTTTTAAAGGGATGAAATGGATTGTAAACTTGTGTGTGTTTTTGAGTTGACAGAAAAAGGAGAATGAAATGGTTAAAGCTGAAGATGTAAGGGAGTCTTTACTGGAGCTTATGCGGAACCCATGTAGAGGGTGGAATCATGAGACGAGTACGAGTACAGCATCAGAAAATGGAGTGGGAAGAGACTATCATCAACAGCATCCCCTTCACAACCACCAGATCGGCGCTTATCATCCCCACCATTTACACCATATTCATAGTTAACCATATTTTACCTCTTAAAAGCATTTCATATCTTACCTTTATTTACTTGTACTTTTGAAGCTGTTTTCCCATAAGCTTAGTGAAATTAAGAGGCACTCTTGTGCTATTACATTTTTTTTTTTTGGGGGAAATGTTGAATTATATATCTCACATGTTAGGTTACTATAATGGAAACATAACCGCGTAAACAAAAGACATACTTGTAGGAAAAGCAAATGGAGGTTGAGGTACGTATTGTCTTGGGCTTGCAATCGTGAAAACGACCAAAGAGATTAAAAGAGATGTCATTTTTATGTATGTTTATGTGTTTGTCCCTGGATAACAAACTAAGTTTTGAGCCAAATTTAAAAGATAGAGTCTATGACATAATGTCTCCTTTGAGCTAGCAAGATTAATTGAGATCCGAAATAACATTCACCTACTAATGTGAATTGCTTCGACATAATTGACATGAACAACCTAATAATATGATATTACAAATAAGCTTGAATACACAAAAAAAAAAAGAGTAAAATAGAAACATAAAGATTACGTAGCAGCCCTATTTAATTAAGCGAGTGTAATTTTAATGGAATACATAATTTTTATGTAATTTTTCGAATACATAAAATTCTTATGTAATTTTATGGAATACATAGGAGTGCAAAACAGGAACATAAAGATTTTCGCAATAGATATAAAAAAATATGGGTTTGGAGAAAGAAATAAAAAGAAAATGTAAATATAAAGATTAAAATTTTAAAATGCAATAACTTGGAATCTAACTATTTAATTAGAGTTTTTTTTAATATTTTTTCAACATAGATAAGAGGAACTGCTAAAAGTCGGTTTCTTAGCTATTTTCTCAAAAAAATAAGATTGTTTATTATTTCAAATTTGAATTTTTTACTTTCAAATTTTAAAAAATATATATATTTTTTCTTATCTTATTTTCTTTTGCTTGAATGAGATAATCATACTTATGAGAATTTCGATAGGAGTTATGACTTTTTTAACTATTTATAATTTATAAAATATATTTAAATTCTTTTTACTAAAATCATATAATAATCTTTAAAATAATTTTTTTAAAATTTATATCTTTAATTTTTTTAGGTTCACCACCAACTTGAATAGGTTTTCATTGGTTGGTAAATAATATTTAATTATTTTTAATTTGATATTTCATAAATTAAATTTAAAGATGTTGTTATTAATAAAACAATATAAGATTATAGCGAAACTTTAGGATCAACAGAAGACATGATAAGTGAAAAATACAACTTGAGGATTAATAATCCGAAAGGAATAAAGTACCTAATATAACTCTAGCACTTTCAAATATATAATTTATACAAGAATTATCTGAGGAAGTAGTTCCAATCTGGATTAATGTGCACATTTATCTTCAATGACAAACCAATATCTCTCCGCTCCAGTGAGCTTCCCTTTACTTCTTCGCTCGAATCATGGAGAGCAATTATTGTGGGCTTATACACACAATGGCCAAGATAAGAGTTATCATATGAAACACATGTATGGGTTTAATTTTAATCATTGTATTTGCAAAATATAAAGAGCCTAATGGACCCGAAGTTATGCAGTATGAATTTAACTTTTTTTATTGGAAAAAAAAAACTTCGCCCTTTTACTCGAATCTTCATACACTCTCCACCTCCAGTTTAAATATTTTTTTAAGCCAAACACAAAAAAAAAAGATACAAATTAATTTTTGAATAAATTACATAAACTTCTTAAGTTTTGTTAAAATTTCACAAATCCTTTATCTATTTTTAGAATATCTATTTTAGTTTAATTTTAAGTTTTTTGATTAAAATACTTTTAACTGGTCTAAATATATAAATATGTATTATATCAAAATATACATAAATAAAAATAAAAAAGAATAAATTTTGTTTTCAAATATGCAAAAATAGAAAAAAATGTGTATGTATTGTTTTCATTAAGTTTAACTTAAAAATATATGTATTTATGTTAATGGAACGTATTTTGATAAAAAAAAAATGAAAATTATACTAAATTATAATATAATTTTTTTATTTTAAATAAGGTTTATGTATATTTTAAAAATAAACAAAATTTATATAATTTTAGCAAAACTTATGAAAAATTTATGTAATCTACTTTTAATTTTTTCGAAATGGTAAACTTGTTGTATTTTTTTTGGTTTATTTAAAACTATTTAAAAAATGATCCTGCAAAGTTGTTATAAACTTGTTTTAAAAAAAAAGTAATATGTATGTTTTTAGTCATGATTTATTTGGTCAAAATAGTTATAGGTTATCGACCAATATTTGGTCAGATTTTGTTTCTTATTCGTCCTTTGGTTTCTCATATATGCATTTTAGCCCAAACCATCCCAAAGATAATATCCAAACCCATCAGATCGCAATAGAATTTGGCCCAAATATAAAAAATTGAGAGCGAGCGAGCGAGCAAGACCGTGATCGGCTTCCGCTGTGAGGTGAAGCCGGAGAAAATGATCGTCTGCGTCGCCGTTGTAGGTCACCAGGTATGCGTCCATACTTCTTCGTCCTCAAGTTTCACGCTACATTCTTCAAGTTAGCTTAAGCTTTTTGTTTTTATAAACAAGATCACAAATTTCTCTCGTTTTTTTTTCCACGATGAGTAGAACAACCCGCTGTATATTCAGAGCTTCACTGAGGCCGATGATGCTCTCAAGCTCCATCATATTGTTCACTGCTCCCTCGATGTAGTCGATGAGCGAGGTCCGTTAGTGAGCAATACTTCATATTTTGCTGATTATGTTTGATTGTGCTGATCTGGCTTAGATTTGAGAATTTGGGTTTCTGGTAATTACTTGTCTAGCGCAGAGTTAAGCTATAAAGTTTTGCTTTTGATTCAATATAGGAATGGTTGGGATTTGTGGATCCTCCAATTTGGCGAAGAGCTTGTTCACCATTATGGATCTAATGCCTCTGTTTCATTTTTCAAGTTGGCTAGATTTGTTGTTTTTGTCCTTTGCACCTTTCTTTAAGCTTGGAAGTTCAGATCACATGTTTGAGCATTATGATTTAAAGTTGCTTCTCACTTTTTCATCACCATGTATTATGTCACGGAATGTGTTATCTTGGCAGTGAACAATCCTAAAAAATCTGGACCGATGCTGAATGAGACGTTTCTGGGTCTGCTCTATCCTACCGATAATTATAGAGTGTGAGTGCCTTTGTTGTCTATTCTATCCTGAAGAGAAGTCTTGTTTGATTACCTTGAATCCACGAAACAATAAAAAGGATGGTTTTTTTGTCTGATTATTCTTTCATAATACGATCCGCAGCTATGGCTATCTGACTAATACAAAGGTGAAGTTTATCTTGGTGGCAACAGATCTGGATGTCAGAGATGCAGATGTAAGAAATGTGAGTATAAATAAAAGTCAATGGCTTTCTTTCTTTTCTTAATTACAATTTCACAGAAAGTGTGTACTATTCTTCATAGTCTTCTTTGCTTGTCTTCTCGAATGGACACTGGAAAGGAATGAACTAATGAGGTATTCTTTTAACAATGATATTAAGGATATAGACTCCCCGGCTTTTTGTTACTCTAAAAAGTTCAAGAGTGTATCTTGGAATAAATCCTGATAGGTTGTACTGGACTAATTGTGCTACTTTGATTCCCATATTTGTGATGGATAAACTCTCTCACCTTACCCTTCCTCTCATAAGAAAAGAAAGAAGAAACCTAGTGCTGTCTTTTAGGGGGTGGTTACTGGATTTCTTGTGGCTAATTTTGTTCCCCTATCACATCTTTAATTGCTGAATGCCAATTAAGTTTTGTAGAATGGGGCACTTATCTAGCTCAGAAGTAACGATTTTCTTTAACTGCAGTGTTGCCTGGCATGAGGAGTAAATGGTGACATTATGTTTCAATTGGGTAGAAGCTATAACCATTGAACTTGTTATATGTAGAAATTTGGTTTTAAACTTGAATACAGTATATTTATAGGTAGTCATGTTTAAATTTACTATAGTTTAAATATAAAATTCAGTCATGAGAGCAATATTGGCATACATGTGCATGTGATTGAGTAATTTTAGATGGGACTCTTAATTGCTTGAATTGCCGAATATCAATATTAGTAACACAGATGTTTCATATAGGCATGTGAACCTTTCATGTTTCCCTGAGGTCATTTTCTTCAATGATGAAATTTTGCTATCGTTTTACTCATTAGTGATGTCCAGTTGTGATACCCTGGCTGATTCCTTTTTAGGATTTCTTAATAATTTGAATCCAACCAGTATGCTGTGCTGCTGAATGCTGATGAACTTGATAAGATTTATAGGAAATTTTTTGTTCTTTGGTTTGGCTACTAATGTCATCGTTTGTCTCAGCATTTTTTGTATGACCTATGAATCTTGTTCAGTTAAATGTATGACACTGTTGGTTAAGTTCTAGCGGATTGTACCTTGCAGTTTTTCAGGAGATTCCATGCTGCATATGTAGATGCGGTTTCAAACCCATTCCATGTGCCAGGTAAAAAGATAACCTCTAGAACTTTTGCAGAAAGGGTGAGCACAATTGTCAAGTCATTTGGATTAAGTTCCACTGGATGAACCTAGATAATTGTTGATATTTCTCATACGACACTTTTTACTTTTTTTTTAATTTAAATTACTTTTTGCCTCATGATTTGTATTCCTTAGGAGTTACTTTGTGGTAAAATGCTTATCAAATGTGGATGTCTGCGAACTTTTGAAGCAACAATTATATCATTCAATATATAAATTCAAGATCTTCAAAATTCCATATGCAAGTTTCCCTATGGGCAATTTGAATAATCACAATTATTTTCCTTTTGAATTCCATTGATGGCCATAACAACTATGGATATCTTTGATGTCCTAACATTTCATGTATGATATTTAAGATGAGATAAAATTATAGCAAATTTTTGTTATCAAATTATTTAATAAAACCATAACATGTGAATTTTTTTTTACAATTCAATATCATATGACTAATTCTTCTGATTTTTTGTTTAACATATTATGTTTTTTATGGTAAAACGTGATAACAAATATGTAGAAACTTAAGTTTTGTCCTTCAAGATATCACAGGGGAAATATGTTCCACATTTAAAATTTGAGCTCGATGTAAGAATTCCCCCACCTTAAATGGCTATATGCAAATCTATAGAAGAGACACCTCAAGGCAAAGCATGCACCGCGATCAAGAGAATCAATTTCAATTCTTACGTTCTATTTGGTTCACTATTTTTTATTTTAACATAATTTGTATAATGTTTATTATGTTTTTGTAATTATTATTTTATTTATCAAATTATCATTTTAATCATTGAATTTTTTAGAAAATAAGATATAAAAGTTTTTTTTTACCTTACTTATTTTTGTCTATTCATTTTTTATATTCTCATTTCTTTTATGTCATTTAACTAACCGAGTCGTTAACGTTGATCTTGGATCCTTGTTTCTTAGATTAACTGCGGGGATGGGGCTCCGACCTTTTCTTGGCTGTCTACTGTATCAAAGCACTCAATCAACTAAAGCTAGCATTGATGTTTTGGGCATAAATAAGACGCTTCACACTCAATAGAAATGTTTGAGGTTTCTTTTAATGCCCACAGGGAAATTTGAATTAATGTGAAGCGAAGAGAATCAAAGACTTGTTAAAAGAGTAATCAATGTGAATGCACAAGCAACCTTAGAACCCAATCGAACCCAAAAGGCAAACTTCTAACCCTAAAATCAAGTTCCTTGTAGTAATTGCATAAGTTTCTTAGCAACAAATGGACCATTAAAATAACGTCAAAGAAGAAACGTAGACACCAAATGAGCAATGTTGTAGTAATTTTGATTTTCCCTGTGGTGCTTAAGTGTAGAAATTTTCACTGTTCAAATTTATCTGAATAGTCTAAATTGTGTAATTTTTCTCAAGTGTAAAAATTTAGACTATCTAAATTAATCTGAATGATTTAGATTTTATAATTTTTTTTACTTATTTTGAATTTTTTTAAAAAAATTAAAATAGTCTTTCATTTATGAATTTAAAAAAATAATGATTGAGAATTAAAAAAAATTAAAACTTAAAATCATTTAGATTAAATCTAGATGGTTTAAATTTCTACACTTGAACACCGCAATTACGAGGATCCAACATAGATGTCGTAGACAAGTTGGCCAGGCCATTATGGGTTCACTTCCTTAAACGCTGAGGTTACCAAAAAGTTCCGATCAGGCATGTGCAGTTCAGATCAGAGGCATTGCTGCTACGAGTTGGTCCTGAATAGACCATGACTTACCAAGTTAAGCTTCACTCTACTTGTTTATTTAGTGCAAAAAGTTCAAGTATTTTACGACATCTTATTTAAGTAAACGAATTAAATTTAACAAAATTGCATTCAAATTATATATCTGAATCATTTAATTAAAAAAAATAAAAATTATTTATACAGAGCCATGTTGTTATTTTTAAGTTTCATTTGATTAACAAAAAGTTGACTTAGTTAATAAATTCAAACTGCATCCTGTGGGCCAAACAAAATACTACATCCATTAAAATATCTAAAATTTAAATCTTATTACCTTCCCCGTTTTTCATTCAATTAAAACAAAAAATGTAGCTTGATTCTATTTTAGGTGTCACAGTTAGATAAAAAACTAAAAACAGGTCAAACCCAATAAACAAGTAAATAAAATTTGTTCAGGCCAACCAAAAATAAAATGTAAATACAAATTTATGCATGAGAACAATTTGCATATTTCCCTTCTTTTTTTTATAGTATTATCAAGCTTAACCAAACAACCATTGATACCACTAAATTATGCTTTAATTCAGGTAGCTGATAAGATCAAATTATATCGTATTGGCTTATATAATCAAGTCTCTTATGAATTATGGTAAGCCAAAGGGAGACAACCATCACTGCAGTGTTCGAGGAGGGTGATGTTGGTAAATAATAAAGAACAAAGAAAATAATAAAATTTGACATATCGTACACCGAACTTTCCAGGGCAGCTCGTAAAAGACCCCATTTCCCCGGTCAAATAAGGAGTACTAAAGGCAAGGACCTTCAAAATTGTTCAGCTCCAAGCATATACTTTGCTTGGTCTTTATCTCCGTAGAACTTTAAACAAGAAACGAAACAATAATCTTCACCAGAACTGAGCTAAAAAAATAACCTTATTGTTCAACCAAAACAAATGCAGCTGCTAGCCTGAAGCGTCCACTCATTGGACCTAAATATCATTGCTTAGACATTAAACCATTATAATATATTTGCTATCCTATCTAGCTTGACTTCTATAATCTGTCGGGGATTATGCTTGAGCTCTCTACTGAACAATCCCCAGCGTCAGCGCATGAGACTGAGTGCGCCATACATTTCTTCTCTACTCAACACTCGTCAAATTTGCTGAGGAACTCGTGCTAAAATGTTGTGCAGAATCATGAGAGAACGCTTCTCTGTTCCTATGTATCCCTGCTGTTGCGTCTGGCGTATCAAGGCCTTTAGTGGCACTAAAAATGCCATAACCAGATCTTGGGCCAGTAGGAGCACTAGGATGAGATATACCTCCCTTGCGGATATCCTCAAAGGAAGGCATTGGGTTTCTCGATCCAGAAGTAACAGCTTGCTTGACTACTTCTGTTTTAATATTAGTATCTGGTGAGGCCTGCCTATTCTGATTCAAATCTGAGGGTGTTGACTTGAATGAATCTCTTATTTCTGGTCCTCTGTTATTCAAAACAGAATTATCCCATGATGTCGTTTGTTGGAACCCGGTCCTTGGCTCAGTTCTTTTGTATCTATTCTCAGTCACAACCGGAGGCTGTTGTGCCATAGATGGGAAATTATTCTTACTCAGAGAATTAGTTCGTTTGTACCTATTCTCAGTCACAGCAGGAGGCTCTTGTGTGATATAAGGGGAATTATTTCGTTTGTACCTATTCTCAGTCGGAGGAGGTTGTTCTTCCGTGATAGACGGTTGATTATTTCGTCGGTACCTATTCTCAATCATAGCAGGAGGCTCTGAATCACTTTTTGACAGAAAGGCTGCTTTGGGTACAGCATTTGTTAGATTATCAGCAGAGGCAGCCCTGTTCATATCATGATTAAAAATTAAATACTTTGTTGAAATCATCATCACAATCAAATACGGAACAAGCATTATTCTTTTATATTTTAATCTCACCTGCCCATGAAAAGTGACGTATGCTTGTCACCATCAGAAAGCACCTCTTCCTCCGTTTCAAACCCTTCAGCAGAACTTTCATTCTGATCTTCTTCGTCAGAGTCGCTAGCCTCCTGAGCCTTGACAGACATAAGCGCTGCATCTTGCAACTTTTTCCCACTGCCACCACCTTTCTTTGGTAGCCCAAATTTGACATGCCTGACAATCACATATGCTTCTTTTTTTCCCAAATGGGGTCCACTTTCCACAACAGACACGTCTTCTATCTGTAAAGAACTGTTTAAGTATGGAATGGAAAGATAGACAGAAATAGGAAAATAAGATAAAGAAACATCATGTAGCCAAAGTTCAGACAGGAGATCCCAGAATAAAGCATGTGACTGTCATACCAAAGCAGAAAAACGAGATAATAATCCTTCCAGGTCCTGATCTCCAGTTCCTAATGCCCTGCACTGTTTGCATAACCATGAATGAGTGAAAGACCACCAACCACGCATCATAATATTTTAGTTTTTAAGATCATCTCGCTTTCTTTTCTTATCATGCATTCATGCCTCAAACCCAGCACATGATGTAAGCGTGGATACAGCAGTTCACTAATTTAATTACCATCGTAAACTGTAAATAGATAACTAAACAGTGATGCATAGATTCATAATGCACAGCATAATTTAAATCTAGTGACCTATCAGCATTTAATCATTAGCAAATCAGATGCACACCCAAATTTTGCATCAGAAACAGAGATTCTAAAATCACTTAAATATTGCTCCATAGGTATTGTAGAAACACTATTGATGAACAACCTAAACTAAAACCAATCAAATATCACATGTAGAGGGGGAAAAAATGTACCTTCACTCGGTAACCCTTCTCCATTAATTTTTTAACCATATCTGCTTTCATCTTCAGGTCTTTTAATTCCTGAGAACAACAGATAAAAATATCAAAACAAGAAATTTCCTTTTCCCGAGTTCAGCAGATAACACATGGCAGACACTCAAAATACAATAACATTAAAACCAACAATTGACTAGGGGAAAAAATGTAATATACATGACATATTGTGGTTATTGGTTCATGGTGATGTTACAAAAATCTAGCTTTCATTCTGTAGTTATGATCACAAGTGTCATGTTAATATTACACTAGCTAACACAGTGAACATTACAATGAGGGCACTGGTGATAAGACTTGAATATTTTTAATATGATAGCAAGTATCAATTTTATTTCCTATCCCCAAAAAGGAGTTTTGCTACTTTTTTTTTGTGACAAAAGAAGTTTTCAAGGGACAAACTAAACCAGTCATTCTTAACTTTAATATTTTCCCCTACAAATTTAAGCTTGACTCACTGTTTAATTCAACAAGTCACTTCTTCAATTCAAGAAACTCCAGGTGTCTTCAATTTGTAGGTCAAGCAGTTAAAGCTGTGGGTTAGGCTACAGAATGCAAGTATAGAGGACTAGTAGAGAATACTACAGTAGTACAACCTATAAAACAAAGAGTATTTCTTCACTAAGTGTTAAACCTGCATTTAGTCCATTCGCATGTTATAAACTTATTCTGGAAAGTTGGTCAGAGCAATATAGGCCTGACCAATGCTTCTAGATGTGAATGCTAGAGCTCATTTCAGCAGTGAATCCCCCAACTAAATGCCTAGCAAACTGTGATCTGGTAGACTGAATTAACAGTAGATCATTTTGAATTAAAGAAGTGAGTCTGCTAAAAAAAGTATGGGGGATATGTATATAGAAAAAGGAAGGAATATAGAGAAAGAACTTACAGCTTTTGCAGAAAAACGCATTTCCTTGCCGACCCCTTTTCTCAAACTCAACTCAGACTACATGTGATAAAGAACTGATTAAGAACAACACTGCATATATACACACAAACAAATATACATACTAGGCTATATTTTTAAATTCCAGTAACGAAAATATGCAAAGGTTCAATTTCTAGCCACTTGAAAGTTGAAAAGGCATGCTATACTGTATAATACTTAACTTTTTAGACCATCCCTGCTTTAAGAATACCTAATACACATTAATTATTCTTTAAACTAATAAGAAAGGGCATGAATTTCATGGTCAATTTGTTTTGTCCTATACCAAAGATTTTTCAGGCCTATTTTCCAGTTGTCTCAAAAAGGTTGAAAATAGATCCAGCAAGTCTTGAGATCTGGTCAGGATGCTGCAAGGCATGGGGGCAGTGCCCTGATTATATAAAACAGGCATATAAAATGGCCACCAGGCGCACTAAATAGCATCAAGTTCTTTTGAAGCTGGCAGGCATATGGCAGTTTGATCTGCCGATGGTGTCCAACTATCTACAGTTAAAAATATGCTTAGCAAATTATTATTGACTTAAAATAAAAAGGAAGAATGTACTTGTGAAGGATGTTATTGTGGATAAGATGAATGGATTGTTTCCCTTTCACACAAAAGGCTCAGATTCTCAGATACTCAGAGCCTTTAATTATCCTTGTATGCAGAAATAAGAAGGAATACCCACCTACTTTCCTAGTTACTTTTATCTACTCATGGTTATATTACCAACATTTTCAGCATACATCATAGATCAAATATCCTGATGTGCCACGGCATATACTGCACCAGTGGTTTGCTAAGAGAAAATCATATGATGGAATGCATCACAAACAAATAACAGGGACCAGGAAAAAAAAATCTGAATATTAATTATTATGGAAACTCCAAAACTGCATAGCAAACTGCACCTTGCTTTTAGCACGCTCCTTTTCCCTTTCTTGTTGTTTGTACTTTTCCTTGTGGTAGTCCATAATTTTACAGACAGGCGGTTTTGCATTTTTCTGAACCTGCAAGACATTATCAAAATTATGAAGGCCCTTGTGACAGATTTGAGTACAAATCTAATAATCATATTATAATACGTCCTAAGTCTAACCCTTTTCAGCCATATTCTTATTTCTCAGGCTCAATTTAATGCTTCAGAGTTTCTAAAAGAAAATAAAAATGATATGTGGACATAGAGGTCAGGTGACCACCATATAGGCCAAATACTGGGGATATAAGGCTCCTTCTTTTTATTGATAGAAAATAAGACTTCTTTTTCTTGTTGTTGGTGACAAAAATTACCACTGCATGAAGTTAAGCAAACTCTCTCTACCACATCTTAAGGTTGAAGACTCAGAGTCCACACCTCATAAATTACTTTAAAAGTCCCACAAATATATCAAAATCAGAAAATCCTTCAGTAAACTAAAATATTTTTGAAGGAATTCAGAGATTAATGCTCTGACACCATGATGAAAGGTACAAAAAGTGAAGACACACAGGGATGAAGCGAGAGCAGCATTCTCCTGTTCTATTTTTTTATTCAATATTGAACGATATACATATAGGGAAAAAGGGTATAATGTCCAACCGACACAATCCCTAAGAATCAGGATAATCAAAAATTAAATCTCAGCAACTCTATACTAGGAGAAAAATAAGGAATTAAATAATACGAGATAGAGTTTACTACAAACAGAAAAGGAAACAAAAATAATGCAAAAATAAAGAGGAAATAAACACAGTAAACAACAAATTTATTCATCATAATGTTACCTATTTCAATTTGCCACCTCTATTTTACATGTTAGAACTCTCAGGACTCAGACAACAACGGCAAAAGACCTACAAAATTTTACCTCAACTAAATCAAGCTTGAGCCCCCTAGCACGTTCTAGTGCTTTAAGCCTTGACACTATTGAATGTCCTGCATGAATATATAAATTTAATGGGAAAATCAGAGTTCAAACAAAACTTACTTGCACACTTACAAGCCTACAAAATATACAAATACTAATTTTCCCAGTTCCATGTGTTAATTAAAATATAGGACAAAGCAATACATGTCTACATTCCATGTTCCAGACATCTATCGTTTATCATATGTACACAACTATACATCTCCACAAATCCTTTGGTTGTCTAATCTTAAGCATGCTCCACACTATATTCTTGTTAATCTTAGTCACAATTGTTTAATGGAAAATAGGAGAAAACAACTATTAGTGATAAGTGAATATATTGTTAGCTTTATGTTCTATGAAAGTTTTAAAACAGCAATCCACAGTTTCAGTCCTTTACCCCTTTCAATATAAGATGACTGATCCCAGTGTATGGTTGCACTTACACTCCCCTTCTCCAAATCAGTAATTAACAGCCATTGCAGCCTTACCTTCCTAATAAGTTGATATTTGGCTACCAACTGAATTATAAACATTCTTACTGAAGGAATTAATTATTAAGACTCACGAGAGCCATGCAATGCCCGCAACCACGATAACCATATTAAAATAATAAACAACTCAAACTAGCGTTTATCAGGAGGAGTAATAAATCTACCATCATCCATCACAAGCCTGACAAACTGCGCTGTGATTTCTTCATTTATCCGCGGCTCACTGTTGTCCCTCTCTTCCTTCTTCGTCTTCGCCTGAAAACCAAGAATGCACTATCAACTGTTAACGTCAAGGTGTACCGTCCAAACCATAAATCGTTACCACAATATCATACCCTGATATAGATATAGACTACCTGAACTTCCGTTGCACTACCTTACCGGATACAGAATCCATAACCAGTTCCACCAGAACAAACAAATATATACCTCAACATCGAAAGAGCTAAGCTAAGATACCATTACTCATCATATTTCACAAGAAACAGAACAACCCGTTTTTAGTCACAACGAAAGCAAAGTAATTTCGCATTGTCAACCACTAAATTTACAAACTTACCTGAACAGGGGCAGCGAAAAACCTTGCGTTAGAACAAAAATCAGTGGGTCTATTTTGAAAAACCCAATATGGCCTCTCTGTAACTCGCGGTTTCCGATGTGTGGTGGAATTCAATAAAGATGCACTCGGAAGCTGAATGTAACATCTTCGAAATTGGGTGGACAAGACTTTCAATGTAGATTGCCCGATTCGGCACCAATAAGCCATTATCTTTGTCCAGTTAGAGATGCCCCGAAACCAATAAACCATTAAAGTAACTAAGATACCGTTTGTTTGGCAGAAAGGTTCATCCTTCAGCCCAGAGTAAATCTAGTCGTTTGAAATAGCGTTTCAGAGTGCGGCTTCAACTGTTAAACACAGCTTTATCAATACCCTTACGCCAGAACTCGGGGTTGCTCTCCCGCGCAGGGAAGGGACAGCGAACAAGGCCGAGAACCAGCGATCAAACTCGTCGAAACTGGTTTTGTAACGAGTCTTTTATACCCTCGCAGTTAAATGGGCCTGACTAGAAATTAGTAGGCCTGTGTTCAAAAGTCCACTCCCACACCAAACGAGGATCAGGCTTCTATTGTGATCAAATCATTATTATTACTTTTTTCTTTTAACTTCGGCTTCTACAAAAATCAAATTTTCTTGCATCTAGATATTGTCGAGATTTTAAGGTGATACAAAGATAACAAGTAGGCTATGCGTAACGCAGGAAATTTTTTATGAGATTAAAAAAGAAAATGAAAATGTAAGTAAAATACATGAAAATTTATGTTTATATTTTTATTTGAAAAATTAATAAAAAAGATAAAATTGTTGTACAATAATAATATTATAATAAGAATAAATATTGTAAAAATATATTATTTCTTTTTTTTATGCAACCAGAATTTTTTTTGGCTATAATTATACTTCATCTCACCTTTTTTTTTAATTATTGAAAGATCTTGGAAGATAACAAAAAAAAAAGGATGTATAATTAATTTAATATAATGGAGTGTGTAATGTCTAATATCTATTATCAAGAGCTAAATTTTTTATAGTTTTCATGAGTGGTGTTATTTATATGTTAAATTGTGCAATAAAAATTTTAAGAAATTTAAAAATTAAAAATTTGAAAAGATTTTTGTTAATTATAAACGAAAGTGATTTTTTTTTGGTAATTTTATACTTGAAATGAATGTTTAAATATCTAAAAAAATTACAATTTTCACTTATTAAACCCACATAATCCTAGGCATGAAAGTTTACAAGAGAGAAGAGAGGCATAATTAATTGTTTGTGTGGGATGTAAATGGTGAGAATGTCTTTTAAGGACTTAAAAATAAGTTGACCATTGTATTTGTACTAATGATATTTAGCCCTAAAGAGATCTTTAAGATTTATAATGACACATCCAAGAAGAGATTAGAGTGTGTTTTGATACAATAAGGTAAAGTGATAGTTTATTCTTTTAGATAACTTATGCCCATAAGAAAAATTATCTTATTCATAACTTAAAGTTAGTAGCCGTAGTTTTTGTCCTTAAAATTTAGATGCACTACCTCTGTGGAACATTGAAACTGAAAGAAAGTTGAGATTATTACACATTAATAGTTGAAAAAAAGTATACAAAAAGAATATAAGTTAATAAACATGATATTAAATGATTTCAAAAATTAAAATTATTCTAAAATATCAAAGTTATAATTAATATTTTTTAAATTTATCATCCATAGTTTTTTAAGTTATCATTAAAAAAATTATAATATTACAAAAATTAAATTATAACTTAAAAAAGTATGAATAATAACTTAAAAATTTTAATAATAATATGTTTTCAATCTTTTAAAAGAATTTAAAATTTTAAAATCTTTTAATAAAATTTCACTAAGTTCTAATCTTTCTTTGGAATTTTAATAATTGAGACCCATAAGTTTCCCTACTTTATAGGCTTCTTTTTTTTTTGTTTTCGGATGCAATAATTCATAGTCTGCTAGAGTATGACCCATATTATCATAGACTTGGATTTTCTAACCAACTGTGTGACGCTTAGATATACCCAGGTACGCATTGTACATTGGCACTTGTGGGACGAGGATACTATTGGCCCCAATTACGTGATGATATAGAGTTGTATAGGAGGACTTGTCTTGTGTGCCAATAAGACAAAGGGGAGCAAAACCAGCCTGCCAAACTATTGGAGCCATTACCTATCCCTAAGCGACCATGGGAGAGTATCTCGATAAATTTCATCGTTGGTTTGCCGAAGGTGGATGGCTTTGACAATATCATGATTGTGGTTGATCAATTTAGCAAATATGGAGTATTCATCCCCGTGCTAACAAAGTATAATACTGAGGATGTGGCAAGATTGTTTTTCAAGCATATGGTGAAGTATTGGGGCATTTCAAAATCGATCGTGAGCGACTGAGATACTCGATTCATTGGGAGATTTTGGACAGAGTTATTCAAGCTACTTGGCTCCGAGCTGAACTTCTTTACTGATTTTCACCTTCAAACTGATGGGCAAACTAAAAGGATGAATGCCTTGTTGGAGTTATACTTAAAGCACTTTGTGAGTATCAATCAATGAGATTGGGTCAAGTTGCTGGATATGGCCCAATTCGTATACAACCTTTAAAGAAGTGAGTCAATTGGGGCAAGTCCATTTGAACTAGCCACTATGCAACAACAAATGACTCTCCAAACGTTGGCTAAAACATATTCTGAGAAGAGTCCAAGTTCCTTCTTCTTTGTCAAGGAGCATAAGGAGAAAGTTGAAATGGCTAAAGTCTATTTAACCAAGGCAACCAAGAAGATGAAGAAGTGGGTCCTTAAAAAGAAGAGGCACGTAGAGTTCGAGAAAGGAGACTTGGTCATGGTGAAACTCTTCCCTCACACTCTTCGCTCTTATGGGAAAGAGCATAAAGGGTTGTTGAAGAGATATGAAGGGCTTTTCCTAATTAAAAAGAGGGTTGGTAAGCTTGCATACTGAGTTACCTTACCATCCCATATCGAGGCATACCCTGTCTTCCATGTGAGCTTCTTAAAGCCATACCATGTTGACAAGGAGGATGTGGGTAGAAATGAATTGAAGAGAGCTCCTACTGCTATCACCACAAACGAGAGCCCCAAGAGGTCTTGGCGCATCGACTTATCCCAATGAGGGATACTCATTCGAGCTACATAGAGTACTTGATGTGTTGGAAGGGCTTGCCTGATAGTAAGGCAAGTTGGAGCACGAGTTGTCTTTGTATAAATACAAAGACTTGGTGCGAGGTTATGAAGACACAACGAAGATGTCGCCGAATTAGGTGAGGGAAAATAACATGGGTGTGCAATGGAAGATGATTCTAGAAAGTTCTGGAATCCTTCACATAATTCTTTATATAAATATTCATGTGAAATCTAGATATTTCTAGAGAGAGTTTTAGAGTATTATAGGCAATTCTGTAATTATCCAGGATCTTATAAATATCTTAAAAGTTTTTAGACATTGATTGTAGACCGTTAGATTGAGATGATTTCCACTGTCCAATAAAGAGGTGGAAGGTTATAAATACCCTCAAGGTGCCATGGGGGAAGAAACTTCATTTTGTACTCTCATTCTTATAATACATGAAGTTCTCTCCAAGCTCTCTTTGCTAAGTTCTCTCTTCTCAACTTTCTGACTAGCTTCCTCTCGTGATCAAGCCTCCTAAAGGAGTCTAAGGGAAAAAGGTTGACTTAGGTACGAGTTGGATGTATCTAAATGCCACACGGTTGGTTAAAAAATTCAATTCCGTGACAGTTGGTATCAAAGCTCAAGTTCATCTCTTTGGGAGATGCTCTTGCTAAAGTAGAGATGGCGAGCGAGACTATTCACGTTCATGGTATGGAACAAGAGAAGGTCTTAAAGAAGAAAGGAAGCAAGTCAAAGTCTGAGGAACCATTTAGGGTAAAGGACTTAGGGGATTTTGACACAAGGTTTGTGAAAATGGAGATTGCGATTGCTGAAAGTCAAGATAAGTTCAAGAAGATCGATGCTCGAATGGAGGAGCATGATGCTTGCATCGAGGAGCTCGAAATGGCGAATGAAGAGTTTCGTGGACAAATGCAATAAGACTTGAACGAGGTGACCGAACAACTAACCTGATCAGGTGAGACCATGCATAACTCCCTCCTCAATGAACTTACTTCTCTTAAGAATGAGAATGCTACTCTTAGGGAGGAGCTTCAAAGGGTATTAAGAGAGTTTGAAGAACTAAAAAGTGAAATGACTCTGATAAAGATGAGGGAGCTTCTGCCTCTACTCTAACTCCCACTCCTTCAAGGGTGAAAGTTCCTAAACCCAAGGCGTTCAAGGGAGAAAGGAACACAAAGGAAATCGACAACTTCCTATGGAGTATGGAGCAATACTTCAAAGTATGGGGCATCGTAGAGGATGCCAAAAAGATTGATAGCATATCTCTTTTCCTAGAGGACACCGCTATACTACGGTAGAGGAGAAGACACGGTGATATTAGGAAAGGCACTTGCACCATTGATACATGGGATGAGTTCAAGAAGAAGCTCAAGAAGCAATTCTATCCCGAACATACTGAAAGAGATGTGAGAGCAAGGCTAAGGTGTTTCACACAAAATGAGAGTATTCGAGACTATGTGAAGGAGTTCTTTAAGGTGCTCTTAGAGATCTCTGACTATCCTGACTTCGAGGCCCTCTTTGCCTTTATGGATGGATTGTAATCATGGCCTAAGCTGGAATTAGAGCGACAAGATATTAAGGACCTTGCCACCGCCATGTCTATAGCCGAATCCCTCATCAAGTTCTAAAAGCTTGACAAAAGAAAGTCCAAGATGGACAAGGGCAAAGGTGGGAGAGAAGGCAAATAAGGCAAGGATAGTGCCTTCAAGTCTTTGAAAGGCCTGAAGAACAAAAAGAATGGTGAAAGGCCACCATCAAAGTGCTTCTTTTATAAAGGTCCTCATTTGGTTCGAGATTGCCCCAAAAAGAGCAAGCTCTCTGCATTGATCGAGGAGAAGGAGGTAAAACATCAACAAAGGGAAGTGGGCTCGTTGTAAGTCCTTAATGCCATCAAAGCAAAGGTAGAGGTACTTAAGTCCAAGAAGGGGCGTTTGTTCGTACAACTCAATGTCGGTGATGAAGAAGTTCGAGCCTTGGTAGATACTGGTGTCACGAACAACTTCCTGGAATGGAAGGAGGCAAACCGGTTGGGGATCAAGTACGAGCAAAAGTTAGGATGGCTAAAGACTGTGAACTCTCCTCCAAGGATGATCTGTAGAGTGGCCCGTAATGTTAAGGTCTGCCTAGGTGAGTAGACTGGCTTGGTAGACTTTACTGTGGTTCCTATGGATGATTATCCTATAATATTGGACATGGACTTTATGGACAAAGTGAAAGTTGTGCCAATTCCCTTTGCCGATACCATATGCATTCTAGAAGAAGGGAACTTGCGTATGGTACCCTTGACACGAGGCGAGACAAGTCAAACTAGATCTCTATTTGCCATGCAACTGAGTAAGGAGATAAAAAAGGCACAATCTATATTCCTAGTGGCGCTCAAAGAAGAAAAAGAGAGTCCTACCTCCGAGCTGCCTAAGGAAGTTCAAAGAGTATTGGAGGAGTTCAAACATGTTATGCTCGTTGAGTTACCGAAGAAGTTACCACCAAGAAGGGAGGTGGACCACAAGATTGAATTGGAACCTGGTGCAAGACCCCTTGCTGTCGTGCCATATAGGATGGTGCCTCTTGAATTAGAGGAGCTAAGGAGACAATTGAAGAAGTTGTTAGATGCTGGGTATATCCAACCATCAAAGGCCCCATATGGTGCTTTTGCGCTATTCTAGAAGAAGCATGATGGGTCGCTTCAAATGTGCATCGACTATCGAGCATTGAACAAGATTACTGTAAAGAACAAGTATCACATTTCTCTCATTATTGATTTATTCGATCAACTTGGAGATGTGAGATGGTTCTCCAAGCTTGACCTGAGGTCCGGATACTATCAAGTTCGCATTGCCGAAGGAGATGAGCCAAAGACAACATATTCCATTGCACACCCGTGTCACTATGCACGGGTTTTTTATATTAAAATTATATTAGTATGATATGTTAAAAATATTAGTATAAATATGTTAGAATTATATTAGTACTAAATATATAATTACTTAATTAATTTACTTTTATATTTGGAATAAAATCATAGTTTTATCTTAGAGATTAACATAAATTTAATTGTTCTTATTTTATATTAAGAATAAAATAATAATTTTATATTATACAAAAAATTAATTTTTTAAACAAAAACTAAATTAAAAAATTATTATAATATATATTAAAATGTCAATAGAGTCAAATGTAACCTTTAAAATCAGAGAAGCAACAATTATAATTTAATCTATTTATAAAATAAATTATCATAATTTATTCCAATAATTATTATAATTTTATAATGATCTTCCAGCCAAGTGTTACCTTCCCCGGAGAATCCTTGATTTTAAATTTACATTTATGTCATCCTTTCGTGTCCTAAGAAAATGTGTCATCTTCAACGACATGTAATTTGACCATTCCGTTATAAGTTATGTTTGTTTGAAAGGAAATTAATTTTCTTTTTATATTTTGTTTTATCCAATTAAAAAAATTGATAATTCAAAATTTTTTCCACTTTTTTAAAGTTTGATCTTTAAAAATTTTCAAAAATAATTATTTTTCAACTACTAGTATAAATATATTATTATACATATGCATATACATTAATAAGTACACAATTTTATGTGTGTGTGTGTATATATATATTGGTAAACATGCAAGGATGTATACATGTAGGCATATAGACATAGATGTATTAGCACATATATTTGTGTGTATGTATATATATACATATGCATGTATATGCATGTATATACAGTAGCTGAGCCAAGATACAAAGTTATAAGGAACTAAATTGATATGGTTCTTTTTATAAATGTATTTTTCATATTTTATTTGAGTTATTAAGATGATTTATCTTTTTAGGTTTGATATTGGCAAATCTTTTAAATTAATTTGAATTTTTTGATGCTAAAAGTTAGATTTATGATATTTAGATGAAGATTATTAATTTGATGTCAATTTTTTTCATAAATTTCATATCCTATTGTTTTTCAATTAAAATGCTAAAAACTGAAATTATAATTTTACTTTTTTACTTCTATATAATAGTAATAAATAATAAAATTATAGTACAATTAATATTTAAATAAGTCAGCAACTTAACATTTAAAATTTAAATAATTTAGTTGAGGTTTCAAATTTTAAATTGAATTTACAAATTACTTCCAAAAGCTAAAATTTAAAGACTTGATATGTGAGTATCATGCTTTCGAAGCTTACACTCAAAAAGAAAAAAGAAGACAAGGAGAAAGTAAAACAGGAAAACAAAAAAAGATAAAAGATAAAAGAAGGAATAGCAATAATAATAATTTTTAATGTAAAAGTTATATACATAATACATGTACAAATTTAATATAGTTAAGTTAAAATATTAAATAAGTTTAAAATTTTAAATAATGTAGAGATATAACATCAAAACACTATATATACACACACACATATATCATTATAGATACAAACTTTTAAAATTTGAGGGAAGCATATCTTTGCCACTATGTATGCATATATTCATAGATATTCCCAAATGCACGTATGTGTTTGTGTATATAATATATACACACACACACACATACATATCATCTCCTACTTATATTGGGTCACAAACCATCTTGCTATAGTTATCCATTATTTGCCGCCTATTTTTTAAAATTATTATTCAAAATAAAATATAATGAATACCAAAAAATTACTAGATTTTTTAAAATATTTTTCTCACGACAAAACCAAAAAAAGAAAGTTTAAGTAGCATCTAGCGCATATGTACATGCAATTCGTGCTCATAAGACTTACAGTTCATATTGTAAAAATAAAAAATAAATTATGATATCTACATACTCCATATTATGTTATTGTAACTCGTAATATTATCCCTAATTTGCAACCCCATATTCTGCATTATTATAGCTGGAGTCCTTAGCAATCACGTGGATTGGGGACCAAAACTTAGCTTTCAGTGTGGCATTTGAAAAATAATACAGAAATTCCCAGTTAGGGGTCAATGACTCAATGCAACTGTACCGAAGGCAAACCCAAATAATATTCAGATATATCGACCAAGAGTTGTAACCTAGAAGCCGAGGGAAAATTAAGTATTAAGAAATGTCAATTGTTTTTGAACTTGGTCTCCTTCCACTTTAGTACATCATTCAAACCTTGGAAAACCCTTTTTCTCTCTTCCTTCTTTTTTTTTTTTCTCATGAATAAATTTCTTGCCAAAGCAAAAATCGCTACAGCACCCATGAAATACGTACTGAGATATAAGTTTAATTAACGAGCTTTAAATTTGAAGATGCTAATAATTTGCCATAATGTTGGGCCAATGAATACTTAATTAGAGATATATCAGTTTGTTTATAACTTTTCTATATTCTCAATTCTAATAAAATATATAACACTTTATCTTGTATAAATGCATAAAAATTTTATTCTCACAAACGTAGCAATTTTGTCACGATCACTACAAATATGTAGATAATCTGATTGATGGACCTTTTTGAGGAATTCATGAACAATAGCACAAACCTATATTTCTCACTTCATACACCACTATTTATTGATCTGATCAGTTCAACAACATCATCCATTGTCAATCCCCATTCTCCTGGCCGGTGGTTATGATGAAAGGAATCGTCATCTTTTAATTATATTTTTAGACTATTATGTGTGTATATATATATATATAATCTTTTATTGTTTTGCAATTTCCTATATTCTAATCTAGACAAAAAATTTTAATTATCATCATTTTAGGAGAAAAAAAAGTAAAAAAAGACAAAAAAGAAAGTAGTTTCTTTACAACATGGTGTTTATAAGTTAGCCAGAAGGAAAAAGGAAAAGTGATCTTTATCCACTTAATAATAAAGTTATTACTTTCCGTTAAGTACGCGGATTCAATTTTTAAGACATTCTGTTTTTTTTTTTATGAAAAATTATTTCTTCCCATTATATATATATATATATATATATATATATATATGATGGACGAGAAAAAGCAAAGTTGCAATTTGCTTAATCATAGTACGTGCCCCTTCCTCACGTGGGGACGGACATATTCATAAATATGGAAGAACCCATTTCAACAGAACTAAAATTATTGCCAATCTATATGCTTTTTATTCCTAACACTATTTTTTTCCCTTCATTTTTCTTCTTTTTATTTCAAGCACAAGCACTTCAGATTTTGGACTACCCACTATCTACTGAGAGCGTAGAGGAAGGAGGGGGATGCTTTATTCTTTTCACGTGCCGCAGTTTAAGCCTCCAATAATTAATGCTCCTTTTGTAACTCCAAGTTGCTTTCCCTCGCCCCACCACATTTTTTTCTCAGTTTCTACTTGCCAAAGTTTTTTTTTTTTAAATTTTGTTCCAACTTTATATATATACATATATATAATATAGCAGACTAATAAAACTTTTGTTCTACGCTGCTTTTTAGAATAATCAAACTCAGACTAATATCTTTGAATGGCGATAAGTCTGTAAATATCATGGAGCAAAATGACATGTATGTCCATTCAATGAGATTGGGCTGTCTCTGCCCAATACATTAATTATATATTTTATGTTAGGTAAAGGGGCGTATCTGTTATCTGCTTCTGCCTTCCGCCATTATCCACCTTTTTCTATCACCGCTTTCTTGCATGTCAAAATAATATAGGATATGAGAACGCAGAATTTAATATTCAGCGGAACCTGCTTCTTCTGGGGAAGGTTTTCTCGTCTTTGAAATTGTTCTCAGAGACTACTGCTGAATATCCAGAAGCTAATTTGTCAAGAAAAAGGAAGGTTATGGGGAAGGCACACTGGTTTTTTACTTTTTATTGACAAAAGAAAAAGTTGTATTCATTAGGTATTGAATTGACAGGTTCAATTCAATGACTTACCCTATGCATATTTGGAATTGATATTAAACAATGTAATGACTACTCAACAAAACATACCTCTTCTGGGGACGGTTTTCTCGCCTTTGAAATTGTTCCGAGACTGCTGACATCTAGTTTTCTAACTTAATTATCTTTGACGTAGAAAAAGAAGTGGGTATTCGGTATTGAATTGACAGGCTAAATGAAATTGTCTGTCTATATGTACGAAAGAGTGTGATTGGAACTTGGAAGTGTGGTATATATTGTTGAGTATTATAATAATAATAATTGATGGTAATGAAATAATAATAGAAGTCATTCTGATCAGTTACATATAAGTGGTACATTGATAACATTACCAAGATGAGCATCGATTGAAATGAATGCAATTAATAAGGTTAATGTATAAGAATATAAACCAGTATAGGAGATATGGGTTTTGAGAAGTATAACAAATTAACATCTGAATCGAGCAGAACAGAGTACAGAGCTAAGTATCTGAATCCTCTAAACTAATATTGGAGATATGGGTTTTGTGAAATGACTGAAATAACCCACATTAGTAGAATTATGCTTTGCTTCTGAATTCCCTTTAGACAGACTTTCTAAATTGGGAGTTTCCATCCTCTCAATTTTAAAAATAAATTGAGGTCTTGAATTTCTTTTCTTAAAAGACAAACGATAAGAGTGGGTGGGGAAACAAAAAAAGGTGGGTTCATGTACACGTGTTATTCTTTATTTTTATTATATATGACATAGTAATGTAAAAAATTATAACTTGGATCCCTTTAATTGAAGGATTCTTTCAAAATTTAGACCGTTCAGAGTTATATTTTTATTAATTTTTTAAAAATAAAATATAAAATAAAAATGATTTTTTAAGTAAATTTAAAAAATGATAATTAAAATTAAACAAATTTAAGATTTAGACCATCTAAATTATTTACTTAAGCAATTACGGAGATCTGAGATCCAAGTTGAGAAAATTGTTCACCTAAATTTGTACTGTAGAGGTGAATTTCTCTTTTATTTTAAAATATAGGAAAAAAGCAAGAAGATACATTTGGGGTTGAATATCAAGAACATGAGTAACAAAAACACGCGACTGTGAGTTTCCATGTGAGAAACCTGCACACTATTGTCACTTAACGGTGACATTAAACTCTTTTGTGGCATTCACGTTAGAATGAGACACGTGTATTTGAAGTGAGGGTGATTGTTGAGATAAAGTTAAGAGGGAGTGTGAAAAACAATTCAATTATTCATTCTTTAAATCGATAATACACGATTTTAGTTCTTAAAAATGTAATTTGCCATTCGCTAAGGTAAATATATAATTTTCAAAAATTAAATTACAAGTTCCTCAAATTTAGAGATCAAATATTTAAAACATTGAATCAGTATATTTCATCAACCAAAAATACATTTCTTCAATATGAAAAGCAAAATAAGTCAAAATATAAATAATTTTGTTCAATTTAAAAATTATGTAATTGCCTTTCTTACTTTAAAAGTTGATCATAAATTGCTTAACTTTTTTATTGTTAATATGACTTCTTTATTAAAATTTTCATTTAAAACACTTTTGTGCAATTTTTTATATACTTATTAGGTTTTAATAATGATATGACATATGTATATATTTATACAGTTTTCAATTAAGCTATACACTAATCAATTTATTATTAAAAAATAATATATTTATCATATTTTGATTAGAGATACTAATAATAAATATATAAAAAATTATGTATAAATTTAATCCTACTACTTATCTATATAAACTAAAGCAGCTCAAGTATACTTCAAAAAAAAAAAAATCAAAGCTATCATTTTAAAAATTTGTTTGCTTAAAAAAGAAAGGACCAAAAGAATAATTATTTATCACTTGTGATGTTAAGTGGAATATACTTTTTGTTAATTTAGTTTCTTTTAACTTTTATGAATAAGTGATATTAAAATTTTAAAAGAAAAAATTGTGTGATATTAATTTTTTTTAAAAAAAATTATGTTGCGTAAAATTAAAAGCATACAAGATTTAATAACCAATCAAAATAAAAAAAAATGTAAATTACACAATAAAGGCTGCCTGCATTTTGCCAAAAACAAAACAGCTTCCTCAGTAAAACCATAGATTCCACGTGTTCTCATGTGAACCCCATTTCACGGAATGCCCATAATATTACGGAACACCTTATCGGTGTCCGGAGTAATTCATTGACTCGCCTCTTCTCGTCTCTCTAGCACAGTGGTGTGGAGCCCAGTGCTGGAGCTGTGCTTTGCTGTCTTCAATCTCCCTTGTTGGTCTTTTATGGGCCTTTGTTTGATGAGAACAAAGGAAAAGGAAGGGTTTCAGTTGGCTCAATCTATCACAAGCAGTCTCCATTTTAAATACACCCAATATCCTTGTACCTCTTCTTCTTCAACACTTCCATCATCCGCAAACCACTAGCTAAGATAGAGAGACAACAAAATTAACTATAAACCCACTTCTATTCTTTCCTCCATATATTGATGGATCCCCAGATCTAATGCTTTCATGCACGCTTCGCTTTCCCCTTCTTTCCAGATCATTTTCTTCTTCAATCGGGGCATTTGATATCTCACCATCTGTAGTCAAATTGTTTGGTCAGATCTCTCTTCAGAATTTATATTTTGCTATGTTTCTGTTGCCATATGCTTGATGAAAAAAAGTACTTGTCCTCAATTATTGGCTCTTATGGAGATTAGTGTAACTTGGGGGTTCTGTTTTGCAATGTAAATGTGAACCCTGGCTGTTTAAAGAGCTGACCTATAGCTTATCTGAGAAAAAGTGGGTTTGACCTCTTCCTTTGGGAAACAAATTTTTATAAATTAATTTTATCTCTTCATCTTATGTTGCTTGTTTCGTCGTTAGGGGTTGGTACATGTTCATAATTTTTGTTTTGACACGATTCGAGGTTCAGTATTTTTGGGGTCAGGGAAGCTGTTATGTGCTTCTGGATGTGATTTATCGCATATAATCCTAGTAAGCCCTTGTTAAGGGCATTTCTGCTTTATGACTGTTGTATGTGAATCATAATTGATTTTTTTTTTTTACTCCTATTGTTATTGATAGTGAATCGTTATTGTGGCGAGGAGTTCAGGACTGTTCTAATCGTGACTGAAAATTCTGGGGGTGAGGAAGTTTTGGGGCCGTTAGATGAGGAAATTCTGGACGGTTGTTTGTTGAGATGAGGGATGTTATCGCAGTTAATGAATTTTTTGAGGGCCTGCTTGTGGCCGAGTTCGGATCAAAATGCACGCCATGGTTCAGATGCTGGAGGTCGACAGGATGGACTGTTGTGGTACAAAGACTCGGGGCAGCACTTGAGTGGTGAATTTTCAATGGCTGTGGTCCAAGCCAATAACTTGCTGGAGGATCAGAGCCAGATTGAATCGGGCAGTTTGAGCTCCAATGAATCTGGTCCTTATGGTACCTTTGTTGGTGTTTATGATGGACATGGAGGTCCTGAGACATCACGGTTTATTAATGATAACCTATTTCATCATCTTAAGAGTAAGTGGCATCTAGAAGACTGAGATCTTGAAGCTTTTATATATTGCTATGGTCTACAATTGTCACTTTGTTGTATTTCCCTCTGCCTTCCATTTTGAATCTTTTTGTCACTACGATATATGATTGCTTTTGAGTTTTGACTTGACAAAAAGTATATAGGGAGGATATCGTCTGAGTTATATGATATGTCCAAGTGAAGAAAAGCAGTCATCTAGTCCATTTCTATAAGTTGATATCTAGACCTTGTTGAGTTAGAACGTTTCGAGAATTGTTGAGTTAGAATGTTTCCAGAACAGAAAGTTGTGTATTCTGCTGCTTGTTTTGATTTCTATTTGGCAAAAGCTTGTTGGATCAGTGAAACCAAGTTGGTGTCAACAAGGGACTGTTTCCTTTTTTTAAAAAAAAATTGTTTTCAATCTTTCTTCTGACCCATCTAAACTGTTAAAGCATGGGTGAGGAGCTTTCTTTTCTTCTGAGTGGTGGCAGTGAGTGATTTTCTGATGTAGTTTCTCTTATGTTTCCATCATTCTATCAGCTATACAATGAATTACGACAATGAAAGTATGAAAAGTGTTAAGTGTGCACTGGATTGAGACTATGGGAACTGTGAATTTCAATACTTGAGTAGTTACATGACACTCATTTGTGGATTTGGGCTAGTTTTGGCTTTTCTTCCATACGATTGTTAATTGAAAATTATCTTGCTCAACTTTTAATTGCAGGGTTTGCTGCAGAGCAACAATCCATGTCAGTGGATGTAATTCGCAAGGCATTTCAAGCAACAGAAGAGGGATTTATGTCTCTTGTTGCCAGACAGTGGCCGATGAAACCACAAATTGCAGCTGTTGGGTCATGCTGTCTTGTGGGTGTTATTTGTAATGGAATCCTTTATGTTGCTAATCTTGGTGATTCTAGGGCTGTTTTGGGAAGAGTAGTCAAGGCAACTGGAGACATACTAGCCGTGCAATTGTCAACAGAGCACAATGTGGGAATAGAATCTGTAAGACAGGAGCTGCATTCTTTGCACCCTGATGACTCACAGATTGTTGTTTTAAAACATAATGTATGGCGTGTAAAGGGCCTTATACAAGTAAGTCATTTTATAGCTCATAATAATTGTTTTCTTGTGTCTAGAGCCAATTAATTATCTGCTTTTGCTGCTTCATGCACGCATAAATACACATCATGAGTGACACTTCATTTCTATGCTCAGAAAGCATCCACCACCTAATGTCTTAAAGTTGTATGAGCAGAAATACTTGTATTACCTAACCTTCATGTAATATTGTTGGGACAACACCCCCCCCCCCAAAAAAAAAATCTATACCAACATAAATAAAATAGAATATAAATTATAATATAAGAAAAATAAGTTAAAATGCATGTAGGAGAGTGGCAAGTTATTTAACTTCCCACTAATTCTTTTCACTATTTTTAACATATAAAAAGTTACTACAATTTAATTTTATATTAAAAAATATTGAAAAATAAATCAAAGCAAAAATTGGCATGCACTTTAGTACATGCCAAGCCACTAGTAATATATATGTGGAAAAGAATTTAATTTATTTAAGTTAAACCCACATATTGAGATACCTTCTATAAGATTCTTTGAAACTTTTTATCAATGCCTTTGCATCTTCCATTTTTTTTCTGAAACTTGAACCTGGAGTTTATCATGTCCAATTCTTGTCCTGGTCCTTGCAGATAATCTTTGTCATCAGGGTTGTGAATACCTAGGTTTCATTAGATTTATGTCATATCTTGATTATTTTTCATGCTTGTGAGAGTCATACTGAATAAAATTATTATATCATCTTGCTGCCTTTCATCCATCTTTCTGTCTGCTCCTCTGCATCTAGGGCATTCCAGCATTTGAACTCTTGCCCTTGCTGATCCTATAAGAATGGAAAAGCAGTGTCAGCTATAATTTTAAACTGGTGTCATAAACCTACAAAATTCATCAGCACCAGATTGGTTTCACTTGAAGCATCTTTTTCCTTTTCTCTCTCACTCTCTCTCTCTCTCTCTATATATATATATATATTGCATTACTTCTTAACATCTAGAATCTTAAACCTTGCAGGTTTCAAGATCTATTGGTGATGTATACTTGAAAAAGGCTGAGTTCAATAGAGAACCTCTATATGCCAAGTTCCGACTTCAGCAGCCATTCAAGAGACCTATACTAAGCTCAGAACCGTCAATATCAGTGTACCAATTGCAGCCACATGATCAATTTATTATATTTGCGTCTGATGGGCTCTGGGAGCACCTTCGCAATCAAGATGCAATTGATATAGTTAAAAATAATCCTCACAGCGTAAGAAACTCATTTCAATCTAAGATTAAATAGATGAATCAGGGTTATGTGAGACTGTAAACTTAACAAAGTTGATTTGGAATTTTTTTTCTTTGTTCCTGTTAGTTCTGACTCCTTGGCACTTTATTTTTCTTTGAAATTGGCATATAGTTGTATGACATTGTATGATGGTTGGTTTTTTTCAGTTCTCTGAATCATTCATTTTATCGTGATTTGTTGCATGTGTCATAACTTGTATTTTGCTCATGGGAAGAATTTTTGGGGGGAGTTTTTTTAGTATAAACCATTGATGTTGCACCTTAGAGCCCATATAGAAGATAAAGGATATATATTTTTATTTTCTATAATGCGAAATGTCCCATGAGATGAGGTCACATGCATATTCACCATGAAGTTGCCAGTCTTTAAGAAAGGAAATTGAATGGTAGTGGCCTTTATTTGTCCAGAAATATTTTGGTGTGCACTTTTTCTACATTGTTCAAGTATGTTACATTTACGCAGACAGAATTAGTCAAAGTTGTTACCTCTGCTTCAAATGGAAATAGAATTTATTTAAGTAGTGAACTCATGCCCACAATGTAACTCATTAAGCAAGTAGCTTAGAGAATGTCTCTTAGAAGATTAGTGATGGAATTTTAGAAAATAATTCTAGATAACAAATATTATTTTTATATAGTTAAGGGAGTTCATTTTCATTTTGCCAGATAAAGATGGAAATCTCTCTTGAATTTTTATGGTCTTGCTGTATTTAGGTTGAAGAATTTTATTCTTTAATTCTACCTTAGAAAAGTTGTATCCAATCACTTTCATGAACAAATTCTATCGAGTCTACTCTGCAATATAAAGTCTTCCCTTGACCTGGCTAGCTCTTGCAAAACAAATAATCTGTTATTGACATTTTACTTAAGACATTACTGATATGCTGATATTAAATGATTTCTAATCTGATTGACAGTCCTTTTATGTATGGCTTTGAAACATAAGTAATTTTTGTGTGATTGATATGAGCTGCTGATGCATTTCAGGCCGCAAACACGGTCCAAAATGGATTTATGCTTAATCTGCTTTCTCTCTTTCAGGGAAGTGCAAGGAGGCTGGTGAAAGCTGCCCTTCAAGAAGCAGCAAAGAAGAGAGAAATGAGATATTCAGACCTAAAGAAAATTGATCGTGGGGTTCGCCGACATTTCCATGATGATATAACTGTGATTGTTGTGTTCCTTGACTCGAATCTCATGAGTAGGGCAAGCTCTGTGAAGTTCAATAGTATATCTGTTAGCGGTGGTGGCATCAACCTACCTCCTAACACACTGGCACCTTGTACGACACCAGCAGAGGCCGGTGGTACCTGATTTAAGTTGGTATCTTATGTTTCTTTGTTGTATCATTCTCTTGTGTGAATACCAGGTATCTTCAAATAGCAATGAGAGGAGCAGCATTTCAATTCTTTAAATGTGAAACTGTAACTTACTAGAATACTCACGCCTCTTTCCCACATTCCCACAAACCGAAAGAACAGCAGAGATCTTCCTATGACCATTGTAAAAGTTGCCATTGCACCAAGTTTACCCTCTTCACAATTTCCCCTTCTTTTGAGCCATTATCAGGATGTTATTTACGTGTAAATATTGCTGAAGAAGCTTTGAAGGAGCTTTAAGGTGTAGGGTGCTTTGTGGTAAAGGACTCCACTATAAGCATGGTTCTCTCGGCGTTTGTTTTCTAAGTTCTCAAAGGAAAAATTTTGTGCGGAAGATAAATTTTGAAGACTTTATTATGTAGTGTTAAGTTAACAAAGTATTCACTTTTATGGAAAAAAATTGATAACAAACATAAAAATTGCATTTTAAGTTTTGTCCTGTGACAAATCTACTGAAGGAGAGGTGCTGGCAAAGGATAATCACTGTCAGAAGTACAATTGTTAAGTAAATTAAACAAATGACATTCAGGTGATGTTGAAGATATTTCCATAGGCAGGATGAACAGAACCAACTCTACAAATTAAGCACAAGGACAACTCTTGTTCAAGGGAAGTAAAAGGGGAGAAATGCCTGCGTACATTTTTTGCACCAGTTGTGACAAGAATTTATTAATACTTAGGTGAGTCAGATATCAAACTACATAAATTACTTCTCTTTTAATTAGGTGAAAAAAATATTTAAACTTAAAAATTTGTAAATTATTCACACATTTTTTATTGGATTATGTTTAGTGGCTTCACATAAAATATCTAAACAACTGCTTTGGTGAGCACTAATTACATGATTCTGTTTAGGCAGCGAAAATGGATATGCAATGATGAGGAATACCTTTGAATGGAAACGGTTGCAACTTGCGATCACGATTGTTTATCATAGTTTCTTATTAATTACCATGATGCAAGTGCTCGTCTTATCGAAGATCTAGAACGCACTGCGCTTGAATTAAATTGGCCGATGCTGATGATTTCCATATTTTCTGTATCTCGCTGATAAGAGCCCAGAGGAACACAGGAAATTCAAGGTGTCTTAAAAATGCAATAGGAGATGTGAGACGGTGAATCATGCATGGTACCGTGGTTCACCATCTGTGAACATAAACCTGCGCCTGTCCAGTATAAGCAAGTTTCTAATTTACCAAGATTAGCTACTACATTCTGTTCAGAGTTTTGTACGATATGCAATGATTCACATCGTAAAAAAGGCTTGGGATATGATCAGGCTGCATCAATATATGAACATTGTGTTCTCCTCGTCTACCTTAGGTACAGGGAAACCAAGAATTGAGAGATAATTATGATTTCACTTACAACAGTAGCAGGGGAGTGTATGCCTAGAAATGGGACAATATCTACCTGCAACCAGTTCTCTACAGCTGAACCTACTGCTGCACCTGCTATAAGCCCTCCTATGGTTATAACGATGGCCTTCCCTGCAAGAGTTGCAAGCAGAAAACCCATATAGATTTTAAATTAAACTTGATAATCTAATAGTGCATAGCAAAAGGAGGACAGAATATTGAACAATCTATTCGACTCAGGCGAAAGAATGGACACGCTTTAGTGCGTTTAAGCTTTGGCTTATTCAAGTCAATACCGACAACCTACTCACTAAGAAACTTTTGACTTGCATAATTTGATAAACGTACATGAAGTAAGATCAGAGTTATTACAATGATCTTTTTAAAAGTAAACATTCAACGGATATCGTTTCACTTTAAACCAAAACTTGAACACATAACAAGTGTACAATATGCATTAGAAAGCTCCTTACCTAACTTAACATTCTTTTTGGTCATAAAGAACAAGGAAGCTCCAAAGCTACCAGCCAAGATGAGACCGGGAACATCTGCCGCAGCATATGATGCAGCGGGTGTAGAAGCATCATTAATAAAGATTAAACCCATTAAAGCACCATACACTCCAGCTCGTACACCTAAATCACTAGTTGAAGGAGCCTCTATCGAAACTGGTGAATTCTTCATTGCAGTTTGGAACCATTGAGGCATTGATCCCAAACCAGAGGGCTTCACAGGTTTGACATCAGCATAACGAATTTTACTATTCACTACTTTTCCCGCTCGCCGCTGCGTTAGGCTCTGCATAAGTAACATGTCATATGCGGCCTCAACCTAGAAGACATTCAGCTATCGCATCAATCAACAGGGCAATGGAGTTTATCTAGAATTCAAAAGGAGTTAAGCAAGGATTGGGAAAATGAGATAACAATGTATGAAACTGTTGACCAGCATGATTCACCACCTTAATCACAAAAGACGTATTCCATAATTGAGAATCAATCATGTCACGAGGTACTGAAAATGTTATTAGCTACATTTAAAAGCATCAAGTACGGATGGTCAATTAAGAGTAATGCATATTTCAGGGACTCATACAATGGATATTCTTCAGTTTCCAGTTTAATCCAAATATTGAACATTACAAAAAGAAAAAAGAAGAAACATCTAGTCTAATAAGAAGTACAGATATTTACACGATACAAGACATGACCCGACAAGACACGGATACGGCAACACAATAGAATCTGCAGCGTCCACTGTCCAGTAAAATTCGAAGTATAACATATATAGAACATGACCACTTTTGAAGTATCGATCGGCATGTGGCACCAAGACTTCAATTCCATTATATTTAAAATCAGAAAACTCGAAATCAGCTAGAATTACTGACCTCTGATCCATCTCAAAACCAACATTCAATTTAAAGCTCCTAATCGGGATTTCCTGAGTAGCAAGTCAAGCATAAAGGAAGACCCAAAAAAAAAAATCGGATTTTCCTGTATGGGCACCTCTGATTGCAAGTTCTGTTTTAGGCTATTAACAAATTTTTTTTTTTAAAGAAAGTAATTTACATAAATCGCAGTAATGCAAATGAGGGGCCATCCTTAATAATAAAGAACACAAAGGGAATCTAGATTACGTTCAAATTCTCCGAAATTCTCAGAAATTGAAGAAAGCGTGGAGTGCAAAGAGCAGGATAAGGAAACCTGCGCAATCGCTTCCTGGTCATCCTTACAAGTGGCGAGGATCGATTTCTTGGCGCGGAGTATGTCGTCGAAGGAAGCTCCCTCAGAGACTCCGAGAAGCTTCAGTGCATTTTCTACAGACATCTCGAACGGCGCCGAGTCATCGGCTCTCGAGCCGGCTTGAACCGGCGAGGCAGTCCTCGTTAACGTACGCCTAGAGTGTAACAGCGCACCACGCCAAGGTTCCTTTACAATCGACTTTCCGATCGGAGCTGCGTCGACTACTCGAACCGGCGGTCTAGTGAAGGCAGAACCGGCGGAGAGACGGTCGGGGCGAACGGAGAGTGTGGCAGCCATTTCTGAGAGAAAAATGTGAGGCTGGAATGACAGAGGGGAAAGAGTAATTTTAACGGTACGTAACTGTGTGAAGTAGAGTAGTAGTTCTTCATTTTTCATTTCATGAGGCCCGTCCATGCAAAATATCTAGTACAAAGGTCATATTCAACTTCTTTTTTTTTTTAAATCTCCTCACCGTAAGATTGTTTGCCATGCATTCTTTTTTTTTTTTTTTTCCTTTGAGGTTATATATTTTTAGCATTTATTTTTTTTATCGGATGTCCTCGAATGGACACATTTATTTATTTTTAATTAAAACAACTTAGGCTTTTTCTGTTTTTTCATTTTATGTGTTGAGTTGATGATTTCTCCCTTTGGGACTGCGGCGTACCCTTTTATGGGAATAAATAGGTTTGGGGTTATGCGGCCCAAGTGTACATTTCAAATATGTCATAGTATTTCTTTGTGTACTTGTATGAACATAAATGTGTTGGATAAAAAAGCTTATTATTTTGATACTGCAGTCTTCATTGATAATATGTATAGTTGCTCAAATATTTATTATTTTTTAATCGCGATAAGTGATCTCTCTTGTTAATTTGTGATCATTTCAATTAATTTATTTTTGGTGACCAGTTTATTTATTTCAACTTGATTAAATACAAATTATTTACATCCAAAGTAAAAGATTTTAAAACAAAAAAAGTGAATGTTCTTTTTTTCTTTTTACCTCTTTTCATAACATAATTGGCAGACGCTTATCGTAGGCCACAATCCAAACTAAGATTATTTATTTATTTATTTCTATAGATTTGTCTATAGTAATTGAGCCACAAACGACTCTCTCTTTTAAAGGTAGTTTGGCGGTTATTGCAATAAGCACAACTATACAATGGCTCTCCGACGCGAGCGAGTGAAACGACGAGAAAAATATTTGGCGACAAGAGGACGGCATTGACTAATGTGATGACTGGTGGTTGGACAAGCTGGCAAGAAAATCGCCTACCAAACAAAAATCGACGACTCATCATGATCGTGTTGATAACTATTAACAATGATTGAAATATGTTGATAATGATTTATTAATGTGCTAATAATTAATTATTAGTGGTAGTAATGAATGATAACCTGTATTGGCTAATGTGCTGTTACTAGCATTCTTGATGACCACACATTGTTATTCTTTGTCTTGCCGGCTCATCATAAGCGGGCGTTGTAAGCCGTTGCCCATAGTAGTCGAATGATGTTTGCTTGCGGGAGGATCGCATTCCCACTGTACTTACCAAACGCTAGGAGCAACCGAAGAGGGTTTCGTTGCGGCGCTGAACCTCCTCCACTTGGCTATTCTAATGGAGGGCACAATAAGAAATCAAAAGTAGTCATCGTCGGCTCTGGGTGGGCTGGCCTTGGAGCTGCTCATCACCTCTGTAATCAGGTCTTTTCCTCTTTTTCGTTTCCCCAGGTTTTATGGCGTACATTTCGTTGCTTTTGGGTTGTTGATTTTGAATCTTGAATCGTTGTATTGGATACTGCTCCAGGGTTTCGACGTCACCGTTCTTGAAGGTGACAACGGTTTGGGATATCCCGACACCATAGCAATCCGGGGTAATTCTTTTTCTTACATGTGCTAGAAGAAAAACCAGAAGACCCAATTGTTAATTTATTTCAGCGTCTTGTCCTGCAAAACTGGGGACTGAATTGTGCATATTATAACAGTTTTTACTGGTACTCTGCGAATTATTATCTTCATTTGGGAAGGGATGCCTATGAAGTTGAAATTGAGTATTCATTTTAAAATAGAGGGCAGTAAATTTCTTCCTCTGTACTGAACACTTGGACACTCAAATTCTCCTTTTCATAAGACCATATCAAAGATTTTTTTGGAGTTGTTACACTTTTGAATTGATTAATGGTTGCCATCATTTGGACAGTTACTGCAATTTATTTATTTTTTCTCTTAGGTTATTATCGTGCCTTTCAAAACATATTTAGCCTTGTTGATGAGTTGGGCATTAAGCCCTTCACAAATTGGACAAAGTCTGCACTATATTCTGAAGAGGGACTGGAGGTAACTATAATGTTATACAATTAGAAACATTATCCATCACTTTTTAATATGCTAAAAACGAAAGTTTGCAGTTTAGTGCCTTCTCTGTTTAATTAATAAACTATGACTTGTAGTGTTGTTTTTTTAGCAATGAAATTAACAAATCCATCTGTTAATTCATTAATTAATCTTTGTCCCTAACAGTATAATCTGCTTCTCTTTGATAAAATGCCTTTGCATGACTTAAGAGAAACAGTGCCTTCTTGTAGGTAGAGTTTCCAATATTTAAAGATTTGCCTCAATTGCCTACTCCATTGGGAACCTTATACTACACCCAAGTATGAAGCTTCTTTTCAGGCTCATGTCCCATTTCTTAGAGTTGTAATCCTCATATGTTCATTATTTTTTCTGCAGTTCTTTCAGCTTCCTTTGTTGGATAGGTTGACATTTCTGCCCTTAATGGCTGCAGGTATATTCTCCATGATGTATCTTTTCCTTATTGACTATTGGAATTTGAGAAAAGAAAAGTGAAATGCCTAGGGATTTATATCCTCCTTTCCATTTGGGTATTTTGTATAGATATATAGTGCTAAAACCTCCTGAAGCATTACCCATATTGCTCTCATATTGGCAACGAGTCCTCATTGTGTAAGATTGTCATCAGATAAGCCTAGTATGTAAGATAATTTGCTTATCACCATCTTTTCTTAATGTATGTACAGTGCACACAGTGGATCCCTTGATTTTCTCCACATACATTTTATGAAAAGTGAATAACTACAACAACCTAACTCTTCCTTAAAAGCAATTAAACTTTCTATAATTTAATACAAATTGTTTCTTGTTATTTACACTTGCAAGTTTAATAACACTTAAGTTTCATTGGAGGACTCATTTTGTGTACATTAACATACACACCTGTACTAATGCAATTTTACAATTTTTTTGAGCCATCGGGTAGTATACCTTAGAGGTATATCAAATCTTAGGTATTACCATTTTACCTTGGCTTCTGCTTGAGCAGATGAAATTTCAGTTGAGGTTTTTCTAACTTACCATTGGTATGATTATGATTTAATCAAAAAAATTAAAAAAATTATTATTAATGGTTTATCTGCTTGATTGACTTTTACAATTTGTTCCCCTTTCCTTAATATGCCTATGTTTATGTTCCGTTTACTTCCCCATCCATAATTATTTTTGTCAATAAACAGAAGGGAATTGCTTTATAGAATAAATATTTCCGAGTATCACTTCATTATTCTTGCAATCTTTCACTGACAACACATCCTTTCTCCAGTGATTGACTTTGACAACACCGACACAGCCTGGAGGAAATATGATTCAAGTGAGCTTTTTCAAATTTAAAACAATCAGTTATGTTATTTTCAAGTGACTTATTTGGAAGTTCAACTGGTAGTTACTGCAAAGGAGCTTTTCAAACATTTTGGCTGCTCAGAAAGGCTTTATCGGGATATACTAGGCCCCTTAGTTCATGTGGGTCTGTTTGCTCCAGCAGAGCAATGTAGTGCTGCTGCAACACTGGGACTGCTAAATTTTGTTATCCTTGCTCACCAGGTTCTATGATAGTTCAATTTCTTTCCCAGAAGGAGCTCTATAAACATCAATGTGTTTGAAAATTGCAGTTTGAAGCTGAGGTTATCCCCCAGCAATATATCATGAAGTTTGATAAATCCTACTCTCCTAGTTAGTGAGAGATTGGAGCAACAAAGACATCCCAGAAAAAAGTTAGAAAATTAAAAAGATGGAAACAGAATAGAAAGCAACTAAAAAGAAAGGTCAAGTTGCATAAGGAATGTTTCCCAATATTCCATAACTTTTGAGGCTAGCTTTGAAAGATGTTTCATCAAGAAGTTTCATCAAGAATTTCTATTTATGATGAGCCATTTGGTAAAGGAGCCTATGAATCACCAGTAATGTAAAAGCAACACCAACAGAGCACACTTCTAATTCGACTATGCAATGAATACTACATTTAGAATATAATATGTTCACTTTCCTATTCCAATATCATTCGTTATGCTGTGCAGGTTGCCATTGCACTTGTTGTACGTATTACCTACCTTTGCATTTACTTTCTCAGATTGTCTGAATAAGTTTATATGCTTTGGTGGCTACAGAAAGATTTTGATATGGCATGGTCTCGTGGAGCTGTAAAAGAAAAAATTTTTAAGCCGTGGATGGATTCTCTGAGAGCTAAGGGTTGTGAATTTGTGGAAAACAGGACAGTGACAGACTTAATCTTCAATGAGGAAACAGGTTGTGTTTCAGAGGTAGTTTGTGGCAGGGTGACCTACAAAGCAGATGCAGTGATTTTGGCAGTAAGAATTTCTACTCTACAAGAGATTATAAAGAGCAGGTATGCTGTTTCTGAATTTGGTTACCGTTAATAATTTTATCAATACATATATACTAATCTTGCAGTTAATTTGAAGATTTTTATTTTATATTGCAATTTTTAGTGTATTGGAATAGCTTTATGATGACTGAGTCTATGCTTGTTTTTTACTGTTAGCTGTCGCAGCCAGCTAGATGGACTTTAAGTGGATTTGATTTCTATTTTAGCCTGTCATAGCAGCAAACCCACTTTAATGATTTTCTTCCTGCCCTTCTTAACTGGCAATTACTTTTTCTTTAGTCCAGCATTATGTACAAGGGCGGACTTTCTGAAGGTTCTGAACTTGGGAAGCATTGATGTCCTCACTGTTAAACTTTGGCTTGATCAGAAGGTTTGGGAGGAAAAAATCCCTATCGGTTTTACTGCTTTTATATTATGCACGAACCAGAATATGCCTCAAAACACTGTCTTTCCTACAGGAACCCCACATATATTTCCCTCATCTTTCTCAACATAATCATAACTGGTGCACAGGGCTCACAATAAATGATGATATATCTTGCATTAGTGTTGTTGTCTGTTCAAGTATCATTTGTGGCTTCTGCAGGTCCTTTTGAACTGTATCGAACTGGTTTGTTGGTCATTATGGCCCTGATTTTTGTTATCAAATCCTTATTTACTAGGTGAACATTCCAACTGCTAGCAATGCTTGCTCTGGGTTTGACAACTCATTTGCATGGACATTCTTTGACTTGAATGTAATTCAAGATGAGCATCAAAGGGATTCTGTGACAGTATTGCAAGCTGATTTTGTAAGTGTTCAGTTCTGTTTTGCTCATCTGATGTAAAATAATTTCATGGTTCTACTTCAAGTCCAAAGACTAACTCCTTTGTGTGTTGATGTCCCACTGCGGGTTTGGTTACATGCCATGATTGCTTGTGGTAGTATTATGCAAATGAGTTGTTGCCATTGAAGGATGAGCAGATGGCTATGAAATTGAAGTCTTACCTTTCCAAGTATATTAAAGAATTTGAGAATGCTAGTGTGGTTGATAAAGAGATTGGTAGATATCCCACCTCTTTGACTCACTTCTTCCCAGGTACAATGTAATGTTTATGCGTGTGTGTGTGTGTGTGTGTGTGTGTGTGTGTATAACCTTGTTTTGAATGAGCTAACAGTATGTCGACCCACTCACCCCATTTACTAGGCTGGGCCAGTTTGACTCAGGCTTATCCCATTTTAACACCTCTACAAAATGTATCGAGAATAATTAAGATCCATGATCATAGTTGGATTTAATTTTGGTTGATCCACTATATATACATAATCCATCTATAACCATTCATCAAAAAGATTTATTAGGTTGATTGGTGCACTTGGTTGCCCTGGTGTAATTAGTAGGTCTCTTTATCATGCTGGTAGCATTTGCTTAAAGAGCAGGTAACCATATATTGTTACCATTAGTAGTTGGTTACTAGTACATTACAGAGCTGTTATCAGCACAATAACAAGACATAACTAATTGCACTGGTGTACCTAATTCCTTAATGTGCACCGCAAAAGTCACCTCAATTTTATCTTATACGTCAAACCCATATTTTTAATGGATTAGATGATATAATGGATGGATTATAAATCGTGGATCTAATTTGCCACTCCTATGTGAATGTGATCTAAATGACCCCTACTTTTGGTGTCTATTTCTCTTATAGGTTCATACAAGAACATGATGCGTGGGTCCACTTCTTTCCCAAACTTGTTCATGGCAGGTGATTGGATTGTTAACCGACATGGCTCATGGGCACAGGTTGAACTTTGATCTCTTCTTTTTTATTGTTTGCATTAATTACAAGAAAGGAAGCTTCGTGTCTGTAATATAGTTTCTTGACAGGAAAAATCTTATGTGACGGGACTAGAAGCTGCCAATCGTGTGGTGGACTACCTCGAAGAGGGGAGCTTTGCTAAGATACTACCAGTAGAGGAAGCTGAACCACATATTCAGACTTTTCGCAGCGTCAATAGAAGCTTTAACGACATCAGGGCCCAGCTTCCCTTGTCCAATTACTTCCTACAGTGAACTGATCATCGGGCCATGTTCTACCTTTCAGCAGCTGTAATTACACTGAAGAGAGAGAATCACAAAATTTTAAGATGCCTTTAATTAGGCGTTAAAACTAATTATTAGAGTCGCGAATATGGCTTTCCAGCTGCAATCTTGAGTTGCAGAATTGATCCTTTTCTACGTAGTGTATCTATTTTTTTCATTGCAAAAGGAGTAGTAGTACTAGTATTTTTGTTTAGAATGTTTTGAAATTGGAAAAGGAGGAGATATTTAGATCTATATCTTATGTCTTTTACTGAACAGCCACTCAAGCAAACTTCACGCTCAACCACAGGGATTCCCAATCCTAGGGGCATGATATGATATGAGATCAACATCTACATGATCGTTACAGAAGGATAAATTATGATAGCCAAGTTTCATGTATCATTGTAGTTGAAGAATGCCAACAACACCAAGGCGACTACTAACATCAGCTCCTTAATTTACTGTTGCATCACCTCCCTAGACATGCATGAACAGAGTCATTGGAGTTGAGATTTATATATATGTCTTAAATTGGAACGATATTATGGTTAATAAGTTCTTAGTTTTGATGATGTTTACTAATAATAATAGATCAGAAACCTCCCATAAGCATCATAAGCAGTGATGGTCTCAGCTGTGATATACAATAACTATACACTTAAAAGTCTAAATCTGATCTAATCAGGAGAATTTTAAATAGTTTATTGAAGATTTTTAAGTTTAATCCTCCATATTATTGTGTATCAAAAAACAGAATACGTCCGTCTAATTATTGAAGATGTGAATAACAAAATAATTATGTTGAAATTACAATTATTTGAACTAATCTAATATATACATATATAAGAGAATTATGATTTTTCATTATTTATTACTGTTTATGAGATTCACACATTTTTATTTTTATTTTTTATTTTTTAGTGAGACTCACAATAATTTTTGTTGGAGGACTTACAGCTTTTATAATTATCCGTGCATTTTACACGTGGAGCATTCCAGTTAATATGTACAAGTTAGCAATAAAAAAGTGGTTAAGATATGTATTTGGCCATGAATATTTTAATTTGCTTTAGGAAAATTTTCTTATTATTCAATTTTATGTTTAATTTTTAATTCAAACAAGTATTACTAATCTTAGCTTAATATTATGTATACATAGTACATATGAATCAAGCAATGCCTCCTCTAATTACATTAGGTTTCTATCCTACTAATTTCTCGTTGTATTTTTTAATTCACAATGCTCTTTTTTAAAGAAAAAATGGTTAAAAAAAAATGATAGATCCATGACCCATCCTTCTCATGTCACTGTCACAGTGTATCACAAGAACAGCATCTCTCATTAATAACAGTGGTAACATCAGCGGGCAACTTGTGTCATGTCACTGTCACAGCGTATCCCGGGAGCAGCATCTCTCATTTAACAGTGGTAACATCAGTGGGCTGCCGGTATCGCCGGGGCTCCATTCTACTTTTACCCTGCCACTGTTTGACGGTTCCAGCCTATGCTCCGTGACTTAAATATATATAATCTGTAATAATTTGAACCTGACAAAATAATTATTATTTCCTCGTTTGTTATCGTGGTCCACCATCAGATCTGCTGTCCATCCCAACTCTTCGCTAATATCTCCCGCTTCAGATCAGACGGGAAAAAAAAAGGGTACGCTTCTCCGTCGTCGGTTTCATATTTTGAGTTCGAGGTAGTTTTCTAAATTTTCGATGATGATATCGAAACAGCCTGAATCGGTTGATCGTGCAGAATCTAGTATATTCAGTTCGATCGGATGTTTATGTTTTTGTTCGTGGAATTATTGTTGATTTTAATTTTGCTGATCTTATTATTTCGGGGATTTGCTGAAATTTTAGTCTCATTTATCTGTATTTTGAGGTTTGAACATGCCTCCATCAGGAAGCAAGTATTTTTCTTTTTCTTGGCCCGGATGGAGTTTGGTCACTTAAATAGTGTGATAAAGAGAGAGTGAATCGAAATTGAAGATTTGCTGCAGTTATTGCTTGGTGATGGGGCAGTTTTGTTGAGTTCAGCCGCTTAATTGATCAATGATTGACTTGATTTGAGTAAAATATTTTGAAATTCATTTTGCGTACTTCACTTTAACGGCTAAATAAAATGTAACATAATTGAAAAGTTTTTGGATTATTGGACTCAAGATTATATATGAATTGTGTTCCTCTGCTCAAAATTAGTTCTTGAACTGGTTTGAGTAACGTGATTTCCATCTTTCTTTAGTCATAAGTCTTTACTGAGTTAGTGTCCTTTTAATATTGGCTTTCGTTTGTATTTATGGTTTGGCATGTACTTTTATCACCCAGAAAAAAAAAAGGTTCGGTTTGTATTGATTCTTGTGCGATTCTTCTGTTGTCTCATTGTTTGAAGTTCAAACATGGGTGTGGCTCAAAACAATCTTGATTTGGAGGAGGGAACTTTGGAGATAGGCATGGGTATGTATCATATGAGTTCACTTTTCTTGTTAATTTTCTATGTTATTGCCTGTGAGTATATTAAGCACTTCTTTAATATTTAATTATTTTTATTATTGAAAAGGAAAAAAGACAAGACTTTTGGATTGATCAATCAACATTGATAAGTTGTGGCTTTATATTCTTATTCCCCCTTAATTATTATATGTTCTTTTGTGTTTCAGAATACAGAACTGTATCTGGAGTTGCTGGACCGTTGGTCATTCTTGATAAAGTTAAGGTAATGACTTGTACTCTCTTCTATTCTTGTTGCACATGTGATTGTTGGGCTTTATCAATAAGGATGCCTCAGTTTCTGTATGCCATGACTGAGTTTTACACTGAACAACTACACCAGGGACCCAAATATCAAGAGATTGTTAATATTCGTTTAGGAGATGGAACTACTCGACGTGGGCAAGTTCTAGAAGTTGATGGTGAAAAGGCTGTTGTTCAGGTGATTGCCTTTGGCATTTATAATCACCCATTATGCTTCATTTGGGAGGATAACTGCATATAAAATGAGGAGATATGTGTCCCTTATATTTGGGTTGATTAATGTATTGATGAAGTAGTTACATTTTCCTATAACTTAAACTACTGAGATTCCTCTCCTCACCCTCTCAATCTTTGTAAATATTTTGTTTTGTTTTAAAATGACCTTATTGTTTTGTCTTGCAATCTGCTTCTCGCATTATTAACATTTTAATTTAATTTAATTTTTAAACTATTGGCCAGGTTTTTGAAGGTACATCTGGGATTGACAATAAATTTACAACTGTGCAATTTACTGGAGAGGTACAAACATTTACTATATATTATTCAAAAGTGCATAGAATAACGATGTGCTTCAATGCATATTATATTGTGAGGTTTTCCATTAAAATATCTGCTCTGTTAACTTACTTCACTTGGAAACACTGAAATCCTAATTCTGCAGGACCTAAATAATGTGTTAACTGATAGCTTGGGAGTTATATTTGATTGTAGAAAATTCTAGTTTATAGAGTTGGGCCAATCAATGGCTTGTCTATCAATATATGTGTCTTTTAAATTATTATCTTAATAAAAATAATAGAAATCTTACTATAATTATCCCTGGGCATATCATAACTGTAGGGGAAAAGAAAGTGCGGATTGTTTCCTGTTAGTATCAATGTAAACTGCATTTCTTATCATTTAATATAAATAATTGAGAATTTTATATTGTGCTGTTATTGCTGGAATGGTGACTTGATATATTTGAAGGAGACTTCAATTATCTGATATAACATGGCAAACCTATCTGTGGAACAAAAATTCAGGCAAGACAGAACCAACTTTCAAAAAGAAAATAGAGGGGAAAATGTGGTTCACATATACTAAATTGAGCTGCTGGTTACTACTTAATAGTTTACTACTCTTCTATTCAATTTCTTTTGTTGGTGCTCTTGTATTCAATTTGTTGTAGAGGGTTGATTTCTAAAGTTTAATCCTTTTCAATGTGATTTACTTTAAATGACTAGTTTGTCCCTTCCTATCAATTTATTATGGGAACTGAGACTTTTCTTTTTTACTCTGGAATCATTGACTTTGTTTTTCATTTTACTTATATAGAATTAGAATAGTTCCACTTTTGACTCCCTCCTTTTTTATTCGTGTTCATGTTTGCAGGTGTTGAAAACTCCTGTCTCACTGGACATGCTCGGGCGCATATTTAATGGTTCTGGAAAACCTATTGATAATGGTCCTCCCATATTGCCTGAGGCTTACTTGGATATATCAGGTGACTGAGTTACTTATGGGATTATTTATTTAATTTTTGCCTGGGTGCTTTATAACTGTAAATTTTTTTTGTCCTTTCTTAATATTTCCCCATAATCCAGGAAGTTCTATCAACCCTAGTGAGAGAACCTACCCAGAGGAGATGATACAGACAGGAATATCTACAATTGATGTCATGAACTCCATTGCTAGAGGTCAAAAGATCCCTCTTTTCTCAGCTGCTGGTCTTCCCCATAATGAAATTGCTGCTCAGATATGTCGACAGGCTGGTTTAGTCAAGCGATTGGAGAAGTCTGATAATCTTCTTGAGGTATAGAAGATGTATTAAAGTGCATTTACCCTAATATTTTAAGTGCCTGTCGGTGACTTTAGATGACTTGTATTTCATTTAGGCCTTCCAGGATTACTGTATGAGCACTTTCCTGGCTAAGGCAATTTGGGTACTTGCTGTGACAAGTACTTGAAGGGAACCTTTTGGCTATGTTGTTAACTTATACTTTTTGTTAGTGCTCAAATTGCACATGCATGGCATTTATTACTGGTAACTGAGCGCATAGATAAAACTTTGAGGCCCTTCTATTATGATATTTTTATATCTCACTCTGGACTGGGTTGTCTACTTGTTAAATTGCTTGTTAGTATTGATTCTTTTGTGAATAAATTTGGTCAAATGAAGTTGGGTTGTGCTAGATGATGATTTGACACTTGTGTCCACCCCACCCAGGCCATGTTTTAATACAGGGGGAGAGTATCATTGCCCTTAAGGCCTTTTGTGGAATATGGGTTTTTTTATATCATCAAGTCAGGAATTGAAAATGTTAACTTAAATTGAAGAGTCATACTACATTTATTGCCAGCAATACATTTATTACTGCTTGCTTGGCAGTCAAACATCTGACCTTCGGAGTAGCTAGTTTTCTAGTTGCTTATAGGGTAGATTTTAAAACTAGCTACTATTACTGTTTTACAATTTATGAAAGTTGAAATTGTAATATTAAATGGGAAGGGTAGTTTGTGATTTGTGGTTCTGCAAATTCCTGTAATGAAGATGCTGACAAAAATAATTTGAAATTATGTAGTTTTCTTGTATTATTGCTTGCAGATTATCTAATTGTTTTTACTGCCTTGAAATTAATAAGCCTCTTTGTTGCTTGCTCGTTTTGTAAAACTCATTACTCTTCTACTTTTTGTAAGATTGAGAAGTTGGTTTACCATAACATATTTTATCATTATAAAGGGTGGGGAAGAGGACAATTTTGCCATCGTGTTTGCAGCTATGGGAGTTAACATGGAGACTGCACAGTTTTTTAAACGTGACTTTGAGGAGAATGGCTCAATGGAGAGAGTGACTCTTTTTCTTAATCTGGTAATCTTTTTAAACGGGAATGCATGTGTTCTGTTGTTCCCTTCCAACTTTCCAAATTCTTTTTCAGTAATTATGTTTGTGTAGTTTCCAACCTAAAAAAATAATTGACCTCGTATCAATATTATCTTGTAATAAATACTTTGGACTTGAAAATATTTTTTTCTCTTTAATTTTTAAGGATGCTACTACTATATTTCAAGTTAATTGCTACAAAATAGCAATATACATATACAATCTACAATCTTACACTGGCATTGTATTCAGAGCTAACATTTTTCATTGTCAAGTTGAAACAAGTATATATCTAAATATTAGGAAAAGGAGTAAAAATTTTTTAAGATGTGCCAACCGGTGGTTTTTTAAACTGATCAGTGTAAATTTTTCTTTTTAAAATTATGATCTAAAAGATTTGTAAAATATACCTTATTGTAATTTGAGGAACATAAGGTTGTTCATTGAGAATGAAATTCAACTGAGGCACGTGCTTATAATTTTGGAATTCCAATTTCATAACTTGCATGAAGGAGCTGATCCTTAGAATGTTTGTTCTTTGGCTGCTGTAATCAACTACAGGCAAACGATCCTACTATTGAGCGTATTATCACTCCTCGTATTGCTCTTACTACTGCTGAATATTTGGCATATGAATGTGGGAAGCATGTTCTTGTGATACTCACAGATATGAGTTCTTATGCCGATGCTCTTCGTGAGGTAATGTACCTTCAATTTTAATTTATTAGAAAAAGATGCAACAAAAGGAAAGAAAATAGGATCATGAGAAATCTGTTACAGCCTTTGACCTGGGTTGATTTTGATTTCTCTGGCTATCTATGAGAACTTTTTGAGGCTTTCCAAGAATAGTTAGAAGCAACATTGGTTAACGCTTTTTCTCTTACTTTTGAAGGCTGAGAAGTTATAAATATTGAAGTATTTGTGAGTAATTTGCATGACGCAAATTGTGGGTCACTTCTGTATCCCATAGGTATCTGCTGCCCGAGAAGAAGTGCCAGGAAGGCGTGGTTATCCTGGTTACATGTATACAGATCTTGCAACAATCTATGAACGTGCTGGAAGAATTGAGGGGCGCAAAGGCTCTATTACACAAATTCCAATTCTAACCATGCCAAATGATGGTAAGGAACCTAACTAAAGCTATCTGCATCAGCTATATTGCATAATATGCTTTTAATGCTGACATCATCTTTCTTGAACCTATTTTGAACAGATATTACACATCCAACTCCTGATCTTACAGGATATATTACTGAGGGGCAGATATATATAGATAGGCAGCTGTATAACAGACAGGTAGGATAGATTGAAGCTCTGGTATTAATGAATGTTACACAGCATGCTGGATTAGTCATTGGAATTGACTACTAAAGAGAATTTGGTTTAGAATGCATCCCAATATTTAACATGCAAAATTAGTACAAGATTATTGGCTTGGTACTGAATTGAAGTTAGTATTCTCCATGTACTAAATTCTTTTATCTTTTTAAGGCTTTGGTGAACATTCTGACATGATTTGGTTTTATGTTTCACTTGACATTTCAAGGTGGAATGCTGTGACATATAAATCACTTTTCAGATCTTAGGGAATTTATTATGAATCATCCTCTTTCATAAAATGGAATCAGCTTTTCTGGGTCATGATTATAGAAAGTAGGTGTCCAATTTGTATCAGCAACCTAGTAAATTGTTTACACATTATATTGATTGGTTATGTGGGCTTTAATATTTCTCAATTGAAATTAAACATTCAAGTTTTTTGAATTCTGTAGATATACCCACCAATCAATGTCCTTCCATCACTATCTCGGTTGATGAAGGTAAGACGATCTTCTTCTTTGTTTGATGCCAAGATGCTGTCAGGTGACTAGTTTGTGTCGATTCATAACGAAAAAACAAAACGTTTGGTTTGTGGTTTTACACACTCATGATGCATTGCTGATGACCTCTGCAGAGTGCCATCGGTGAGGGAATGACTCGAAGGGATCATTCTGATGTTTCCAACCAGGTCTGATTGTGTTTGAGTATCATATTTATTTTTCTTATTGTAACTATCTAACTGGTGTTATTTTGTTTGTTTTCAGCTCTATGCAAATTATGCCATTGGAAAGGATGTCCAGGCAATGAAAGCCGTTGTTGGAGAAGAAGCACTTTCATCTGAGGACCTGGTCTCTAATAATTTTCTCACTCAGGCTATTTCATTTGATTGTCCTTGAAGTGGTATTAATGAGATTTCCTTTTCCAACAGCTGTATCTGGAATTTTTGGACAAGTTCGAGAGGAAGTTTGTTACCCAAGGAGCATATGACACCCGCAATATCTTCCAGTCGCTAGATCTTGCATGGACTTTGCTTCGGATTTTCCCCCGTGAGCTGCTTCATCGTATACCAGCAAAGACTCTTGACCAGTATTATAGCCGAGACGCCGGTAATTGATGGATTAAACTAGCTCAAATACCTTGATCCCCTGCTTAAGCAGCTCGCCATGACCTTGGGAATTAATTTATTCCTTTGCTTTCTCGCCAAGAGTCTATCCAGAATAAATAATGAAAGTTAGTCTGTCCTAGTGCCTCGTATTTCAACATCCTCAGTCAGTCAGAACGAAAACCACGTAGATCTTGTGATTCCAGTGCCATTTTTCTTTTGGGGAGGAAGTTTTAGTTGTGTTGTATTACCCAGTTTATGGATGGCGTTATTTGTATTTTGGGATTTTCACTGCGGTTAGGATTTCTTGGACTGTGAAGCCTTTCCATGTATGTTACTTGTTTCATAATAGTATTTATTATGTAGTTTAAATTAGGAATATTATTATCAGTTGGACACTTGCTTGATGTATTTATCTGCATTTGGCTTTTGATAAGTGAAACAAGTTTTTAAAATTGGGTGTCAATAAAGTCAAGTTCTGGCCCAAAAAAAAAAAAGCAAAGCAAAACATAGGACTGGCTTAGTGGGTAAAGAGGCAAACTTTCCACCTTAATTACTTTGTTTCAACTTGGGATTAGTATTTAAGAAAATTTAATTTTCTAAATATACTAGTCATGCATGATTAAGATTCTTTGGGAGCTTCAGTTTCATTGTTGGTTTAACAACTTGAAAATAATAATAAATACCAAATAAAAAAAAAGAGAATGTTATTAAAAAAAGTAATATACGCCATATTAGGTCAAGGCACAAGCATCTCAATCTTTTTATGATAACTGAGGCTTCTCACTAGTTAATTACTCACCTGTTTAAGTCTGCAATCTCTTTACACAGATTCTAATTAACCGCAGTCTTTTCTTACTCAAAGTATTTCACACATATAGTATAACATGGTTTAATATAATTTTTTTTATCATTTTTCTTACATATCCGTAGCTCTTATATTATATAGAGGCATACATTGTCTTCTTTACTTCTTTTACCGTTGTCATCATAAAGGTTTTCTTAATTAACTTATGCCATACAAAACTGATCAATGAAGCATGGACAATAATTTCACTTTGATGGCTGAAACGCAAAATGACCATTATATGATCCTTAAAGCTTTATACCGTCGCTTGCTACAAAAGCTATGACAAGCTTTTTTGGGGAGTTATAGCCGCAAAACATTTTTATAGCAATAATGTTGGATATTTTTATAAAAATAAAAGAATATTAAGTTAGTTTTAAGGGTTTAACCGTTAGAAACTTTTACGAATATTAAACATGGTTTTATTTGTTTATAATATCATGAGTTTCATGTCTTTTTATACTTTAAGGGGCCTTGAAAGATATTAACCTGGACATAATGACATTAAGTTAGCCAACAGTAAAAAAAGTTAAATGGATTATATATATATATATATATATATATATATGAGCTCATGGAGCCCATGTTGATACAACAAATTGTTGTATAAAAAATGTTCTACGTGTGATCTTTGAGTAGAGACAGGCGGAGGTCTCAAGTTCTGTCTACCTCTTTGTGCAAAAGTTGATATTGTAGATTTAAACAAGTATGTGCTTATGCTATAGGAACCTAGGAGTAACACGTTTAGATGCTCAATGGACTTAGTGATGTAACAAAATCAATACTACGCCTATTATTATTTTATTGATACAGTTCACTTTTTCCTTTTTAGTGTTTATTCTTATTTTTAGATTTATGCATCAACAATTTGAAAATAAGTCATGTTTAATCCCACGAATGCAGCAAATGTAAAATAAGAATAATAGTGATAAATATTTGAATTCCTATTAGGTAAAATATCTCCGAAGTAATTTGGGTATTTATTTATACAATGGAATTATTTTATAAAATCTTTTTTTGTTTGGATCATAATTACAAAAAAGATTTATAATCACTTTTTCACAAAAAACGCACCATAGTCCAATAAGAATTATAGTGTTCTAGAAAGTTTGAAAGGAAACTCTCTTCCTCTTTGTATTTTTGTTCTATGTAGAGAGAGATATTGTAGAGAGTTTAAAAGAAAGAAATAATATTTTTAAAAAATGATCATTAATTGGTTTTTAAGACCATTTTTATTTTCCTCTCTTAATAACTTTTATTTTTTTAATTCAAATAAACTCAATTTAAATAACAATAATTAATTTAATAATTATTAACATTTAATTAATTAATTAATTTGGACTTAGGTTACTTGGTATATTTAACATTGCAAAATTTATTAAAAGTAATTATAGACAACTAAAAAATTATTATGAGGATAATTAGGCAAACAATGAGAAATAAAAAATTATAGAGAAACAAATTATTACTGTAGATTTAAAATTTCATTGGATTATAAATTTAATCTAAGCCTATAATTAATCTAAACATGTTAAGAATACAAATTTATGGGGAATTAATTTCATCTTATGAGACTTAGCCTAAAGGAACTCACTTAACATTGTCCTAACAACTAGTAATGAGTCCAATTAAACTTTAGGTTGATCGGTCAACCCAGTTCCACCCTAAAATTCTAAAAATCCAATTGTCATCCACTTTAGTACTAACAAAATATAAGGGTTCTATAAACCACAAGAGTATTTTCGCATCTTGAGGAGAGGCTAGGGTTTTCATCAACATTTTGACTCAATTTGGTACTTTTAATAGGTGATTTAGCTAAGATGAATCATATAAGACTTAATCCTCTCTTCTTCCCCTACATTTTGGTCTAATTAGTTTGTCCTTTAAAAGATTTTCATTTTCTTCTCAAATCTAAAACTTGCTTTTAGTGGTTTCATGGTTGATTTCTGGAGGTTGAGGTTATGAAGGTTATTAGATAAGTATCCTTCCCTTATTTTAATGCATTTACTATTGGTTAGAGAACCTAATAACTTATTTATGATATGACTTTGAATTTTGTGTAAAAATACCCTTTTGACTATGACGTATTAAATACCATATTCCACACTCAAAATATGTGTTTGGTATACTAATATTAAAAATAATATATGCCATCCAAGATATGATTATAAGTGATTTTTGGATGGGTAAGGTTCAAGTCCAAATTTAGAACTCTTTGGTAATTGGGTAAGTAATTTCTAAAAACATTTTGATAGTTTAATGCCATGCTATCTCACTTATGCTATAATTAATGACTAAGAATATGCTTTGATTTCATTTAAAATCTTTAGGTGCGTGGAAACTTGCATTGACTTCAGAACCATACGTAATTAAGTGAAGTAACTAAGGTTTTGGTTTAATTTCTTGCATATATGCTTTGTTAATTGGATATTTGTTGTATAGATATATTTTGCTTTGTTAAATGATTGGTTGGTTATTTGATTATTGTATTTAGACCATGTGAGAGTCCAGGGATGAAATGTGATGCGGCTGCCACCCGTGCACCATACTTTGATCAGGCATCGGGTTGTGATCAGACCCATGAATGTACTAACTTCAGATTGTGTTCAATAAGGAGTTGGCACTGTGAACGAGTCGTTTCTTGTATTATTAGCTTTTAACATGATATATGTGTGTGTGATTGTTAGTATGGATAGTAGTCACTAGTAACTCAATTAGTTCATTTGTTGATATGATGAACGATCATGATATTTATTTAATTAAATTGTACTTAACTGATTGAATTGTACATATATTTGGAATTATCCCTTTATTACTGAGATTTATATTTCACCCCCCGTTTTATAGGTTAACAAATTTAAGGTGAAAGTTCATCAAATAAAAGGAAGGGGAAATAAGTAGGTGAGCATCCTTGACATGGAGGTGATATGTGGGCTCTCTACGCTAGAGCCATTTTTGTTTAGAATAGATGTTATCATTTTTGTAATCTTTTTTAAATAGCACCATCATGCACTCATATTGCCAAGTGTAGGTATATCGATATTTTGTAATCAATGATGTAACTAATAGGAAAGCAGATCTTGTAATAGTTGAAATATGATGTATGAATTTAGTTAATATCAGATATGGATTATTTCTGATGTAGAACTATCATTTAATCACTTGAGTGTGATCATGTAATGCAATGAATAGTTATTCTAATTGGTATTGTATGGTAGCTTAGTTAGAATATATATATATATATATATATGCATATGAATGACGTTGTTAGTGGCCTTGGTTACCGATTGCTGTCAAATATGTTTATGTGCTAATATGTATGGTAGTACTCAATTATTATGAATCCCCATGAAGTTTATGATCAATGTGGAGTATTAGTTGTGGTATTTAGGAGCTAGGAAACTTAGAAAACCATGTATGATAGTTAGGGAGGCTTTAGAATTCACTTAGGATTAGTGGAATATAGCTAAGAAGTAAGAAAGTGAGGGAATAAGATTAAAGAGGAATAGAATCATGGCCAAAACTACTTAAATTACAACTAAGAGTCATTCAAAGGTGAGGAGTCTTGTGGCGTAAGGGGTTGAGTCGTAGTGCAACTCAAGAAGCATAGGTCCAGAGAGAACCTGAGAGTAATCTTGCCATGACACGAAAGAAGCTCGCCGCGATGAGCGTTGACTGAGAAGCTCGAGAGAGCTCCAGAGAAGTCTCTTGCTATGGTGCCACATAGGCTTATCATGGTGAGAGTTAAGAAAAATTGGAACATTGGGTTATAGAGGCTGATCTTATGTGGTGCGAGGGAAGTCTGCCACAGTAAAAGTCGTGAAAACTTGCACAGTAAGATCCAGAGAGTAATCTCACTGTGGTGTGAAAGGCCTAGGTCACAGCGCAGATCATATATTTTTAGGTTTGAACTCCAGTAACCACTTGAGTCGCAGCACAAGTCCAATAACTTAGTCTTTAGGTTTCAATAGCCAACTTAATCGATATGGAAATGTCCAAGCCATAGAAACTCTTACTTTTAGCCTCTCAAATTTAGTTTTTATGAGGTTAATGGTATATAATGGCTCAGGAACAATTATAAAAGGATTTTTGTTGATGTATAGTTAGTGTTGACATGATATGAAGGATGTTGACTCAAAATTTTTTATAAACTTAAATGGCTTTTTTTATTAGATAAATGATTATATATATAACATTTGTGACTATTAATCGGACAATTAAACTTAATCACCATAATTAGGAGGTGGGGATGTTACAATATAGATCAACCCATTTTGGATGTTTTATATATTTTAATATCTTTTGCTTGTATATAATAAGATGAACAACATAGAATTTTCAATTCCTTGTAAACTTTCATACCAAATACTTTGTTGTAATCACTTGACATAACTTTTGAGAGTTCTCTCTCTCTCACACACACACACACACACACACACACACACACACACACACACACACACACACACACACACACACACACAATATTTATTCATATGCCTTGAATATCATAAATTTATTCTTTTACATTATACTTTATACTTAGAGTAAATTTAATTTTATTTAAATTACCTTATCATATACATAGTATCTGTATTTACAATATTATTATACTAATTTCATAATGGATATTTTAGACATTAGCATAGTTATATATATTCTAGATAATCTTTATTTCACCTACATACTAGTTATATTCTAGATAATTGCTTTCCTAATAATACTCCATTGGGTTGAATTATCCTAATTATAAGTTATATGCTAAAATAATAAATACTGAGTTATCTTTTTATATTATTGTTAAAATTATAAGGACATTAATACAAAGATTTGTTTTTCTTTTGGGACACATATAATAATGAAACATATATTTATTCACTTATTTTTTTAATTATGATTATTATGCACATTGTACTATAAATTGTTTATCATGATATTTCTTATATCTTATAAGAATATATATATATATATATATATATATATATATCCTAAGGTACATATATATACAATACAGAATCCAAAATTTATCATTTCGCTTACCCTATGGATACGTTGAAGAGCTATTTGGTAATAAATGTCTCATCTATAATCTTGGGTTTTTACCTATATTAAACATAATTACTTTTTGTGAAATTATATATGTTTTATTTTATAACTCATAAATTTTGTGAACAATGATCATGTTATTTACAAGAAATTGTGATAAAGGTAATATCTTCTTCTTACATATTAAAGAAAGCGTTACTGTTTATTTTAATTTATTTTTAATACGAGAATCTTGTTAATAGTAAGAGTAAGAAAAAAAAAAAGTGAGAACATGTTTGTAGAATTTTGTGAAATCTGCATTGAGGTATTATTATAAAAGCATTTTTTATTATCTAAAATTACACGAATTTTGAAAAAATAAAAAGAAAAAATCATTTAACTTATTATATATATAAAAATATAAAAAATTATGTTTAAAGATAAAAAAATTATTTTAAAAGACTTATTATTAAGTTTAATAATTTTTTTATTAAATTCAGTGTTAATTATTTTAAAAAAATAGTAATAAGTCTTTAAAAATAAATATTTTAATTTTTTAATCTTTTATTATAATTATTTCGAAATATAAGCGGATGAAAAAACAAATGCAATTTTCAAGAAATAGCAAAATGATAGGCTATATAAGTTTTACATTGGAGGATGATCAAATAAACTGTGTTCCGTTCCCTTGCTGCCCACAAACCCTCCACCTCAATCTCTCCCAGTCCCAGTGGAGTTCGAATTTCTTGGTTTCCCAGATTTCTGGTGCAAGAGATAATGGACGCCGACGTTGACCACTATCGCGTCCTTGGGTTACCATCCGGTGAGGAAGGGGCTAAGCTTACAGAGAAAGAGGTCTCAAAGGCTTACAAATTGAAGGCTTTGGAATTGCACCCGGACAAGAGACCAGATGATCCAAATGCCCATTCCAACTTTCAAAAGCTTAAGACTTCTTATGAGATTCTCAAGGATGAAAAGGCTCGAAAATTGTTCGATGACCTCTTGCGGGTTAAGCGTGAGCAGCAACGCCGAGTGTCAGAGCGCGACGGCAAGCGACGAAAGATGTTTTCTGACCTCGAAGAAAGAGAGCGGGCCGCTTTTGCCCCTGATCCATTTGTTAAAGCACGAGAAGAAGAGGAGAGGATTGCTAGGCAGCTGAAGGAAGAGATTGCTAGGATACGGGCTATGCACGCCAATAAAGGAGTTCCCACCGACCCAGATTTGAAGAAAGGGTCTATGGGAGTTGGGAAAGAAAGTATGGCTGGTGGTGGCTCAGGGTTGGATAAAGAAAAGGTACTCAAAGTTTCGTGGGAGAAGGTAGGTGAAGATTATACAGCAGAAACGTTGAGAGAACTGTTTTCCAAGTTTGGTGAAGTAGAAGATGTAGTCATCAAGGGCAGTAAGAAGAAGGGTTCTGCACTTGTTGTAATGGCGACTAAGGAAGGAGCTGTAAGATTTTTCTAATATAGTTCAGGATTTTTTTTCTTTTTTTACTGGGATTTACTAATGAGTAATTACTTATATCGGGAGTTGTTTTGTCTAGGTTGCTGCCACAGGAAGTGTCAGTGGTCATCTTTCTAATCCATTGCTGGTTTTACCCCTTCAACCTGCTGTGGCAGCGCAGTTTTCAAGTGTCGAGAAACCCGTGGAACCTGATAGGATAAATAATCTAGTTGGGGCTGGGTATCAAGCTTTTGAGAATTCTGTTTTGAAGAAACTGCAAAAGGTCTGCCATTTTTCTTTTGATTTTTTATACTTTGTAGCATTCCAATTTTAGCCGCTCTGTTATTTTATTATATCAGATTAACTCATCATCTTGTTAAACGTAAATTATTTTCATAAAATTCAGTGATAGATCTTGATACCATTCTTCTACCATCTGTGCCTAGTAGCATTTTGATCTAAATGATAAACATTTTATTCACATATCGAGTGGATGTTCATTATGTTTTTGATATACTTGTTCTCGGTATTAACTTGAACATAAAGTTTGATGCTATGGAAGTATAATGTTAGCACTATCGTCCCTTCTAGTAAAAGGTTCATCTTCGTTTGAGATTTCGACTTCTTGTGTGGAATACAGTGGCTTGCCTGTTCCTTATGTTTTAAAGTAAAATTTTGTTCTTTGTTGCTTTCTCAGTACATGGGATGGATGGAGCAGAATGAAATAGAATTGACTCATTAAGGAGTGGAGTAGAATGGAAAGTTCTCTATCATTCTCTTGTTTGGATAGTATAGCTTACCTTAAGGAAAGGAAAAGAATTGACACGTGTATGTTTGAGAATACAATGGAATTGAGAGCGAAGGGAAGAGTTTTTATATGACATAAACGTTTAATTTTTTTTTATTTACTTTCTTTTTGTTGCCAGTGCTTGGGGGATAAGTTTTAAATTCATAATTTGATGAGATTCAATTAAAAATTTTCCATTCTGTCTGCTTTCTGCACACTTTTGGAGGTAATTGAAATGAAGGAAAAATGTGTTCCGCAGGAATGTCTCTTTCCCTTGGCTTTCTTAAAAGTATAATACATTCAAACAAGGGATAAAATTGTTTCCTCTGTCGCTTTCCTTTATACTCCCTTCCTATCCCTTCATCTGAGCTGTTATTGGTATAGTGAAATGTAATTCCACAGTTGATGTCTACCACATTTTACAATAGGAATGTTCTAGAGGCTAGGTTAGAGAGATAATGGGCATCATATTCCTTTTGTGATAATTGTGCATGTAAGCATAATAATGTTAGTTGGTGGTCTTGGGAGACCTATTTCTCTGTCCAATAATAGGGGCTTTGAGAGTAGAAAAGAGAGTTAGGTGCTTTGGCTGGAGCATAATTCCAGAATTTTTCATCTGGGGTTTTGTCCTTTATATTTGTTAGTTATTATTATTTTAATTCGTAGAATAGGCTTGTTTTCCTAGCTTGTGGGTTTCAGCTTTCAGCTCATGGGTTTTTTAAACATGTATTTTAATCTGTTATACAAGGGGATTGGATTGCTCTTTTGAGTTGATTTACTTTCTAGTTTGCTTATTTTTTAGGAGGAATACTGGTCCACCCCCGTTGTATATTTTTCTATTTTAATGAATTATTTATTGAAAAAAAATGGTAGTTGTTAAGTAAATGGAGATCCTTTTTTTTTTCCCCCAAAGCGTTGATATTTTTGGTTTGATTTTAAGAAGTTCCTTCAGTTCAGGTGAATTAACCGCTTTTCTCTATATGGTCTGTGTACTCATTTATCTCTTTTTTATTTTTTTAAATGACATCTGTTACGTTATGTCTTACCTGATCTGTTTGCAGGCTGCAGAGAAGCAAAAATGACATTGTCATAAGGGAAGCATAAGATTGCACCATTTGGCTTATGATCTGCCCAAATTCTTTAGGTACTGCAATGTATAGATTGTTATCGACAATCATTGTCTCCCGTGTCTTACTTTTCTACCATGACAACCTGTTTCTGTGTGCTGATATGCTGATTAAGGAGTGGTAACACAGAACCTTGGAGCACTTTTTACTAATCTTACTTTAATTTAGCCATAGTTTATTTTTGTGTCCTGGATAATCAGAACCTTATATTCTTACAATATGACTCGAGCATACTTGATATGAGCTTGAAGGGATTGTAGAGATATCTTTCACACAATAAAACACTCATTTGTATCGCCTTGTTGGAATTGGCAGTTAGTGCTTGCTTAAACAGTATGCTAGATTTTACATATGCAGGAAGAAGGCTTGTTTGTCTATTTTATGATCTTTATTCACTGGTTGTGCACTACTTCTGTAATTACTATTTTATTATTTAAGGGTTCACTATTTGCTTCATAATTGGTGACGGTGTTATTGATTCAACTTGTTACAACATCGTGGTTGAGTAGTGTTTTCTTCTAGATTGAGTATCAAGCGAAGAATAGGTGCTTGTGTTGAGGGAAAGCTAATATATAACTTTATTTTCTCCTTCTTAATTATGGAGGTGGGTCAGACCATGTGATTTACGTCTATAACAATTGTTGACAAGCTCCTTTGTTCCTTAAACTGATCATGTTTCATTCTATTATGTGCCTTGCGGAGCATGTCAAATCTTATGAGAAAAGAAAGAAAAAAAAGAAAGAAAGAAAGAGGTTTTTACCAGCGTTTTATATTGTAGTAACTGATCTTTTATGCTTGATTGAATCCCAGGAGTCTGCAACCTGGGGTGATGAATTAAATAACTGAAGGTTTGAAGCAGTTATGTTATCATGTCTTGTTGAGTCAATGACTCAATGATGTTCTTTGGGCTTGTGGTCAACGAGATCAAATGCTTGAGGATGAAAAATCAGAAGCCGAGTGCAAAACAGTGACATGATGGCAACGAGAACAAAGAGTGGCGTGTTCTTGGCTTGTCACTCCTGAGTTCATTCTACAATTCGTTATACAACATGATGGGAATGGAGCTTTCAGACGTGGCCCTTTCATGAGAATACTTCATTACCATTCGCCTGTTGAAAGAGGGGAGTTATAAGCCATTGATGTTTTCTAATAACAAGAAGTCACTTACGTGTTTGTATACTATAAATGAAGTGTTATAACTTGCTGTCAAGTATCCAATCCGAATTATATGATACATTAGTGCTGTCGTCATCACGAATTTGTGACTCTTTCTGTGGTATAGGATAGGGATATTTTTGGTTTTTGCCCCCACTGAGCATTCTCTCGGTAATTTTAAGGACGAATTCTTTCACATCAATTATTTATAATTTTATTCTTAAAATATTTTTTACAAAAGTCAAATTTAAGTTGATAAAGAAAAACTATTTATTGTACTAATGTATTTGGGTCACGGATCGATGACTTGCTCTATCTTACGAAGATATGCAAAGTTATCCTGTCATACATAGCAATTTATAATAGCATTAAATACCGAGATTTGTTATGGGGGTCCGAATGAAAACGAAATCAGGAATAAATGATCGTGTATAGGAGTCATTGCCGATTTTTCATTTTGTTGTCTTCATTAATTTCAGATATAACGTCAAAAGTTATAGTGTTCCTTCTTACTTCGTTGCGCGGACTCTGAACATGCTTTCCTGCTTAACATGTCGCTAACTTTCTCTTTTGTCTGTCTATTTACGTAATAATTGGTTTTTTTTTTTTTACGAAGAAAGGGGCACAAAACCCAAACTACCAAACAGTAATAATTGAATTTGATTCTCAGCCTATTTGTATATTCAAATAATAGAAAGCTATAAGCTTTTTTCACTTTACCTTTTTAGCTTTTTCATAATACCTCCAAAATTACATAAAGGGTCTATTTTTTTAATTATTACGATAATTTTAAAGCTTATTTGTTGTTTTAATTTAAACTTTTATATTCATTTCATGTCAAATTAATCTTAGACGTAAAATATATGTATCCTAAATGGTCTGCTGTGTTTCTTATAAAGGACTACAAATTTAAATTAGCCTATTCTTTTTTCGGTCAAGAATTTAACCCGTCAATTGTGCCAATTGGCAAAGTAATAGACGAGGGCTTCCTTCCTTCGTCGTCCTCCAATTTTCCAAAATTTGCCGAAGAATTTGAAGTCCAGGCTACATTCCATTGGTGTCACACTTCAAAGTTGAGTGTGACACCCCAGTGAAATGAAAACCCAATTATGTCAGTGACCCTTCCTTTTGCACGCAAAAATTGGTTGTACTATTGAAAAGGGCTCGTCCTCTTCGCCTCTGCTCTGCCCATAAAACCCCTGAACAAGTTCCAAACTCGGTTTTCTCTCAAGAATCTTTAGAGTTTGCGATACTCTCTTTGAATTTAGCGGAAGCTAAATACGTTTGTTGTCAGAATCCGCTAAATATGGCGGCCAATGCTCCTTGGAATCCCCAGGAAGAAGGCTTTAAGGAGATCTGTGGCTTACTGGAGCAGCAGATTTCTCATTCTTCTTCTGCTGACAAGTCTCAGATTTGGCAGCAACTGCAGCACTATTCTCAGCTCCCTGACTTTAACAATTATCTCGTTTTCATTCTTGCACGTGCTGAGGTACTGGACAATTTCCATTTAACCGTCTTAGAGTACAAATTCTTGTTTCCTGGAATGCTTTTGGGATAAAGTTCGAGGATATTTCAATAGTGAGGATGTATCTTGGTGACTCCGGCTCCATGAGGAAACGTACTTCCTTCATAAAAAGAGGGGTTTATTATTTTATTAATTCCTTGTTTGATTTAAAATTTACAGTGGTCTTAATGTATGCCTTGCTTCTGTGGATTTTTTTTGGGGGGGGGGGGGGGGAGTTCATCTCGTTCTTTGATTCACTTATCAGCAGCAGTGTAATTAGAGAGGATCTCCTTATGTTGTTTTGGTTGGTTGGGGGGCTTAGCTTGGTGGAATTCAGAACTTTGTCCACGTTACGTTTCTGATTGGGTTGTTGAGTTGATGGCATAGGGTATGAGTTTGATTTATTCTTAATAAAATTTAGATTGATGAAGCTGATGCTAAATGGTGTAGGCAAAGGTAGCCTTATATGTAAAATGCTTGTCATCAGGTACTTTGAGGATATATAATTTCACTCATGAATGAAAAATCAGTGTTTTAATTTTATCTACATCAGTTCACTACTGAAGACAAGCCATCAGGTTGAGCTGGAGATGTCACAATTTGTTGGGTGGAAAATCGTTTTTGGGAACTTGTGATATGCTTTAGGATATTTGACCAATGGCATTAATCAATTAGTTTCCTCATTTTACTTTGACCAACATTTTTTGTGGTATAATATCAAAATAGACAAATAAAGGTCAAATGTCCTAAAACCATTCAAATTGGCCCTGAAAAGTGAAACAATATAGTTTAACCAGTATGTTATTGCTTCTAAGAATTTTTGTGTATGGAAATGTAGAGCATGATTTGGTCGTTAAATTCCCAAGAGAGATAGCTCTTACACAAATGCGTGGTGTATAGCATCCATTGGCTTAAGGATATCCCGATTTTGTGTTGATAATTATGCTGCTGTGAAAATTTGGCTTTTGAACAGGGGAAGCCAGTGGAGGTTCGACAGGCTGCAGGTCTATATCTGAAGAATAACCTTAGAACCGCATATAAATCTATGCTTCCTGCTTACCAGCAATATGTGAAATCAGAGTTGCTGCCTTGTCTTGGAGCAGCAGATAGGCACATCAGGTCTACAGTGGGAACTATTATTAGTGTTGTTGTTCAACTTGAGGGAGTTTTGGGGTGGCCTGAACTGTTGCAACCGCTATTAAATTGCTTGGACAGTAATGATCTAAATCACATGGAAGGTGCTATGGATGCTTTATCCAAGGTACATTGTGCATTGTAGAGTCACTATTACATGCCTAAATTTGGTTTCCGAGCTAAAATAATATCTTTAAGAAAATAAAGGTTCTGGTATTATGTTCTTAGGCTTCTTCTATAATTGCTAATAATTTATTCCACGGAATCATTGTTTTGATAAGTGCATTCTATTTAATGTTATTACTTGGCTATAACAAAATTTTGTTGGTGCTGCTGAAATCCCCTTTGGAGCTTTACGCAGTGAAGGGAACATTACCTTTTCTATAATCTATTTATAAAAGCAGAAAGTTCATTAGAAGGAACAAAGAAAAACCCAAGAAAAAGAAGGATAGGGTATTTTCCTTAGATAAGACAACAAAAGTATTGAGGCAAACCCAATAAGACAAAAATGCGGAAGAGTTCTCCTATCCTTCTACATGTCCACCAAGGATGCTCCCTGAAAAGCAAGTGCTAAGCACCAAAGAGAAGCCATGAAAAAAATCTTGTCCCTTAAAATTCAAGCATTCCACGCCAATTAAATATACCTAAAAGCATCAAACAAAGAACAGTGCCATAACACCTTGCCCTCTTTATTCCTGTCAAAACCTTTAAACTTAATCAACAAACAATGCTCCAACTCTACAGGCATACATGAGATTCTCTACAAAGTCTACTCCATAAGCAACTATCTGCTGAGCAATGTAAAAATAAATATGCAGTTGTTTTTGAATTAGAGCAGCATATCACATGCATTTCAGGAGACAAAGTATTGTTAGATCTACAAATCTGTGACATATCAAGGAACGCAATGGTTAACTTGTCTGTGACAAATCCATTTTATAGTGTTTTAGGTCCTATTTGTTTTTGGTGTGTTGGTACTGAAAAGAAGCTGAAATGAGTTTACAAATTAGAAAAGGACAAGTATGCCACCAAAAAAAAAAGGTGTTGCAGACGTGCAGCAGCGTGTAAATTTGTAAAGACATGCCAGGGATCAGCAGTTGCTTTTACTGTTTGCTGAAAGTACAAGTTGATGTTATTAAACACTAAAATTGCTCTTATCAATAAAAAAGAAAAAAAATCAATGCCAAACTTTGTATCAATTAATACTGGAGCTCTTTGTTTTTCATCTGCTAGTGAGTCAGACACTTTTTTGTTTAGTACTTTTGTGTTTCTGTGATTTCCCCGTTCCTTCAATTCTCTTTTGGGTTAAGTAGGACCTTACGTGCAGTTGCTGTTTTGCATATTTTGCTTAGAACCCATGAGGGCACCATCATCTAGGGTACTGACTACTGAGAAATAAGCAATGGCATGTATTTTCTTCCACTTCTTCTTTCACTGATCATGATCTTCCATTCCCTCCTCTCTCTGGTGGTGTTGATTCAAAAAGTGTGATGGAAACTTGGCAGCTAGAGAATGGAAATGCTTTATGTTTTGTTTGTCAAACTTTTTTAGTAACTGGTTGGAGATATTCCAAATCCAACTACTGCGACCGACACTTTAAGTTCTATAACATTGGTTTATAGACCCTTTTTAACAATTTTATTATTTCTGTGCAATGCAGATATGTGAGGATATTCCCCAAGTACTTGATTCAGACATACCTGGGTTAGCAGAACGCCCAATCAACATATTTCTTCCCAGATTATTTAGGGTAACTTAGCTTTTTATTTTTATATCTGTTGTTCTGCACCTCCTTGTGTAACTTTATTGTTCGATTCTTTCTTGATGTGTCTCTTTTACTAATTTCTGTACATTTTTTTTCTCTAATTTTGATTTGTTTTTACAGTTTTTCCAATCACCTCATGCTTCACTACGAAAGCTTTCAGTGGGTTCTGTGAATCAGTACATCATGTTGATGCCCTCTGTAAGTATGTTAAGAGAATTTATCAGCTCTGTTCTCATGATATGATACTGATGTTGGAATTGATAGTAGAACAGTAATCATCTAAGTTTTTCTTTGGTAGGCTTTGTATGTATCCATGGACCAATATCTTCAGGGTTTGTTTATTCTTGCAAATGACCCTGCTGCAGAAGTGCGGAAATTGGTGAGTTCTTATTGCCTTATTGTTTGTGGGCAAGTTTCTGATGTAATTCTAGGATGATTTTTTTATTTTTAATTTTTTATAAATTGCATTATTTCTGAATTACTTTTAACATGTTTGAATTGCCGGTCATTGAAGTTTGTCCTCACCTCCTCACCTCTTATTTCTGGGATATTTTATTTTTATTTACTTGTTATTTCATGACCAAGGAAAGTACTATAGAGCCAAGATTAGGCTCTGTTGACAATTGCATGTTGAATATGCACTTGAAGAGCTTATCATGATCACGACTTTGATCAAGTGTTATTTGTTCCATTGAATTATTGCTTCCTATCTTGAGACACTACGTTTTTGTTTGAGGGTTGCAATCTCCTTCCCTTTCACTAATTGTTAACACTAGTGGATTTATTCTGGTAGACTATGGGATGATATTATGATCAATGTTATGAAAAATTATTATTTGTGGTTGTCACTCATGACCAGGTTTGTGCAGCATTTGTTCAACTAATTGAAGTCCGTCCATCTTTCTTAGAGGTAGGCATCTTGTTCAAGTTCATATAGCTTTACAGTTTTATATGTGCTAAGTGATTCTACTCTATTTTCTTTTTGGTTTTACTTTGTATTAAATTGGTTAAATCTCTTCAGTCCTTCCATCACATTACTCTTTATCAATGTTGTGTTGACATGTTTTTCTTTAAAGTTAACCTTTTCTCTATCAACCCTCTCTTGTCTAAAGTAATTGTTAATTGTACTGCAGCCACATCTAAGGAATGTGATAGAATACATGCTACAAGTCAACAAGGACACAGATGATGAAGTGGCTCTTGAAGCCTGTGAATTTTGGTAACATTTTCTTTGGGATGTGATTGTCTTTATGTCTTATCTAGCGGCTGAAATTTGTTGTATAGCTCCTAGTTAATGCTAGCAGAGAATAGTATAAATCACCTGGAAGGTGGAAACCTATATTTTGAACCTTTATGGGACCATTTTCTCAATTTCATCCTTAGATCTTAAATGTGATCAAGTTCTAGTTTCAAATCATTTCCATCCCTAATCTGCTGTAGTAGCTATCCTCAAGAAGTTTTTTTTAAGCCTGTCCAAGGCAAGCCACTCCATTAACAATCTAAGATATACAATAGTCCAATTAGATATACTCTCATTTACTCTTCTATCGGAGATTGATTTCCTTTGAAAAAATTGGGTTCATCTAATCCAACCATAGTTACTATGATAGTGTATTAATCATCAATTTTCTGTTTCTCAAATCATGAGGTTCATACAAATAAGATTTTGATGTTCCCATTGCATGGAATTGGTGTGTGGTACATTTATTGTTAAGTATATTTATAAGATTTTGGACAGCACTGAGACTTTTGTCTTTTCTCTTTTCCCCTCATAAACTCTAGGAGCTTTTGCATTTTATACATTGTTTTTTATTTTTCATATCAGATAATTATGATTGCAGGTCTGCTTATTGTGATGCTCAATTGCCACCTGAAAACTTGAGAGAATTCTTGCCTCGTCTAATTCCAGTTAATCTAATTATACTTATTTTCTTTTATAATTATTATACCTTAGGATATTTGTAATTTTAAGCTTATCTATTGGATCTTTGTAGGTATTGTTGTCAAATATGGTTTATGCAGATGATGATGAATCGCTTATTGAAGCTGAGGTTATCTTCTGGATTATTCAATATTTGCATTTTATTTTCAATTGATTCTGGTTATTCTAGTTTATGTGGCTTCATTTTTTTGCATTATTTCTTTCAGGAAGATGGTTCCCTGCCTGATCGAGATCAGGTTTGAATTATTTCTTGTTGTTTGAGTTGCTGGGAATTTTGGGTTTGGGAACATCCTTTTTTTTTTTTTTAATTGTTATGTTCTGCATTACAGGATCTTAAACCTCGATTTCATGTATCAAGATTTCATGGATCAGATAACATGGAAGATGATGTATGTCTTTTTGTGCTTGCATTTGTGATTGCTTTTTCAACTTATTTGATTAATCTAATTGCTTTGGTGATTAGAATTTTCATAGCTTTTGAAAGATGAGGTTATATGGAAAAGATAACTTCCCTAATCTAAATTATTGTTATTTCTTCTTCTTTTTTTTCGGGCTGATATTTACAGGATGACAATGTTGTCAACACATGGAACTTACGGAAGTGCAGTGCTGCTGCTCTAGATATTCTCTCAAATGTGTTTGGAGATGCGATCCTTCCAACTTTGATGCCTATTGTTCAGGTGTGTCACCGATATTAATAAAACCAATTTTGGGCTTTCTCTGAATAGCTTAAACTTTTGGGATGAAATGGTTCTTGACATGGTATGGAAGCCTTTTCAACCAAGTGGTCAAGAATTCAATTAGACATGGCCCTATCCTTCATTATTAAATTAAATTTCAGCACGAGGTGAAGCGGAAAGAGAACTTGTGCTTTGTTGGTTTGTTTGCACTTGAAGCCCAAAGGGCTTTTGTGTAAGGGGGTGTGTTATATTAATAAAACCAAGCTTGAGCCTTCTCTTAACATCTAAGTTTGGGGACGAAATGGTTCTTGAAGATATGATTAAAACTTGTTATGGTCTAGGAGAATAATGTCTGAGCCATCATAATGCCTAAAGAATTAGTTACTTGTGAATTGCTCTATAAATTTAAAAAGCAGGCTGTTTGGGTAGTGATAGCAAATAGAAGTGTGTGTATGCATGGAAGACATCAATGGCCATAACTTTTGTTTTGTTGGCTAACCTAGGAGTGTAAGAATTTAATTGCTCTATGCTTTTCAAAAGAGTTGCTTCTAGATATAGACAGCCATATGGTATTAATTTTTTCACAAGCTATCATTTCCTTGCTAATTATATAATTCTATTTAAAATATCTGCAGGCCAAGTTGTCAACCAGTGGTGATGATGCTTGGAAAGAAAGGGAAGCTGCTGTCTTGGCTCTTGGTGCCATAGGCGAGGGTTGCATTAATGGACTTTATCCTCATTTGCCTGAGGTATTATCTGTTTTTTTGGCTCTGATTACTTTAATCTGGAAGCAGATGGCTTGTTTATTGAACAAACTGAAGTTGTTTTAAACTTTAATCAAGCTATGCTATAGTCAGTATATGTTTTTGTGATTTTAATACTTTATTACACTACCATGCATGTTTCTCATATCCTTCTTTATGTAACAGTTTCTTGCTGAGCCCCTTTTATGTCACTTATCATTGTTGTTAGAATTATCCCTTTTGGTGGTGCTGCTCCAGTTCCAAAAAATACTATCACATGGTCAAATGCTTTATGCCATTGTTGTTCATTTCTTTCATACTAAGTTATTTATGCATGCATTCAATAATTCAATCGCCGTTATATCCTTAAGTTAGTTTTCTACTTTTCCGTGTAAATTGCAATTTCATACTTGTCCTAAAAGAAGTGGAATGTTTGTTTGACAATCTCTTAGTAACTAGCTTTCTCATTTTATTCTTATGGTTTAAGGAGGCTGGTTTTATGATCTACTATATGTCTTATAAACTGGTCAGTTTCTCCCCCTCCCCTTCCCCCCCAAAAAAAAAAGTCGCTAAGCTTGCTTCTGTTTCTGTTTCACTAATTCAGAATATTAAATGGTTCATTTTTCTGCATTTGTAGATTGTGGCTTTTCTTATCCCTCTTCTTGACGATAAGTTTCCTCTAATACAAAGCATTTCATGCTGGACGCTCTCTCGTTTCAGCAAATTTATTGTTCAGGTAAGTATGTGATTTTGTCCCATCACCTTTAATCGCTCAACAATTATTTCTTGACAGTGACACATTCAAGGTTTTATCAGCTTATACATCTTGGTAAAGTTCAATAAAGCTAATAGCTTGGCTGAGTTTTATATATTCATGTATTAGATGTTCTTATTTGAGATTATATAAGTTGTATAAACAAATATATAAGTTGGTGCAATGTAAACATTATAGAAGTGTCTTTGTCCAGACTATTGAAAAATGACAAGAGCAAAAGTGGATTTTTTCTCATTAAACATGGCTGCTAAGGATCTTGTTAGTTGAATCTTTATTTATTTATTTATCTATCTATTTTTGTGTCTATGTTAGAGTATTGGGGATCAAAAGGGCTATGAGCAATTTGATAATGTTCTAATGGGTCTTTTACGAAGAATTTTGGACAATAATAAGCGGGTGCAAGAGGCAGCTTGTTCAGCTTTTGCAACACTGGAAGAGGTTCTGGCTTTAATTGCTTTTTTTTTTTTTTTTTACTTCGTAAAGAAGCGGTTACGTTAATGCTATTTATGTTTCAATATGAGTATATACAGACTTCAAATAAGGGTTATGTACACAGGAGGCAGCAGAAGAGTTGGCTCCACGCTTGGAAATTATATTGAAGCATCTGATGACTGCCTTTGGGAAATATCAGGTCATTTTCTGACTTCTAGCATCTAATTGCAATGATAATACAGAATTTGTGTACATGTTTCTTGTAGAATGAGCCATATCAGGATGAATGCTAACTCTTCATTGTTAATTTGTTATCGTATTGTGTCATGTTTCCCAAATCAGTCACACCTATGCTCAGACATCTCTGATTGTAATTTCTTGTTCTAAACATTAGAGACGAAATCTCAGAATTGTATATGATGCTATTGGAACTCTAGCTGAAGCTGTTGGAGGACAGATAAATCGGGTATTTCCATTACTGATACTGATCTGATGTAGAACAACCCCCTTTCCCAACTAAAAATGGTCTATTTCCTACCACGTTATTTGTTGGAATTTATTATCAATATTCTTGATCTTTCCATTTGTTGTGAAGATGATTCTGTACCAACTGGATCTCTACTTATTCTGCAGCCTGTTTATCTTGATATTCTGATGCCACCATTAATTGAGAAGTGGCAGCAACTTTCCGATGCAGACAAAGATCTCTTTCCATTGCTTGAATGCTTCACATCTATAGCACATGTACGCATCTCAGTATTTCCTTGAAAACTGTTTTCACGTGATCTTGAAGATGATTTCATTTACTTAAAGCTTATCATACATGTACTTGTTTTAGTGCCAGTGTGCTGGTGAACTTGTAATTTCCAGAGATTCTCTGTGATCAGTATATTCCCATTTCTCACATGTATCAATAATTTGATCATAGTGAGTGGAAAATTAAATTATTGAACTGGAAAACAAACAGGTATATTTCCCCCACCCCTTTTTTTTTCCAAGTATGGGTGCTGTGCAGAAGATTCCTATTGCTCAGCATCCTGGAAAGTTGACTTAATGTGGATTTACTGTAGCACCTGCAAGTCTTTAATTGCTTGAAAAGTTACCGCACAACATTTTCTTTGCTCCTGCTGTACAATTCTTATATTTTATCTGTTTCAGGCATTGGGTACTGGATTCTCTCCATTTGCTGAACCTGTATTTAGGAGGTGCATAAATATAATCCAGACCCAACAATTTGCAAAGGTTCTGTCAACTTTGACTGATTTGATCTTTAAAATGAATTTTTTATTTTATAACTTCTTAGAAAACTTCACTTCTACATTTTGGTCATTTCTACATCTCATTGCTTATAATTCTATTTAATTCATTGCTGCTGCTGCTGCATGTTTTCTACTTCAGTTTTTCTGCTACGTCCAAATGTCACATTTGTTGGTACTGGAATCAAGTGAAGTTACTTGCTTTTGGTAACCTCCTAGAGGCATGATGCTTTAATCTTTTGTTATGATGTTCCACCTAAGATATATAATTGTGAATGGGTAACGTAGTTCAGACTTAAAAGAGTACTGATACTGAAATGATACATCAGACATGCCTCACTTTTGAACTTCAAATTACAGTCTACTGTTGTTTTCTAGTATTTTTATTGTCTTTCCGGAGGGCTAGTTGTGGTGAATTAAACAGCTTAGTAATGCAAGAATGTTCAATTATTGCAGATATTTGTTCATCTTTTACTTAATCTGTCAGGACTACATCTGAATATTGACCCCTGAAATTTGTGAAGCCTCAATAATGTCATGCATTATTCTTATACTTATTTTAAAATACTTATATTTGAAGCCAAAAATCTCATTCCTTTTACCTTCTGTATTGTTGCTTGCTTTATGAATCTTCTGACCTACTATTGTATTAACAGTAGAGACTGAATTTGAGATTTTATTTTGTTTTTGAATAAGCTAACTGGTTTATGTGTGTGTGTGTGTTAATTTCAGGTCGATCCTGTTAAAGCTGGGATTCAGTATGACAAGGAGTTTATCGTATGCTCTCTTGATCTGCTTTCTGGATTAGCTGAGGGTCTTGGCATTGGAATAGAGAGTTTGGTACTTGTCAAAAATTTTATTTTCAGATATGAGATGATGCATTTGTTATAAACATCATCTGCCTCTCAGATGCTATGTTTTTGAAATCATTTTCTTTTTTATTATTAAAAGAAAACCACATGTGAATATTTTGGACCAGCATTTGCATGCTTGCTTGATGTTGCCTGTATATTTATTCTACAGGTCTCACAATGTTCTTTGAAGGACCTTCTTCTGCATTGTTGTGTGGATGATGCTCCTGATGTTCGACAAAGTGCCTTTGCTTTACTTGGAGACCTTGCGAGAGTAAGTTGAATGCATATGCACCTATTTTATACTCAAGGCATTCTCACTCATGTAGCCACAAACAGGATCTCAATTCATGGACTTCAATTCTTATTCTAGGACAGATGGCCCAACCAATCAAATGTAACTTGTGTTTAGGGGAGAGGGGGGGTTTGGGTATTCTATATTCTGTTTGAAGGTATTCTAACTTCCTTCTTTTAATCTGACTAGGTGTGCTCAATTCATTTGCACCCTCATTTGTCTGAGTTTATTGAGGCTGCAACCAAGCAGCTGGTATGTGTGTCCCAGGTAGAAGTTTTAGGCATAGTGTTGCTTTTATGTAACCTTTTTGTTGATACAAGATGCATGCTGTACAGGAAACTTCTAAGATAAGGGAAGCTATTTCAGTGGCAAATAATGCATGCTGGGCTATTGGAGAATTAGCAGTTAAGGTAAGTTAATACTAAATGCTGCATTCTTATCAAACTAGATAGAACTGTATATGGCATTGCTGGACTCTGGGTTCAAATATGCTTTACACTGTATCATGTGTAAATCTATTGTTGATTATCTCATGGGTTTAATCATCTTTTATGCCGTCTATAAATTAAAAAGAAAAAAGAAAAACAAAACGAACTTAGAAAAAACTCTGTTAATGTTCTTGGTCTTTACTGAGGCGGTCTTTTATAAAGACCCTGTGATTGAGCAGATAAAAGAGTGATAGGGTGCTAAATTGTGATAGTTAAGACTTAAATGGATACTATGTTAGTTTCAAAAGCAGTGATAACCAACAATAAAAATCGTGAGTTTGCATCTCAGACCTTTATATGCTTAAAACCATGTTAAAATCTTTAGTTATTAGATGAAGGGCCAAAATTGTTTTAATATTTCAAACACGCCCTGTCACACTGAAAATGCTTTGGGATTGAAGTGTGGACAAAGCACATTCCTGATTGTGCTGAAATTAAATTAATAGAACGATGAGGTGGCAATGATCTAACTCTTCTCAAATTGGTCATAAAGGCTTGATGCTATGTGAAGGACCTACCGAAAGATTAATTTGTTAGGCAAAGGCCTAGGGGCGGTTTTTATTAATTTTTCTAACAGTTGGGTTGCACTTGATTTAAACCTGGTTATCTTAAATGTTACGTTGTCTTGAATACAGGTTTCTTCAACCTGCTTTTTATGAATATTGTCTAGCTTGGCTGTTAGCTTTGCCTTCCCCCCTTCCTCTATACTGCCTTCTTATTCCCGTTTCAGTACTAATTTAGTCAATTTTTAGTTCTGGGGATTATTGTCATTTTATTTATTGAATTTTCATATTTTAGATTGTGAAGATTATTTAGAGCAAGTTTTCAACAAATAATGTAGATATGTTTTTCATATTTTACAGATTTATGTATTGATGTTTTTTAATTGGAATTTCATGCATTTAAGAATGTTTCTGTGTCATTACTTGAGCATCATATTTAAAGGGCATGTTATTTAATATCACCTCCCTGATTTGTGAGAGGAAACAGAGCATTGTTTAATCTCAAGTCTTTTGGATGTCCTTTCATATTCAATTTTGCACTGCACCCAATCATTATAGATTCATTTAACATGGGCTTGTAGTATAGCATTTGAAATAACCAATTAAGCCTAATCTCTGGCTATCAGCTTAAGCATTGGGGGAATGGTTTAATGTTTTTATATTTATATAGGGTTCTTAAGTTCCATTTTCCCTTTTTTATTTAATGAATTTGTTATTCTTAATTCTGATATATCATTATCAAGGGCAAATAGCTGCTGGATTTAACAATGCAGTCTATGAATTTCAGGTTCGCCAAGAAATATCTCCCTCTGTTTTGACAATTATTTCATGCTTGCTTCCGATTCTTCAGCATGCAGAGGTTACTGTCTTATCATACTTTTAAATTATAATTTAGGTCATGTTTTGTTTCTGATTGTCGAACTGTTCATCAGGGACTCAATAAATCACTTGTAGAAAACAGTGCAATAACGCTGGGGAGGCTTGCATGGGTCTGTCCAGAGCTGGTATCACCGCATATGGAGCATTTCATGCAATCCTGGTGCACAGCTTTGTCAATGTAAGTTCACGAACATTTCTCATTTAACTGAATATCTATTGTTCTTTTTGTGCTTTTGTTTATCTTACACCTAACAAATTGCTTCTGTTTTCTTATTTTCTTTTTAACAAAGTTATCTTTGGGGATTCAAAGATGCTTTGGCAGTCTATGATACATGACCAATGCTTGGTAAATAATTCATGCTAATTATTGTTGAAGTCTGTGGCTCTTTTCTTCTTTCCTTATATTGAGAAATCTATCAAAATGGAGCTCCTAAAGGATTAGGAGTTTATTATTATCTAGGAGTCTTGGGGTATATTATTGTCTAGGATTTTATAGTTATCTCTTATTATTATCTTTGTGAGCTTATCTTGTAGTCCTTTTTTCTTGAGAGGCAGGAATAGGGTTTAAACCCTAGAATGAAACGTGTGTCAATCTTTAGCTGGTAGCATGTGAGCTATTAACTCATTGGCTTATCTTGTTAATCTCTGCTGTGAAAGTATTATAAATAAATGTACGGAGCAGCGGCCATTGTGTATGTGCATGCAAGCCATCCCATTCACCATATTTCTTTTTTAATCCCAAATTTTAACATGGCATCGAAGCTTTATGACCCACCATAGTCATTCATAACTTCCGTTTCAGTTTGGTTTGGATGTGATTTTTGCATCTGTCAACTTTCCTCCCTGAATAGCTGAGGTCCGTCTAAGACCAATTTTATAATGAATCTTATAAAATACCTGTGAGAAAGTTAGACTGTGATGGTTATAATCACATTTTACTGCACAAGGACTGCGTGGGCCTTTTGTCCCTCTTGTGAGCAAGTCCTTCAACTTGGTAGTTATTCCATCTTTATTTGCTTTATTACATCAAATGTCAAACCTGTTTGGTTTGCTATAAAAAACTTACAGATGATAGTAGCCATAGTTGTTGATGGAACATAGCACACCATTGTAACAAGGGTTGTTGGAGCCATGGTGTGTGGCACTGTGCATTGCGACATTGAAGTGTGATACATATAGTTATAAATTTAAAATAAGTACGGAAAAACTTAAAACATAACTCCAACAATTATACCTAGCTCCAACAGTCATCCAAAATCCAAATTTATGAAGCATAAATTCCATCAATTCTTATATAATAAACATGTCAAAGTTGAAGTGTAAAATTAAATTTGTAGTGCTAGGATCTTTCAAGTGATAATATTTCCATGCCTGGTCTGCTTTAGAACTTATTTAGGAATTAAAATTGGATCTGAAAATTGAAAATTATTTGATGAATAATTAATGAAAACAATTAGCAAAAAAGACGAAAAACAGAGAATGTAAGAAAACATGGAAATAAAAGGTGAGATAAAACAGAAAATGAGGAAGTGTAACTTCCGATGGGAGAAGAAAATTTTCTAAAGAAAAAGTGTAAGGAAAAGAAAATAATAGGAGAAAAGAAAAAGAAAAAGAGTAATAGAGCAGAAAATCCAAGGAAAACAAAAAATGAGAATAACGAGGGGCAACAGATATGGAGCCATTGAGGAACTGAAAGGAAGAAAAGTGAGTAAAAAGCAAGAAAATTAGGGAAGAACAAAGAGAAACACAAGAGTGAAGAAGAAAGAAAGAAGGAGAACTCAAGAACTGAAGACTTAGAGAGGGATAGAATGGGCAAACAACGAACTTAATGAAAGAGCTGAGATGAGGGAACTTCAGGGGCTGGGGACGCTGGAGTGGAGGAGCCAAGCAGATAGAAAGGGGCTGAGCCTTGATGAGTTTAAAATAGGCTTCCTTTCATATAGCGTGCTGTGGGATCCACTACAGCACACTAACTGAAACTTACAGCTGTGGTGCTGCATCATGCACCACGGTGCACCTTCAGAATGGTACTAGCTCTATGTATATTTGAAACTCACGTGTGGGAACATATTGATGAGGATAAGCTTTCTCTGAACACATCTTCACTTTCTGAATTAAGCATGATCTTAGATGTTTTCCATTGCCTTGCCGGGTACATTGATTCTCTTAAATGATATTGTGGCAGGATACGCGATGATATAGAGAAAGAGGATGCTTTTAGAGGCCTATGTGCTATGGTATGCACCATTTTTACCTAGTAAATTATGTTATATATAGGCTGCTTATGTAATTGTTGCATTTCATTTGTTTTCAGGTCAGAACCAATCCTTCTGGAGCTCTAAGTTCGTTTGTTTATATGTGCAAAGCTATTGCAAGTTGGCATGTATGTACGCCATGACCATCATCTTAAAATTGAAGTGCTTTGAGGTTTCTTTAATAAAAGTTCATTTACTTATGTCTATAGGAAATAAGGAGTGAGGATTTACACATTGAAGTCGGCCAGGTCTTGCAAGGATATAAACAGGTAATATTGCTTCTTTACCAGGCACACATCTACTTTGGAAATTACCCCGTTTAGCTTATAGAATTGAAAAACCAGAGATGGTCTCTTTCAGGTGGCCGTTTATAGTATAAAATTGCTGTTTAACAATGCTTATTCTGTGTCCGCATTCCCGATTATCTAGAATGATGTGAACTAACTAGGAAGGTCTATGTCCATGTTATGTGGTAGATGCTAGGCAATGGAGCATGGGACCAGTGCATGTCTGCCTTGGAGCCCACAGTAAAAGAAGCACTTTCAAAATATCAAGTATAACACAGTTGTATTATATTTAGTGCCGCAGAACAACCCCAGTTTGCACAGCTTGTGAGCTTTATCTGGATCGGCCTTGTTCAGTCATTTTGTGCATTTTCCAGCAATATTGGAGTCATGATTTATTCTAGGCAGGGCCCAGTCTTGGTCCAAGTTTTCAGTGAGAGGCATCATCAGTACTTATCCCATTCATTTGATCTTGATGGTTACAGGCAGTGCCTCAAGCTTTCAAGATCTCAGTTGATGGTCCTCCCATGAGAAGGAGGAAGTCTTCTGTTTAGGGTTAGCTTGTAATATGAATTGCTAATGCACAGGGGAAAGGCATTTAACCGTTGCGAGTCGTTCATTCTTTGTTGTCCTTATATTTTGAGGCTTGGATTTTTATTTGAGCCCGATGTTCATCCATACATTTTAGCCTATTTTAGCCATTTAAGTTGATAGGTTCCACAGATTTTGTGAGGGGAGATATCCACAAATTGATGTTTGATACACATTCAGTTATTACATTGGTTGTAACTCGTGACATGTATTTACTTATTTTTATTGTTACGGATAGGGATATTTTTAGATTTTATTTGGATTAAATTTTTTGTTCAGGCCGCGTTAAGAACTTGAAACATATATTTGAAAACGCAGTTGAGCCATATTTGCGGCCTTTCGCTGTGCAGACGTAGGATTTGGATTTGTAGGACAATAATTATTCAAACTTTGTTTCTACTTTCTGGAACAGTCCTTTTACTTTCAGCCGAAGAAAATACATTTGTAAGGTGTTTCTTCGCTACGTTCTCCATTAATCTCTAGAGCTTGCGTAATTACTGTTGTATTTGGTTACAAAATTGAGGCCCAAGATGAGAAGCGATTGCTTGTGCAGAAAATACTTCTCGAAAGTTACTAGTGCTGCTAGCAATATAAATTATCTTAGACCATTCAGATCGCCATCTAAGTATTACTTTTATCATGTAATTATTCCCAAGTGCCTAGAACAAATCCATCGAACATTTTGTTTATCAAAATATAGTTAACTGCATCAATTACATTTTTACCAGACAATTTTTTTCAATAATCTTCCCTAAAAAATTTTCACAGCAAAGCCAAAATATTCTTGCCCATGTGTCCAATAACTATTAGTTGTTTGTTACACAATCATGTCGATTATTGTATCAGATTAAGGAACGTTAGGCTGTCCAAAAAATAATTTTCATTGTCTCTAATAATAACTGTTGTCCAATTGAATGCAACTATATGCAAGAAGTTTCGCCACTTATCCTGCATAATGGTGTAAAATGGTATTTTATAATTTAGAATGAGGATTTGCTATCACAATTCTGCATGCATTGTTCTTCAGTGGGAGACACATATGCCATAAAAACATGATTTATAAAGCTTTTTTTTTTTAATAGTTCACAACAGGATTAATTGATTCAAAAAAATAAATTTTCACAATGTTTTGTGCCATTTAGAATGAGGAGGTGGTATCACAAATTTGCGTGCATTGTCGTTCAATTGGAGACACAAATACAAGGTCGGGAACTGATAAACTGATTCTGGGTTGCTGCCAATTCTATTTCTTCCCATCTCTGCTTTCTGTTAATGTCTTCTTGATGTGAAGCTAATTCTTTAGCTTTCATGTCTTGGAGACCCTTGGAATAAAGAACGGGATCCATATCTTCCAGCATTACCTTTACACTTTCTGTTAATTGTTGAACGTTTTTGCTCCAATGCCACTTTAGGTTCTTCTCCATCCCTTTTACTATCACAGGAAACACTTCCACCATTGCTGTTGACACCATTTTCACAAACTGCTCATTGTTCCATACATACAGCGCACGCTCCGCAACCTAAAAAGCACGTACATATTCATTTAATATCCTAGACATTCAGTGTTGTATCATATACAATCCATTAGTTAAGATGACCAACACTGCAGAAGTAAGAACCATTCTTGAATTGGCTCAACTTACACAACTTTATCAGTCCTTGTTTACGGGATTTGACTAGATTAAAGTAATTTTTTAAGATTTTTCTTATGTAAATTTAGTCTATTTTGTCATTTATGCATTCTACTTAATCAGCAATAACAAATTATAACGTCGACATAGTGGAGCCCTAATTTATGCATGGTGAACAGTATTTGGTAAGTTTTTGTAAGTTGAAATTGTTTTTTCAAAAACAAATTATGTTCTGGGTTTACCTAAACACACTAATAAATAAGTGACGAGTTAAGAAGTTCTATTGTATTAAAATAAGATTTTTATTACCATGTCTCATGCATGTACAATGGGGCAAGGAGGGTGGCTAAGTACGGCGGGCCCACTATACCAAGGCAATCCTGTGCTTCGTTGTATTTGCAAGGGAACCTAAGAATTGCTCCATTAAAGTTGTATCTTTTAAAAAAAAAAAAAAACTGGCTTTGACTTGCTTGTGAGCTTGGTCTATGAATGGCATGGTAGTGATTTTACTTGAAAAAATTCACATGAAAAATAATATTTTTTTATTGACCATCATTCATTTATGAATAAAATTCATAAATGACATGATATGCTGACCCTGTACTAAGAAATCCAGAAATAGATAAGAGAGATAACTTCAAGGAAAGCAAAGTCTGGGGTTTCAGCCTTGTGCTTAGGGTGGAGATCATGTCAAGAAAACTTCCATAGTAACCGAGCAGAAACATATTTGCCATATTGGGTATGGAAATGGAAGCTTAGCTTATCAAAACATACACTGATTAGGTCTATTAAGTTTTGAATCAACAGGAATATTAAACCCAAAAAAAAAAAGAATATTGTGCATATAATCTTTAGATGAAATAAATTAAAAAATATATATTTTTTGATAACAAGTAACTATGAACATTGACAAAAAGAAAAGTGGATAATTTACCTGAGAATTCCAACTGTTAATGCATTTAGTGACCTGCGTACACAAGGGCAAAGCGAACTTTCTATATTGATCAGGGTCCAAATTCTCCACCAGATCTTCCAATTCTCCAATCAGCAAAAGCTCTTTCTGACAATTCGTAACAGGCCAATATTTCAACAGTCCTCTAACCACAACTCCTCCAAGCATAGGCTCCTTCTGCACAAACTGCACCACACAGTAGGCCAATTGCCTGTGGTACACCTGCACCCCCTTGGGCTTGTGCAGAGGAATCAGCACTCTCATCAGAAACAACTTGTGCTCTTCCTTCAATGGCACCGTAAACCCATTAATTATGGTTCCCCATATCTCAAGCAAATCTGCAATCCCACAATGCTTCTGTGTCTCAAACACATAGTTCAACAACACATCGTTCATCGATTTCCTCATAAACGAACGTTCACTAGTGAATTTCGTATATATCTTGTGGTACACATTTTTCAAGCTTTCACGTTCTCGTCTATCTTCAGATTGGAATAGTGCCAATAACTTAAGAAGAAAAGAATGGTCTATATGATTTTTTAATATGTTGGGTTCTGTGTCAATAACAAGTCTTAGAAGGATTTCGTATACAATTTGGAGGTGTGACCAGATGGCTGAAAAAGCAGAGGTGGGGTCATCTTCTTCGGGGAAGTCTGAAGTGCAAGAAGGAGGCAGTGGACGGAAGAGATTCACTGACACCATGGAAACTAGAGGGGAAATAAATTTCTCAGGGAGTGGTATTTTGGAGCACTTGATGATGGAGAGGAGGCCCGTGAGATGGAGACGCTTGGAGTCTCGCTGTGATGGAGATTCTGAGGGGTTAGTGAAGGTGAATACGAAGTTGCAGTATGAGATGGTGGAGAGGATTTCTTCGTTTCCTGAAGTGGGAGAAGATGTGATGATGCCATTGCTGGGGGAGACAACCTTGTCTTGGTCGAATAGGTTCTGAAGGGACGCTAATGTTTTTTGGCTGCCCATGTTTTCTCCTTCTTCTCCCCTTTCCCCTGAAGATTTAGATAGAGTTGTTTGGAAGTGCTCGGTTATATCTATATATCTTCCTCCAACTTCTCTGCTTTGTTCGGGTTCTTTAAGAAAGAAAGAAGACAGCGATGCTCTATGCAAAAGAAGGCCTTGAAATGTCCGATGGATGGTTAAAGCCTACAAAGCGAGATTTTGAGAGGGTATCCATCTATATATCTTCTCCCATTTTCTCTGCTATGTCAGTCCTATCCACAGCCAAATTACTATGCAACTTTATTTTTTAAACCTACCTTCTAAACGATTCAAATTAAAAAAAAAAATGAAATTAATGGATGCAAGTAGCTTGCCAACAATAAAATAAAATAAAACAAAACAAAGGATTTACAAGAAAATAATAATAACAATGACGCGGCCATAAAAAATTAATTAGAATTGTAACATGTTACCATGCATTTCTTAACACTAAAAAAATAAAGGATTCACCCAAAAAAAAAGTATTTATGACGTGGCCGCCTGTTACTTCTGAGGCAAATACCTCCTTAATTAAAATTCTAACATGTTACAATGGGTTTCTTAGTAGGGTTTAAACAAGGGACAATATCTGCTTACATTAATATGTAGATATGTTAGTCACCAACAGAAGATTTTGTTGTGTGAAACGCATGGGGCCACACCTTGCGAAAAGGCAGGATGAAGTAAGTGGACCTTTAAGAGAAATGATGGAAATGAGTAATTACAACAAAAGACACACCATTTCATAAGAAACCACAAAGATATTCAGAGGAGTTTTATCTAAATGTTGGCACCTGCAAAATGGATGTACTATACAGGTGCTTGAATTTGCTTGGATTTGTTTAGTATGACCTGATCCGAAAGGAGATTTTCAAGAGTCATGTCAACATTCTTTTTTTCTTTGAGTAAAAGTAAGCAATGAAAATCAGGGGACCACTTACATTAAGAGGTTCTGCTTTGAAGGAAGTTCCACGTACTGCTCCAAAAAAGAGAATTTGAGCATCCTAATTGCTCTTATTAAATTGGAATAATTTAGAGTTAATTGGTTTTCCTTGCAATTCCTATTAACAACGCATTTAATATTTCGATACTTCTGAACCGTATATTAAATACTTCAGTATTTGGCATTTACAGCTAAATTTTAGGTTGTTTTAATTCTTAGACTTGTTTACCTCGTCTGAGGAATATTCCAGATATTCAGCAAATTAAGATCTAGTTTGGAAGCATTAATTGCGCATATAATTGTAGACAAATTAAACCTCATAGCCAGACGGCCAATATCTTGGAAGCATAGTAAAAACTAAAAGCTACATACGTATGACGACAGATTAAACTTTGTTTAAATTTTAAAAGCATAAATCATCCATTCCAATTTTTTTTCTTTTTTTCTTTTCAAAAAATAACAGAATGGGACTGATACTAACGAGATTTATATATGACTTAAGTTGTCATTTTCAGACAAAGTGGCCGGATATCCAAATGATTACGTGCTATTACTATGTAAGAATTGAGATAGCTTCTTTATAGAATGTCCAGAGACAAATGATTTCTTCCCATTTGTCAAAGAATGCATAGAAGTTTCTTCGATGGCAGAGTTTCAACTAGGAGAAGAAAGAAAGGGAAATGCTAGGACAAAACTTGGAACTCGTCAATTCTTAAGGCTGAAGTAGAAAATATCATAACTTACAACTCATGGTGACATATTGTAACTCTTGTTATATTCATGGGTTATGTATATCTGGAAGGTCAGAATTAACAGAGAATGTGAGCCACCTTTTCTTCCCCATATAGATCAGACAAGGCTGAAAGAAAAGGCCTATCATAATGGCCGAGATGCTTATAACGAGGACCTTGAAAGAAGCGAGGGCTAAAACTACCATAATGAGTAGTGTTGGAGGAATACACATCAAGATCGCCCCAGTTCTCCCGACAGGAACCTTGTACGGCCGACGTAGATGTTGGTATTTCATCCTTAATTTCACAAATGCTATGAACTCCATAATCATCCCAAAACAGTACAAGAAGTTTTCTGCGGCAACTATCTCTTGGAAGCTCAACCACGAAAGCAAAACCACACCAGAAGCAGAGAACAAGATACCAATAACAGGTGTTCCATAACGAGACCTCTTTGCAAAGAGCTCAGGAAGCATGCCTCTCTCTGCCATTCCCAGAAGTTGGAAGGAGTCACTGCTCATCTCAGCTACGAACATACCCATATTTGATAAAGCAGAAGCTGTTTGAACCCAAGATCTTAACCACACACCTCCGAGGATTCTAGAAACTTCCGAGAAGTACCCATCAGACCAGGGCTTACGATCAACTGGAATAGCTCCTGTACCTATTAGAGAGGGAAAAAATACCCAAATACAACCAAAATTAGGGCATAGAAAAGAGCTCTTGGGAGGGTTTTACCAGGATCATCTACTTCTCCTGAAAGGGTACTAATTGAGTCCCAATAGTTTAGATTCCAGAACAGAGTGTTCAAATATAAACCCCAATTCACATGGTTTATATCTACCATGACCCATCTAGATGGTTTGAATCTGGGAATTGCAATGAATCCCATAACAAGGAAAGGAAGTAGTGAGAAGATTCCTAGTAATATAGCAAGCCAACCCATTACGGTTAAACCCCTGTAGTTCATATAAGTGAGAGCTAGAATTAAAACTATAACTGCTATTAACCTTGGAAATCCATCTGCTAAAGCTGGGATAGATGACTTGAGGTAATCTAAGAATAAGACTGGGTATAAGGCGTTATCGATGACCCCACTTAGCCATTTCATCCAACCTTGTTGAAAACCCCAGTAAGGACCCAATGCAGAGGAAACCCAAACCACATAGCCTCCATTCTCAGGGAACATAGTGCCCATTTCTGCAGTTATGAGTGCCTCTGGAATGCTCCATATGAATGGGAAAATTAAGAACCCAAGAAGAGCCAGAAATGGACCTGCTGCTCTCACACTGTCTTCTATTCCAAAGGGCCCTCCTGAGACCTCGTAAAAGATTAAGAAAATCAGAGGTATGATTGGAAGTTTCTGCAACTTCTCTAGCTCCGGAGCAGAACCTTCTTCCAGACCTACGTATTCTGCGACATTGGACTCCATTTCAGCTGACTTTTGCGGGGTTCTTATAATTCTCAGTTTCTGCAATTGAATATCAAATTGGTCTAACACATTTGAGTTTTAAAATGAAAATCTTTTTAGCAACTGCAATGAGAAGTAGAAGTTATCTACCAACCAATTCACTTTTACAGTACCCGAAAGAGAAAAATACTAACTCATTCTTGTATTGAAAATCGATGGCTTTTTTTTTTTTTGGGTCAGTGGAAAGAACATTACCTCAAAGCTCAAACTAATTGAGGGAACCAAAGAAGAAGGCGGGTCATCTTCGGAAAAACAAAGCACGAGAAGCATTCCAATTCGTTGAGTGTTTATTACTGCAGAAGCTTAGCAGAAGAGAAATGTAGGTTATATAAAAATGAATAAGTAAAAGAAGAAATGGAGAATGAGAAGCGGTTCCGAATAATGAGGTGTCAAAATGTCAAGAGGTGATGGTCTGAGTAAGGCAACACGCGTCGTCCGCTTCAGAGTAAGGTTGAGATTACATTTTTCGCCGCTTACGAGCCACAGACGTTATATCGCCGTAGCGTTCTGTTCTTCAAGCAGGGTGATAACATGCTATCAAGTCCGTTATTTTATTAAGTTCATCTGACTCATTAAGTCCATATTTTTATTAATTATAGGGTTGAACCAGTAGTTTATTAATCGGATAACGCTAGCTGGAGCAAAATTTGATAAACTATGATTTCATTAGTCGTCTGATTCTCAATTTATGAAAAATCGAACATATCCTTGTGAGTTTTAGCTATGACTTGGTATCAATCAAAGACAAAAGTGTTACAAGTTTTCTGACCCCTCATTGGAGTGATACACCAAAAGATGATTAGGAGGATGTTAATCCAATGGAAATCCCTATAAATAAATTAATAACCCAAACCGTGAACCTCAAAAGTCACTCATTCCCCTAGAAACACAGAGATGAATCCTATACGAGCGTGAGGGATGTGATAGAGGTGCGGACGGCCATCAGCTCTTGGTTATCTGAAACCCATGCCGCCGGGTCTGAAGGAAACGTGCTTTTCTTCTCGACAGAGTTGGGGTGTTGGGAGTGGTTTAGCGGCGTCGTTTCAAATACATTTAAGCCAATTTTTAGGAGGAGGATGAGCACCGGCAAGAGAACCTTTAATAAGAGAGACAAGAGACTTCAGTTTTAGTTTTGAGTAGATGTATAGATATTTTTGCAGGTAGCTTGTAAATAAAATTGTGAGGAGTTTGTTCACATATTACAATACGACAAATGATTCGTGGAAGACAGGGTCCAACATTCTTTTTGGGTATAATTTGTGGACTAATTATAGGTCTTTGGGATTTACGAGCTTTGTAGCTTCATAAAAAATGTTTGTCGACCTTGGCTAATTTTCTGAGTATTAATTGAGCACGTTTCTTCTTTCGTTTCACAAATTTTCGTCTGTTTTCCGGTTTGCTGGATGCTCGGTATAAAACGACTGCTGATAGGTTAAATTCGGTTGTAATATATTTCCATCCTCATCAAGCATGCCTTTTTTCAGTTTTCTGTTGGATCAAAGAATTTTACGATTTTAATTATGACAAATATTTTTAAATAAATTAATTTTTAGAAAATATGTCTTATTGGGCTGACATCATTTCTGTTATATTATTTTAGGCTTTAGGTATTTTGTTGTGGAAGGAGAGATTTGTTGTAATGTAGTAATGTTATTGTAGAATGAGAGATTCTCGTTACAGTAAGTTGCAACTTGAAAAGTAAGATCGTAAAGAAGATAAACAACACAACATACATGGTAGATTTATCAGAGATAATTGATATATTTAAGACATTTTAATATGACATATATCTATCCATTTCATTTCTTAGAAAAACTACTTTATCCAAATCAACTTGAGATTGAATTTTTTCCAAGCAGGAGGAATTGGCATAGAATATCTTGTAAATAAATATATGAAGTAGGATTATCGTTAGTAGTCCAAAAAAGCATGTTAAATTTTGGTTGGAATAGGATTTTAGTAATTTATCTAATTTAATAGTATTTTTGTAATTTTATTATTATTAGTATTTTTGGGTTAATTAGAAGATATATTAAAATTAAATTCCTCTTTTTATCAGTAGATGCTAATTATTTTACATTTCAGTAACTCAATAGAATAATATTTTAGAATTTTCTTTCTCATTTGATATTATGTTTTTATGATAGAAACTTGTTATTCTTTATGCTTAACTTATTACTTCATAATTAGATAATTATTTTGTGATAATCTTGAAGTCTTTTTTTTTTAATAACTATTGTACCCATTTCAAATAAACGGACTTCCGGATATTATTTTTTTTAAAAAAGTCAATATTACATTATCTAGTAACCCCACAAGATTAGGCAAATTAAAGGTTGTTACTATGTCTTAAAGTTTCTAATGAATAATATGTTATAATAATACATAAATCTTGAAATAATTGAACTGTTTAGAGCTCAAATTATTCGTAACTCAAACCTTGGATAAAATGTATGATAGAAGCTAACTAAAGAATGATGCAAAAACATGCCATTAAGGCGCTCACTTTAAAAATTATTTATCCAAATAACAGTACTTTTTCCTCTAATATAAAGGACAAGAAAATGATATAACATTCCTGTTCAAATCAGCTGGTACTTATTTTTGCTGACAGAATTGTAGAATTCGACCGAATATAAAATTAAATTTACATAAATCCCCAAATAAATAATAAATAGTAATCGACCCTAATTAATGTCAACTTTGATTTTTGTTTTCTCGATCGTTCCCAGATACAAAAAAGCTTAAGGCTCTTCAGGGATGCTTTGGAGTGCCGGACTCCATGACTTGTGGCTGCTCCTCATCACTGCAATATTGGCTCTAGAAATATGTTTTTTCCACAACACATTCAATCGTTGTTCCGCCGATGATGTCCTATATTCTTCGCCGTTAACTATGGTGTCATCACTCATCATTTCCACCATTTTAAGTCCTTTTTCTTCACCAGAATCTTCATCTTCACCACCCCATCTACTTCCTCTGTGCGCGAAACAACTCCTCTACCCTTCACAGTCGTAGTGGCTTCCAATAAAGCGTTGTTGCTTTTCTTCTTTGGATTTCGAGCTTTGAAGAAGCGAAACCCTCTCTTTAGGGCCTTCCCTGCTACCTTCAATTCCATCTTCCCAAACTTATATCAATTTCAGTCTTAATTAACTATCTGTGGATATCCAAGTTCCCCTTGAGCTTTATATAATGATCGCTCATTATAAGGATAACAATAATTAAAAAGAGCTCATTTTTTTATTGTTTGTGCATGACTCTAAAGAAAAAGATCGAACGTGTCTGACTTTCTCAGAGGTGGACTCGAAATTATGGCTTGTATCTAGCTGGTTTGGTTGTTCACTGAGTTTGCGTTGTGAGTGAGTCAAAGGGTACGAGGGTGCTCATGTTCTGCGTATAAAGTGTGCGTCATTTGTCAACTGAAATAACATTTTGTTTATTAAAATTGCAAATTGAAGCATTATTTAAATTATAAATATTAGTTTATATGGGAAAAAGACTGATACAACACGTATTCTCTCTGACAACTTGCATAAATATCTAGGGCTCACCGTTAAGCGAAACGTAGTTATTAGAAAATGCATGAACGGGGAGGCTTGAGCGTATTAGCTCTCTACATAGTTAAGCAAGTTCTTGATAGGGCAGAAAGTTATTTTAAAAACCATCATCATATAATCGAATGATAATATACAGCGAATCGATAGTTGGCTGTTTTTTTTTTTTTGGAGGGAATAAGATAGTTAGTTAGAAGTTTGAAGCTTTTACACGCAAAATTTGTCAAATGGTTGAGCTGTGTTTGGCTTGTGTCAGCCCTTATGAATATTCTCTTTTTCCGGTGTACACATCGTTACTATCTATTTCTATGTGTTGGGTTTTGGTGTCAGAGGAATTTTTCTTATTTTTATGTATGATTTAAGAATAAGACTGGTTAGAGCCATCACTAATTAATAATTTGTTATTTCAACTGTTTCACAAGTTTTAATTGACCTCTAAGTACGGCCCAACTGTATATATATAGAGCGAAGAAACGAAATAGGTAGAATGTGATTTTGAAATTTTATTTCCATGTTTTCCTTTAAATTAATTATATTAAATTAATTTAAATAAAAATATAATAATATATTGCACATAATAATATAAAAAGATATATTTACGTTACACTCAATTGAGTGAGTCCTTAGTTTCAACATTAGATTATGTTGTGAATAAGTTATATATTTTGCCCGCAAAAGATATATTTTAATTCAAACCCATCATTCCCAGCTTGATTCGTGATTCAAGCACAGCACCTACCAGAGATCTCGTGCTTTAAGTTGTTGATATCAAATGCATTAGTTAATTGTTCTGATAATACCAAAAAAATTTAAATAAGATGGATTAAAATTATAATTTTTATACAAAATTAATTGCTCTTTTTTTTTTTTTGAGTAATTCATCCTCGCATTGTCATGTGTCGATTTCTCCGTTTCTTTTTTTTAAATATCCCTATGCATGATTATGAATTTTCTGAGGAAATGCTTTACAAATAAGAATTTGGCCATTTATGTAAATTAGCTAATATGAAGAGCTTTCGCGCAAAATACATATGTTGAACTTATTTCACCTTCATCTTCTTACAAAAATCAGACTTTAAAAAAAAAGTTTGGTTTCTTATAACCTTAATTACTTTGTTAATTTAATCTATCACAAATAATATTTCTTAATTTAATCCTTTATAAAATTACTTTCACAACTTGATTCTTAATAAATAAATATTGTTTAATTTAATTCTTTACAAAAAATTGTCACCAATAATAGTCTTTTTAAAATAAAATTAATGGATGCGATGATATATACTATTTTTTTTAATAAATTATGCTTAATAAGTTATATAATATGTAAACTAACAAAAAATAATAATATTAGATTAATTATTAGTTTCATTTACAATAAATTAACAGAAGAATACTAATGATAATGATTTTATTTATGAAAAATTAAATTAAAAAGATAATTTTATGATTGACTAAATAATAAATACTCCATTTATATATGACTAATTAAAATAAGAATCTAGTCTCTTTTTAACAATTAAACTCCTCCTCCTTTTTATTTTTATTTTTCAAAGGATATGCTCGGAGCATTCAAGATTTGATTTCATCATTTTGAAAAACTTGAACATATATGATACATTTGGTATCGTGGAAACTTTCTTGGAAATGACACTATCCTAAAAAGAGAGAGAGAGAGAGAGAGAATATCTATTATACTTCTATCATTATTGTTTAATAATATATATCCCTTTTTTTATTATTTTAAAATAAGAATATAAATGTCATTTTCTATTTAATTTACGTATTTTATTTCTTTTTATTTTTATTTTTTAATCTTCTTTTTCGCATACTCAACATAGCCATATGGTTTATATTCTAATCAGAGAAGGTTTGCAAGCACTCTGTATTGGAGGCAGGTTTTAATGACTCTGTTAAGTTTGCATCAACTTTAGACTTAATTGTGTCAAATTTAAAGTTAAATATAACCAATATCTTACTTATGCGCATCTAAAATGAGCCAGAAAAAAGTAAGATCCGATTGGCTAACACCTCATTTAAAAAAAAAATTTATGAAGCATGGTACCGACTACGTATTAAAAGACCAAAATAACGTTCAACTACGATGAAAGTAAAAGCTGAAGTGAATAATTTTCCATTTCGATTCTTTTTCATCAAAAAATTAGTGTTAAAAAAAGAACCACTAGGGCCCAACAAGCAGAAGATGTAATAAGGCAGAGCTTATAACAAATAAATCCAAGCCCGCTGCTTTTAGCTGTGCTTTGGTTTGAGCCCAGCCCACCATCTCTATGGCCCAAGAGCTGCTTTCCACCATATGGGAAGCAGTACAGGCCTAACTGTAGGACTTTTAGCCTTAGCCCACCCTAGCAACTTTGTGACCCACGAGCTGCAGTCCCCTAAACGCAGAACAGAGTTACAGACTCGGCCCAGAAATGGACAATACACGGGCTCCCTTCTGACCTTAAAAACCTTACCAAGACCGAAAGGGAAAAAGACCATTAAGTAAGAGTGAATTTCACTATTTTTTTAAAATTTAATTAAGTTGTACATAGTATTTTTTTATTTTAAAAATTATATTGGTTCTCTAGATATTTTATATAGATTACAAAAAAATTTCTTTTAATTTTTATCAATGAAGTTAACTTTTATATAATATGTATTTCTTTCAAAAAAAAATTATTTAACTATCATTATTAAAAATATAATTATATGAATGTCATGTTAGAGTTTAATATTAATTATTTTCCTTTATTGTTATATAAAAAGTAAGATTATAGTTTCATATTGTGCAAAAAATTTTGCAATATGTATTCGGAAGGCAGACATAATTTATAAAAAAAAGGTGTAAATTAAATTTCAGATAAATTAATATAATTTATTCTACACTTTATGAGCTGACACTTAGCAGTAGATGGCGCAAAAACAAACAAAAAAGCACTCAGCCCCTTAAAAACAAAGGGAAGGGAAGAGCAAAGTTGTTTGTGATATTACTCTTTTTCTTTACTTCTTTTCCCTACACTTCTTTTTTTTTTGGGGGGGGCTTTGGTAAAGAAAAGGAAAATATGGGTGGCCACTTTTATAAAGAGCTTTAATTGGTTTGAAATTAAGAAATCTCAAGGTCTAAAATAGGGTGTTTTGTGCCTCATGTACAGATCTAGTTTGGATGACTTTTGTAGATAACTAGCTTAACACTTAAGTTCCATAACGGAGTTAATTAAAATCATTCCCTCATTGCAAAATTGCAATCTACTTAATCAATTCCAAGTCACTGCCCCATCACCTTTCATCAATGTGTCCATAAAATTCTGAATTAGTCAAAACCTTAGGAAGCGTCCTTCATCTTATCATTTCCCAGAATTAGCCTTTACTTGTCGATCAGGAAACTGCAAATATCACTTCACATTTGTTTCCCGCCCACTTACTACTAACTAGTCACTAAACAGTAAATAGACTTTCTGCATGATATTGAAGATTTGAAGTTAAGAAAAGTTAATGATATAATATTTCCAAACAAATTATGCTGCTATCAGCTCAAGGTTCTCCAACAAAGGTGATTAAAGAGAGTTATGTCAATTGAAATATTAACACACCTGCGATTAATTTGGGTGGTCCCTGCTACATGAAAAAGCAGAAAGAGATCAAATCCAAGTTAATTATGTGTTGTAGTACGTGGAGGGATGACGGAAGCACTCGTTGATTTGACAACCAATATGCTTTTCGTCCACACCGGCCCACCCTTTAACCTTGCTTCAAAAAATAACTCATTCATATAAACAGCAACTTAGAAGCTACGTTTCCTTCGTCCTTTTGCTTTCCTTGTTGATACGTTTCTGTTAATATTCTGGAAAAGGACTTATGGAATCTTATGTACTCTCTCTCTCTCTCTCTCTCACACACACGAATTGCCTAAAATGTAAAAAGCGAAAGCAAGCGACGCAATAAATGAAAAATCCATACATTATTTGAGGACTATAAGAGCTATACTTTATTGTCTACTCTTTCAACAAAATCCAACAAGTGAATAGAGAGAGGAATATGGAGATGGAGAGCTTAATAGAATTGAGCCATCTTTTAGTGACAGTGTTCCTGAATGGGTTTGCTGGTTTCATAGTGATTCCGGCAATCACCGACGTCACCATGTCGGCACTTTGCCCAGGTCAAGATCGGTGCTCCCTTGCCATTTTCCTCACCGGATTCCAGCAGGCTGTAAGTATATCCCAGCCTCCCTCTGCTTCATTGCTTTTCTCGACCACGTTAATGGTGCACTTTCTCATTTAGAATTTTATATTCAGACTAGCTATTGATACATAAATCGAACTTAATGAAAAAAATATCCTATCTCTTCTTATCAGATCAATGCCTTGTATTCTCTCTCTTCGCTCTAGTTAAAAGCATTACTATTTCTTCCATTGCAGTTTTCACTTTCTGGGTGGCATGGCTAAGCAATTCATGGTTAGGTCCGACTAATCAATTAGCTCAAGCATTTTAATTCAGAAAAAAGTGACGAAATTAGCTGAGACACGGGAAAGTTAATATTCTCAACACACTAATAATGTTGAGAGTTATAATTAATAAAATATCTTTAAACGTTTATTAGGATAGAGGATGCGAAGCTGATTTTTGAGGGAAGATGAAAGCGTTGTTGACTGTTCAGTTTGAAGATGAAGGCCGTTCGTAAATATCCCAAACCTAAACTTCAAACCATCCAGATATTTTTGTAACAATATCCAAACATATGTACGTGTATATCCCGTTAGATCATCTTTTTCCTCAAAGATTCTCTCAGTTTTAGAAGAATTCAACTGTCTGTCAGATTGTTATCTCGAAACCATAACTTACCGTTAGTCTTGATTTCTATAATAACTGTTTCAACTGAAAAATGTTGTAATTTTTGGAGCGTTAAATCATAAACCTGCTAGTTAATTTATTAAAGTCATATTCACATTAGAAATATATATCATTTTGGGAAAGTTTACAATTGACGTCGTTAGTTTATATATATACATATATATATATATATATATATATATAAAGGTTGATATTAATTGAGAAGGTGTAATTGGGTGCAGGTGACGGGAGTGGGAGCAGTGGTGATGACGCCGTTAATAGGAAACTTGTCGGACGAGTACGGCAGGAAAGCTTTGCTAACGGTTCCTCTAACGGTCTCCATCATTCCTCTAGGTGATGATTCCTTTCTTTCTTTGCACAAGTGCCTTGCAACATTACATGCCAAAGGGGTGCTTTCATGGGGCCTCTTCTCATAAAAATGGTGGCCCCATTTATTAAAGCCTTCACGACTAATCCGAATATGTCATTCTCAAAATTTCACTTCCAGCATTTACTTCAAATATATAGCCTATTCTTTGAGTCTACCATTTTGGACAAAGCTTTATGACTCGAAACGGTGAGTTCTTGTGTGAGGTGGATGCTCCAGCACCACTGAAAAAGCACCCACTTTCTCGTTTGCAGTGAAAGCTACACTTACAAGACAAGATTACCCTGTTTGTTTGCCTGAACATGTAAAAAAGCCTGATTATTTAATATAATTTTACCAAAATTAAGTTTTTTTTTTTAAAATATGTTCTCCTTTCTTTCTGAAATACCATAAAGAGTATTTCATCTTTCATATTGCGACTCTGATGGTTCAACTGCACTAGAATCCTTTCCCCGTATACCTAAACTGTTTCATATTGAACTGTAAGAGCACCTTTCGGTTCATGGAATGCCGGCTCTTTTTCCTCATTTAATTTTAATTTTCTCTTTACCAATTTGACGTTGGACGGTTCGACTAAGAATCTGCTATTTTCACTTATTATCTTTTGCTATTCCCCTTTCTTTTGTTTACTTAAATGTGTTCAATATTACTGGAAAAAAAAAAAAAAACCCTTTCGGTCATTTTCTTGCAAATTCCCTAGTGCAGGTCCCGTGGGAAAAGCCACAAGAGTGGTGTGGTCCTCCAGCAATACATAGGACAATTCTTTTTACCTGAGCATTTATCAGAATACTTCCTTAATTCACTTGGCTCACGCCAATTGTCAAAAAATACCAAGTTTGAAGGACGCATGCTAAAAAATGAAAAGGAATTTGTCCGCAACACATAGTTTAATAATAGTACATTTTTCAAGTAAAATTCATCGAGTCCTTATCCTCTGCTTGGCTAATGCTACAGCAGAGGTGCTGCAGCTTTATTTATTTATTGTTTTAAGTTTTACTATTTATTTATTTTTTTATGTTTTACTCTTCCTTTGCTGGGACAGCAATTTTGTTCACAGCGGAGGATTAGAAGTCAAATTTATATCTTACTTACATATATATTTATTTATGATTAATTTAGTTTATTTTTTTTATTCCTAATTAACTTAAAATGTAATTCAAGGTTAATGAATTGGTTATACTAAATGTAATGTCACATAATTTGCAGTAATATTGGCATATAGCAGGACTACCAACTACTTCTACGCATACTATGTTGTCAGAACACTTGCTGCCATGGTAGGCGAAAGCTGCGTGAACTGCCTCACTCTTGCATACGTGGTATTTCCTCAATCCTATAATGCCATACATGCTATCTAATATATATTTGATCATATCAACGGTAATTTCTAGCTAGTTGGTTCGAAATACATAGGAAAATAGGAATTCTATTACCCCATAAAATGACTTAACACAGAACCCAAAGACTCTGCTGATACTGAAATTGTTTATGTAATACTTGTGCCTTCCGAGATATCTAGATTGTACTCTATGATGTTATTATTACTTAATTAGGCAGACAAGACTGAAGAGAGGAAAAGAGCATCTGCATTCGGAATCCTTGCTGGTGTAGGCTCAGCTTCATTCGTCTGTTCCACCTTAGCTGCACGTTTCCTTTCCACTCCTTTAACATTTCAGGTTATTACTTATTATGATCTCAAGATTTCTAGTCTCATCGATCTTTAATTATCACATTGTTCTAGCCGTTGTTTATATATTTGATTGGTTTAATTGTTCAGGTTTCTGCATTCTTGTCGATGATTGCGGTGGTGTACATGAGAATTTTTCTAAAGGAAAGTGTCCCTGGTAGTGGTGGGGATCTGAGACAGCCAATGTTGGATGAGAGCGAGGAGCCACATGTTAAGGAAGAGTGTGAGATTAATGATTCATTACGAAGGACAAATGGAATATTCAAGAGACTTCCTTCGGTGGGGGATGTGATTTGCTTGCTCAAGTGTAGGTATGTGAGGCAGTTCAAGAATATTGCATCCCATATATGTTGGTGAATATATATATTGAGGGCATTACTTCTGGAGTTATTAATGTAAGAAGCCTCATTTTGCAGCCCCACATTTTCCCAAGCAGCTGTTGTTTCGTTCTTCAACAGTCTTGCAGACGGTGGGTTGCAGACTTCATTGCTGGTAAATTGTTAATTGTTTTCTTTACTTTGTTAAATATATATACACACACACACACACACACATAGTTAATTCAAGAGCAAGGTTTCAAGTTAATACAAGAGCTAGTTCAAGCAAAAAAAGTTTATGAACGTTTATGAGATCATATCTAGGGGAAAGACTAGAACAAAAATAAATACTTGCACTTTTTAATTTATCACATCTTCCATGGCAAATGCAGTTCTACTTAAAGGCTCGTTTTGCATTCAGTAAGAACCAATTTGCTGATTTGATGCTAATCAGTGGCATTGGAGCAACTCTTACACAAGTACTCATAACTCCCAACTCCTACCATATGCTGTTGTTCCACAGTATATGCTTCCTAATATTATAATGGAAAGGCTACTATTCTAGTGACTAATTCCAATTGCTCTGTTTGGTAATGGTTTGAATGCTCCAGCTGCTTTTCATGCCCATAATATTACCTGCTATAGGAGAGGAGAAGCTGCTTTCAACAGGGCTGTTTGTTGGCTGCATAAGTGTAAGCTCCGACATCACTTTTCTTCACACAAATTTTATTTAAAGCCATGCTAGCATAACTGATTATCATTAGCATAAACAAGAATATATTACTGAGGGTTCACAATATATGATACTATGCAGATCTTGGTTTACAGCATATCGTGGTCGCCATGGGTAATGTTTCTTGAAACACTTTAATATTTGCTTATATCTTCTCGAAAGAATCCTTGAAGAAAGTTGCAAACTTTGCAGGTTCCTTATGCCATAGCGGTGACCTCTGTTTTTGGAGTTTTTGTTCGCCCCAGTGTAAGTTTCTTAACTTGAATCCAGTTAGACCCTATAGAAAATGGTTTGTGTTACTGTTTACCATTTACTGCTTGGACTTGGTATTCTGATCGGTGATCATTCACACTACGGACAGATAAGTAGCATTGCATCCAAACAAGTTGGACCCAGTAAACAGGTATGGCTTCTCACGTCTTACGTATGTTCTGTTCATATATATAGATTGAAAGTCCAAATGATCAGCCTAACTCTTTGACATAGGGAATGGTTCAAGGATCTCTTTCAGGAATAAGCTCCTTCGCCAACATCATTTCTCCATTAATTTTCAGTCCACTGACAGGTACGAGGAGTTCAATCTAAGGGCATATATTGTTCTTGAAAAAGGTAGCAGAAACTAACAGCTTCGTCTATGTATGCAGCCTTGTTCCTGTCGGAAAAAGCACCGTTTTATTTTCCTGGCTTTAGTATAATGTGCGTTGCTTCGGCACTGGTAAGATTATCAGTCCATCTTAAGGTTCGCTAATGCTAATATATCCACCATGATCATTAGAAAATGAAACAATGATCCAGCACATACGTCTAATTATCAGGATTTTTTTGACATTAATAGATATATAATAGTGGCATTAGAATTTACATGGAATAATAAGACTTGAGTCTAATGATCAAAGATGTATTTTTCTCAGGGCTCATCTGCTTGACTGCTTAAGTTTTTCATCATCAAGCGTCTAATAGTTTATCAAATTTTCTTGGTCGTGTAACTAACATATTGATACACACTGAATTGCAGATGATTGCTTTCATACAGAGTCTAATGATCCGAGCTGTTCCATCTGATGTTGGCGGCAAAATTAGCAGGAATTCCTTGATCTGAGATGGGGATTACTTTTGGCTATCAAGGAACAATCCTTTATGGCTCGTTTTGCTACAGCAAAGTTGTTGTTCAAGGACAATTAAAAGATAAATCAGAAGGATATGTAGGGAACCGCACTAACAACAACTGCTAGAAACCAAATTATATATGCTTTTCTAGTTGGTGAATTATATATGCTTTTCTAGATGGGGTCAAGACAACTTATTGCAAATTGGATGAAATGGAAAGTGTTGTTTATGAAGAATATTGATATGGTAAACTAACTGGTAAGGCATAGGTTTTCTGTCATTCTAATAGGAATTATTGTATATACAAGACCTAATAGTGTAGCAAGTCTTTCCACACTTCCGAGATTGTTTATATATTACACACTAATCATAGTATTTAGATTTTCTAAATATTATCATTTTCTTCGGGTCCATCTACAGAGTCTCAAATTATAATTAGAGCTAGAAACCACAGCTAACCACAGCTGATGATATAGGATGATCAGAAGACATCAAACATCTAAGAATTTCATTGTCATGTTTCCTTATACTTCATTTGTTTCCCATTGCAAATTTATAAAAACAATCAAGTGTCCAAGCGACACTTAGGAGGCAAAATCTCTTAATTAGCTCTTTTTAACCTAGGACATGACAATTTTTCAGGTAAGTATATACTGCTGCAAGCATGAGATTATGCACGCACAAAGAAATCAGGCATTGTGTGTGCATAAGAGCTATGTCAAGTGAAACATTAAATGACTAACTAGTGAATTTCATAGCATAAATAGTCAGTCATCTTATTTCTTTCAGCAACCAAGAACGCACACAAAAGACCAATACCTTCACAGGTGCCAAGAGTTCCGACTCTGCAGTTGCAAAGAATAATATCTGGTTGACATTGTCACTAAAGCCATTAAAGTTAACAAATAGGGAGTTGTAAAGGAAAAGAAAACTGCAAAAAAGGCTATAGGGGAGGAGAAGCAAAAATAGCTGAACCGTAAGACAAAGTTTAATGTACTCACAGCACGTGGTGAAGCAAAGGAAATATTTGACCATTTTATTGTACATCATACAATTGATGATCACATGATTGAGTTTGAAAACTACATAGTTAATCTGCCAGCCACTAAACATATTACTATCTCAAATAAATCTCAGCCCCTGCAGAAGAGAGTCGAGACATCATCAACTATAAAACCTAGACAATATACAAGGCATGTGAACTGAATTCCATATTATCAGGCTGAATTATATATGCTCCATACGCAGGCGATCCACCTCATTGAATTGGAAATATGCCATCATCGTTGTTATCCATGTCCAGATACCTAAATTTCAGATCATCCCATCCATGTCCTTTATACTTAAAACTTGAATTCAGATAGCAATTCGTCTCCTGAAATAACTTCAAGTTGTCCACAAGCTTATGAAACGCATTGCATTCACAACACTGCCAGAGATGAATAAAACAAAGTGGTCAGCATTCTTCCCATTGACATCACAACTTTCATGTAGATGCAACCATTTCAGCTCTGTTTTCACGTTTAGCACCATGAATCAAAGATAGAAGGTCCAGAATTCTAGATAGTTTAAAGAATAATATACTAACTGTGGATAGTGACACAAAAAAAAAAAAAAACCAATGGCAGCAAAGTTTGCCAGACCTGAGATTAATAACAACGAGTAACACCCATATATTCGACAATTGTTCAATCAACAGTTTCTTTTCCAACTAGAAAGTAACCCTAGTTAGAAGAATTTTCGCCACTCACTTGATCAACTATTTTGATCCATTATTTCATAATAACTTTAGAAATTCCATAGGAAAATATTGGGCTAACCAAAAGTTTACCTGAACAAAAACAGTACCATCAGTGTAAGCATGAGGATTAATAGCCCGTGTAGTTCTCTGCCCACAGATGGTACAAGTGAAAGCGACAAGCATCCTTCGGCGAGGCGATTTTGTGAAAAGAGACCAAGGAAAAGTGGAGATGTTTCCATTGCCAGACTTATTATCCTTCCCACCTGCTGGAACAGAGGGTCCTTCCATACCTGAATCTGTAGTCCACCCTCTTCCCGCCGCAGCACTCAGCACCAATCCCATCGCAGCATCCTAACCCACAAATTTTGATCACAAGTCAAATTTTTTTATGACAAACAATACAATTGTTTCTCCTCTAGCGTTTAATTTCCCAAAGAACAAATTACTATGAATTTCAGAAGGAATTGCGTTTAAGATGAAATTTTGAGAAAGAAATAATATACCTTTGAAAGAGGGGAAAGGGAGAGCCGACGATCGCTGAGAATCGGAAGGTTTTCGATCTTCTTCGACTCGAATTGGGAGTTTGAATCATTATCATCACCTAAAAACACGATTCAAACCTGATAAGGGAACCTGAAATATGTTGCTTAGAAATTGATCACAAATAGAAAAAGGGGAGATGAATACGCTTGGAGGATGCACGACACTGGAGGGTCCTGGGAGTAAGGCGTCTTCTTGGAGGCAAAATGGAGAAAGGAGAAGAGGAAGACGCAATAGTTGCGGAAGAAGAGCTCGCCATGGTTTCCATAAACAGAGTACGCTTCGTGATAATACCGTCTCCTTTGACAGCTTCGCAGAAAATATCGTCGAGACCGCATATATCAAGCGCCTTGCATCATTTTATGGGTTGGACCAACGTTGTCGAGAGAACATCCCATAAAATACTGGAACAGTCCAAATCGATAGCAGCTGCTTTATTTTAATTGATTGTGATCTCGGCTTATTGGCCCAGTTCGGATTCTGGAACAAATTAATGAGAGAAAACCTACCAATCCAAAATGCCCATTGCTCTTTGACCCAAAAAAAAAATTGAAATGAAATAAATATTGCACAATGCTTTCTAGTTGAGGGCATACATGTTTGTACGTAGATTCAGTATTTATCCTTCAATTCCTGTCGTATTTACTCATTCATTTCGAGCGGAAACAAGGGGTTCCAAATAATCCAACATTGGCTCCTATTGATCAATTCTATTTCTAATTTCTACACACACACACACACATATATATATTGAAAAAAGTAATTTTATGTAAGGTGAAATGAGAAAATAATTATTTTTAAATTACAAATAAATAATTAAGATTAATGTAAAAATTATTAATATGAAAATACAAAAGACTTTTATTACAAATTTATAACAATTTTTGCATTAATCACCCTTATATATATTTTTCGAATTGACTATTAAGTAATTTTCCAGCCATTATTTCTTGCTTACTTGATTCTACAAAAGTGCAGTCAAAATTTCAACCAGCAACAGTTAATCTATAACATAACACATCACATGCTTATCTCTACTATCACCCTTGAATCAATAGTTCCAACTCAGCCTTTCCATGAGGAGTAAGAGATCTCACAACCTCAAGCGAGATACAACGTTCCCCGCCTTATAATGAGACAGGAATGATGAAAATAATAGAACACCAAGGGAAATTGACTAAAAATTCAAACTAAAGTAGGCGACACAACTCCGGCCAGATCCGGGAACTAAACAAAACATGTTACACAGTCGACTTTAATCATAATCAAGCAGGACTTCTTACTGTTACAAGAGGATTCAGAAAAGTGACACACTCGCTGGTAATTTAAAATTTTCCCTGCTATTTGACCAAGACTCCTAGGAAAGTAAAACAATGCATATGGAAAGTAAACACATAAAAAGTAAATCTAAATCCCCACTTCAAGTAGGCGTTGCATATATTTTCAGTAAATCACCTCAATTTTTATGCATAACTATACTACAAAGAGTGCCTTACTCAGGCCACAGAATAATACAGGCCTGCCTTAAAAACGCTCACGGATAACCCTGAACATGTATCCAAAAATATTGGAAATCATAAAAATGATCTAGAATAAATTTTAAGAGCACTTGTATATAATATTATGTTTTGACATAAATGTGCAAGATTCCACTCAAAACAGTTCATATAAATCCTATGTTATATACAATTGTAGCCATTCTTTTCATATGGCAAAGTTTTGATCCTGTGATTCAACTGAACAAGTCCTCTTGGCTGGCTGCATCTCCCCCATCATCATCATCAGAACCATCACCGTTAGCATTGAACGTCAGTATCAACTCTAGAAGCTCCTGACCTGCAGACGAGTTTTCCCCATTGCGCTCTATGCTAGTCCTCCGCCTTGGAAGTGAAAGCAGTTGCAACATCAGATCTTGAGGAGACCCTATCCGGTACATCCAGCCCCTTGCCTTCGGTTTCTGTTGGACACACAAAATTATCATCAATAGCATCATTACAACCACCAGCAAAATTATCATTGTTGCCATTGTCACCATTAACACGATCCACATCATCATAATTATCACCACCTCCATCACCATGGTTGATGTCATCATCACTATCACCGTCATCATAGCCATCATAATCATCATCGTCATCATATGCATCATCATCATCACCAATACCATCGTCATCATCACAATCACCCCCGTCATCGTCATCATTGCCATCATCGTTCTCATCATCGTCATAAAAAACATCATAGAAATCATCATAGTCATCATCATCATCATCATCATCATCACCATCAATTGTAAACCAATGAATTTGATCAAATATGGGAACCTTCTTCAAAGAAGTAACAGCAGAGAAATCAGTCCTCTGCTGCCCAAACAGTTCATAGAACATAATAACCTATTCTTCTCGCATCAACAATTAACATCAAAACATTGGTGTTAAAGTCACGTTTTTCTCCAAACCTTTTCTATGTGGAAGAGTTTCTTATTTTCATATTGTCAAAATAAAAATGAATGTCGCAATTTCATCTCCAAAAAAAATCTTCAAATGAATTTCTCAACAAGGAGAGCTTGGAAAAAACACATTATTTACTTCAGGCATCATTTTTATGCCCAAAATCATGAACTCTGACCACATTTACTCTGGAAAAAAAATCCACAAAAGAAAATTTTCAACAGAAGTCACATATAATTAAATCTTAGAATTTCATATCATGCCCAGAACACGTTGATGCCAATTCCCCAAATTAAAAGACATATGCCGGAAAGGATTATGGGGCTGTTAAGGAAATTTGAGCAGCAAGGGACAGTATAGCATAGCAGGAAAATTACCTGGAGGAATATCAAGGTATGGGTGAGGGACGCTTGGAAGCTTTCTAGGGAGGGTTCTAGAGGAAGTTGTTAGGGAAATGGGAATAAAAAAGGCTGAGAAAGAGTTGACAGCAGGCAGAATTTGGGAGGGAAATTATGGGAGGTTCTAGCCCCTCAAAGAGGTAGAGTTTTCCTTCGTTTTCTTTTCTGTTTTCTACTGTGGCCATTTTTACAGCAACTTCTAAGAGGGAACTCCGGTTTCCATCATCAAATATTTGGGTCTTATCTCCCCCCCCCCCCCCCCCCAAAAACACCAAAAAAAAAAGGAGAATGGCTTTCCGAAAATGGTCCCAAACAGTATTTAAAGTTCAAGATTTATATAAACAGTTTTTAAACACAATTTAGCGTCACATACACAAAACAGGCATCATGCCACATATAATCATATCATCATTTGCTTAACTTGAAATAATTGGCTCAAAAAGATAGTTCATACCTGCTCAATGTTTTTAGGTAAAGTAGCTTTCTCAAAGGCCTTTGGAGTCCATATCTTAATGTCATTATCAATTCCACTGCTTGCAAGAACCATTGTATGAGGATGAGATTCAATGCAATTCACCACATGCTTATCAGCTTCCATGACACGAATAAGCTTGCCATCCTTCTTTTTCCAGATGAAAATCCGGCCACAGTCTGACCCACTCACCACGTACTCACATTTAGGCCCAAAAAAATTAACACCCTTCACTGTCTCACAATTTCTGTGTCCCTTATAAACTAGCGGAGTCATTTTCTCATCTGTATCCATGTTTGCTAGAGATGCCACAGAGCAATTATCACCACCCATTTCACTTGCATCACTGTTCATAGACACTGGGGAGCCAGGAACTGGGTTGGGTCCCAAGCCCATATCCCGTGTAAAAAGATAAATGAACTCATCATTGTAGGACACAAGCAGCTCACTCTGCTCGGAAAAGGCCAAGCCTGTTATTCCAACTCGCTCATCATCAATCAAGTGTGGAGGACAAAAGAAGTCAGTAGGTTGACCAAAATCAGTTGATCCATCCCAATTGTACTTGCGAATATCATAAAGTCGGGCATACTCATCTGACCCAGCAACCACAAAAAGATTTGGGTTCCTTGGATCAATTGCAATTGCATTTAGATGGATGACTGGCATGTAATTCCTTCTATCATTAATTGGCTGGCAAGTAAAAAGTTCTGTTGCAACCCCAGTTCTCAGATCAAACTGTAATGATGCTGAGTGTCACTTGACTATATAAATTTAATTCTAGAATAAAAATTTCACAAGGTCTACCCAAAGCAAGATATAGGACACCAACAGTGGACTTTCCATTTATAACAGTCCATGCATCTTTCAGATAAGATTCAACTAGTTATTTAGATTTACAGGTTTAGAATTTTAAGCTAAAACGATAAAAGTCATGGAAAGGGTATAAGCAAGGATAAAACATCACTTTAAGTATGGAAACCATCATCCCAGTAACAGCTCATAAGATTCGTATGCTCTCAAATGCCCCCCCCCCCCAACCAAAAAAAAAAAAAAAGAGGGCCCCCAATAGAGAAAAGTTATCAGTACTACGGCTTCCCCAGTTGTAGCCCATAGTGAAAGTAGACTAAAGGCTAAACAATTAGAAAAAGCAAAGGAGATCAATCACTCACATGCTGTACTAATCCATCTTCACCACAGGTATAGAATATATGAGGGCTACCAGGCTCAATAGCCAACTTATGAGCCCGTCCTTGATGCCTAGCTAGTAACTTAGTTTCGACTCCTCCACGTTCCAGAATTTGTGCATGTCTCACCTAAAATTGAGAGTATACTCTCATAAGGAATCAACCTTTTTCAAATGAATAACATGTAAAAAATTCACACATATCAATAACAAAATAGAACATTATATTTATCTTGATGTTGAAGTAGACAAACAAATCTGGTTTAAAAAAATGAACATCCCTGTAACCATATTACATTTTTGTGGAGCACAATAATACATTACATGCATAAGTTAGGGACAAGTACTAATCATTCAACAAAATATGTGTTCCTGAGATGGCCTATTCAAATTGAAATGGAATGGCCCTTATCACAATGTGAGAGATATGACAGAAAGAATAGAATGGTAATGTTGACCCAATTAAAATGGAAGATGATCCTTACCAAAATGTGACAGATATGAGAGGATGTACCTGTCCATCAGCAGCACAAGTCACAATGCTTCGATCATCTGAGTGGGGCATAATCTTTGCTTGGAAAACATTGTTACAGTGACCAGAATGAAAAGACAATTTAGTATGCCCAGTTTCCCAGTCCCAGAGGATAACCCTCCGGTCATCAGACCCTGACACCAAAATGTCACCATCTCCATTGAAGCTTACAGTGTTTACACAACCTCTGTGCTTTTCCAGCTTCCTGTGTAAATCAAGTCGAAGGACAAGATCCTAAAAAATATGACATTAATTAGTTTAGAACTTTGAGTTTCTGAAATCAGAGGCATATTCTGGGGGGAAAAGTCAAAAAGAGAAAACTCTTATTTGAAGGGAAGAGCAGGAAGGTAAATTTCAGCATCAACATAAAAGCAGAAGGAACTGTATGACAGCATTTTTTTAAAAAAAATTTCAGATGGTAATAACATAGAAAGAGTTTACAGTCAAATGAGTGAAAAAAGGAAAAAAGATCTGTCATTAAAATTGCCATGTCTATTGTGACACAATTTCAAAATAAATAAGTTCACAAATCTCAATCAGCTCTTGCAGTGATAAAATTGCATCTCATCCAAGGCCACCACCAACGTCTGAGACTGAAGTTGTTGTCTAAAATATTTCCAAAACCTAAATTTTTCATCTTTTGATAAGAAGAAACTTTATTAATGAGGGAGAAAGGGAAATGAACCTATAATACTGATATTTAACAGATGCTACCAGTTGACATGGTTTTAAAACTACTTTTGATCTCTTGTAGATGGCAGCACACCAAACAAAATACAGTCTTATATAATGCCACTGAGATATTACTCAATTAAACTTGTGAAACCAGCGCTGAATCTGGTCCACTTTTCATCATAATTTAAAGCCTGTGCACAGCTGGAAACAGTCAGAAGCATACTTTTATGAATGATATAAAAGCAAATAATATAAATCCAAGAGCACAGTGCAAAATACATGCACTAAAACGGTGCTAAATTAAGGGCACAAAAATTTTGCACAGCCTTCAGTTCCATTAACTTCAGTTCAAGTAATGGTCCATATTTGGATCTGTCTGCAAAAAACTTAAGTTCATATAGAGAAAAACTTAATTATCTTCATAAAATGCTACATTAATTTGCAGCCCACCACACTCTTCACAAAAACAAGTCTACCATTTCAATTTTAAACCATCTTCTTAGCTCCTCTCCGTTTAAAAGGTAACCTTAAATTTTCCCCGAGAACCAAACAGAAGTGACCAATCAAAAAGGAAAAATCAACACCCAATAGCACTACGTGAAAAAGAAGAAACGTTTCCCAGCTTCAACCTAACGCAACAGACATGACCTCTAAGCCATTACATTTCCACCAATAGAGTTCATATTTCCTCCAATTAACGTATGCTTCAACAAGCAGAATAACTGACAAGGAAAAAACATGCGAGCTAAATAATAAAAGGGTGGCAAATAGTAGAGAGTTCTAGATAATCAGACCTCAGAGCCGCCGAGACGGTGAACGAAATTCCTGCCAGATAGTTCGCCGACCTCGCGCTGCCAGACATCGACTACTGCGTTGTCGATGCACGTTCTTGGCCTCTTGTTCATCCTCTGCACCGGAAAACAAGTTGGGTAAGAAAAGATTGTTATTAATGCAGTGATCGATGATGTATTGAAGAAATTAAAACCAAAAAAAGGAAATGAAAAAGAAAAATCCATGGGCAAATTGAGACGGTAAAGATGACCCAACCCAATGGATATCGGAGCAGGTCAATGAAGAGGGTATTGTAGAGAGACCTTGATGAGCTGAAATCGAATTACCGCAAGATCTCACCAAGATGGATCGGTTCGCACACAGAGTTGAATTGCAGTCACCAACAACACAGCAGTGGCTTTATAGGACGGTTTCTCTCTCTTGCTCTCTCTGGAAGTATGAACTGTGTGCTTCGTTCTTTCCCTCATGGACCATTATTACTTTCTATTTCTTCTACCATCATCGTGGAATGCCCACGTAAGTGAAGAGAACGCACGAGGAACTGCTGTCATGACTCTCGGACGTGGCACCCTAAACTATTGAATTTTGGAATTACAAAAAATGCGGTCCGCTAAGGAGCTCCAATGGGCCTTGAGATAAGATGAAATGGGTTCCGTTTGGGTTTACTAAACCATGTCTTCATTGTCCCAAAAAAACAAGCTCTCTGGGTAGAGTTTATTGGATAAACACAACTGAAAACTAGCCAATGTAGGTTGGCACAAGTGGTAAGAGGGTCAATTCTGCAATTCTCGGGTTATGGGTTCAATTCTCTCCTTTGTCACTCAAGTCTTACTTGGTGGCAATCGATCGTGTGGAGATTTCTCACCCATTAATGGGATATTCCCATGTGGTTTATTCGGCTTGTCAGCTCCTGTCAATGGTAAGATGGTTGACCCATCTCCAAGGCCCTAGGTGAGTAGGCCTTTAGTGGTAGTCAAAGGTACAGAATGGACCCACAGTTGCTGAAATTTCGAGCTCTGTCAAGAATTGGGAGTGCCATCTCTCCCTTCCATTTTTTTTACCAAACAAAAAAACACAATTGAAAACTCGTGGATTGTGTCCAAATGTTGAAAATTATGATTTTTCCTCTATTAAAAAGGGGTTAATGACCCTAAATAATATCTTATTGAGAATTAAAAAAATATCAAGACACTTCATATTGTTATAATTCATATGAACCGGTGTTGCGTTATAAATTTTGGTTTCATGATGAAAATATAGTTCTTTTTCCTCTAAGAAACGAAGGACTCATTTTTGAAAATTTTATGAAATTTCAGAGATATATTTTTCTTAATTTTTTTAAATTTTTCTTAATTTTTCTAAGGATTTAAAAAAATTTTAAAAAATATGATTACAAGTACATAATATGCATAACTAAGCGATTTTAACATAATCCATATTTGTATTCTTCTTGAGTCAGTCTTATATATTCATGCCCTATGGCTCCAATGCTGAATGTTTGAGAGAATGGGTTTGCTTAGTTATATTAATCAAAAGTGTGTGCAAGTAATAGCCCAAGACTACAAGAAAAGGGAGAGAGAGGTTTCCTCTAGAGCCAATATGTAATTCAGCACTGTACCATGATTAGTATAGGGTTTATGCATATACCAAGAGACCATGTAATATATGTTGTAGGGTGTGTAGGTATTTTAAAAGGAAGTCTCACATTGCGAAGAATAGAGACTTTTAAATTCTTATATATTAAGAAGTTACATTGAATTTGTAAAGAGTTTGGAAAAAAGGTAAACTCATGTGCACAAACTTGGACCAAAGTGTCCCCCTTACGTGCGAGTTAACTATATAAGTTAGCTTTTTGTAGAGTATTTTTTATATCTATCTAAAAATAATTAATTAATTTAAATTAACTAATTATGACTACATTTGAATTGGTCAAATTCAATTTCTATTTTTTGAATAGGTGGCTCCTCCATTATCAGAGCATTTTTTATTTTTGAATTTTAACTTTTTCCACATTCTCATATTAATCGCCCATTATCCTCTCTATTTGCTCCATTATCTCCTTAACATTAATATTTCAATATCATTATTTTAATGTTAAATAATATATACATCCAGATACATCTTTTTATGCGCACACACACGCACTCTCTCTCTCCTAATGTCATTACTGGGTTACATAAAATTAACTGTTGTTCTATCCCCTGACTTTTCAGAAGAGTTTGTTTAATCTCGAGAAACTTTCACAATTAGTTTATAGTGTAGCAAAATAATTTTTAAGGACAATATACATCAACGCGACTCAAGTTGGTGTTTTCAAATTTATTCTCTTATTCTTCATTTTTTCTTAGCCATCTTAAGAACTATTTATAGAGCCTCATGCCAATACTATTGTTGCTGCCAATGCAACCATTGTCGCTAACAATTCCAATAACTCCACTAATGCCATCACTACGACTGCTGCCATCAATGTCGTCATTCACAATCTAACCAAACCTATTATTCCAATTGTTCCTACTGTCTCCTAGCCAAACCATTTCCAGATATTTCCAAAATCAAGATATTTGGAGGAGAAAATTTTTGAATATGACAGAAGTGCATCTTCTCTGTTCTTGACATGCATGACGTTGTTATTACTCTCACCGATTGGAGACCTTCACCACCAGCAAATCCAGATCAAGTGGAGTCTTGGACACATGAAAATAAGGTATGTAGATATATAATTATTAGCATATGGTCTTATGATCTTTTTTATATCTATTGTACGTACAAAGAAGCTTATAAAATTTGAGAGTCATTGGTTACCAAATACACCATTAAAGATACTAGAAAGCAAAAATTTGTCATTGGAACTTACTACCAATGGGAGATGATCGATGATAAAGGCATAAAAGTGTAGATCAATTAAGTACCACAAACTATTAGAGGATCACAAGTTGAGAACATCATCTTGCCCGACAAATTTGTTACAAGTATTTTCATTGAAAAATTACCTGACTCATGGAAGAACTATAAACAACAACTAAATCATAAACACAAGTAGTTGTCTATATCAAAACTAATTACCCATATAATAATTGAGGACAGGAATAAAAGGAAGTTTAAAGTAGCCAAAGCGAAAAAGATGACCTCAAAAGAGAACTTGGGACAAGAGAAATCTCATAAAATGAGGTATGACAACAAAAAATCTACTTACAAACCTAAAACTACTAACCTCACCTTAAAAAAAAAGGAAAATTGTTTTGTTTGTGGCAAGTTAGGTCATCATGCAACCCAGTATAGAAAGAGAGTAAGAAATGAAAATTGTCCTAAACCAAATGCAAATTTAGTCCAAGGAGATGATATTACTATTGCAGTCATTTCTCAAGCTTTCATTGTGGCCAAAGTGAAAGAATGGGTGGTAGACTCTGAGACTACCAGACATATAAAATGCAAATAGAGATACGTTTATCTTCTATACACTAGTAAGGGATGGAAAAAAACATATGTATTTTTGAGATTTTAGAACTACTAAGATCCATGGCAAAGGAAATGTTCTTCTAAAACTTAGTTTGGCAAGACCTTGGTTCTTATTGAAGTGTTTTATCTGCTTAAAATTAGAGCAAATTTGATTTCTATTCCACTGTTAGGAAAAGTTAAGGCTAAAGTGTCATTTGAATCTAACTAGATTACAGTGACAAAAAATAATACTTTCGTGGGGGAAAAGCTATTGTAATAAGGGATTCTTTGTATTTAATATTTTTGAACTAATTAATGGAAATACATTTACTTCTACTTACTTGATTGATTATATTTATATGTGACATGTTAGATTAGGACATATTAGTATTTCTTATATTAAGAAAATGCAAGCTCTTGATTTAATTTCTGGAATTAGTAATACATGTTTAACTAAATACAAAACTTATGCAAAATCTAAATAAACTAAGAAGCCTTGTAATACTATACCAAAAAAAAACTGAAATACTTAATTTAATTCATACTAATTTAGAAGAACTAAAGCAAACAAGGGATGATAAAAACTATTATATAATATTTATTGATAATTTCTCTAGATACACCAAGATTTATTTACTTAGAAATAAAGATAAGACATTTAACACATTTCTTTTATATAAGACTGAAGTAAAGAATAAATTAAATAAAAAAATTAAAAGAGTTAGGTCAATAAAGAAAGTGAATATACTTTATTTAATAAATTTTGTAAAAAAGAAGGAATAATCAATGAAATTATTTCACCTTATTCATTTGAATCTAATGGAGTTGTAAAAAGAAAAAATATAACCTTAAAAGAAATGATAAATGGTATGCTAGTCAGTTCTTTTGCACTAGACAATGTGAGATGTTATTATTTGCTTGTTATTTACAAAATAGGATTCCTTGTAAAAAAACTAATAAGACACCATATGAATTATGAAAGAGTTATATACCTAACTTAAAATATTTGAAAGTGTAGGGGTGTTTTATAAAAGTTATATTACTTGACCCAAAGAAAAAGAAAATAGGTTCTAAAACTTTTGATTGTATGCTTATTGGATATGTTGAATATAATGTTGCTTATAGATTTCTTGTCTTGAAAAGTGATGTGTTTGATTATAATACTATAATAAAGATAAAAAAATACTGAATTTTTTGAATATATTTTTCCTATAAAAACTAAAAATATTTCTCATTCACCTACCCAAAATAACTTTGAGAATTTATTTGAGGATTTGAAGACAAAGGAAGAAAACTTTTTTTAGAAATGATTTTTATACTTTTTATTGTAAAAGATGAACTTTCAATTTATTTTGAAGCTATTACATCGTCTTATGCACATTTTTGAAAAGAAGCAATTAAAATTAAAATTGATTCAATTAATGAAAACAATATACAAGTTTTAATAGATTTACCCTGAGTAGCAAAAACTATTGATTGCAAAATGAATTTTTAAAAGAAAATACAACTCTGATAGGTCAATTAAAAAATTAAACAAGGTTAGTGGTAAAAAGTTTTATTGATTATTTTGACACTTTTTCTCCTATTATTAGAATTTCTTCTATTCGAGTTTTAATTGTTTTACTTTTAGCATATAAATTCTTTATTCACCAAATGGACATCAAAACAACATTTTTAAATGGTGATTTAGAAAAAAGAAATTTATATGATGTAACCTGAATGTTGTATTATTTCTAGACAAGAAAATTAAGGTTGCAAACTTTTTAAATCTCTATATGGCTTGAAACGAGATCTAAAATAATGGAATGAGAAATTAAATCAAATATTGATTGGTGATGATTTTTCTTCTATTGAAGTTGATAGGTGTGTGTATACAAAATTAGAAAAATGATAAATGTGTAATTATTTATTCATATGTTAATGACATGCTTATTTTTAGTATTAGTTTAGACATCATGCTTGAAACTAAATGTTTTCTTACATCTAAATTTGATATGAAAGATATGGGTAAAGCAAATGTGATTTTAGTTGTTAAGATTATATGAAATGGTGATAGTATATCACTATTACAAGAACATTATGTTGAGAAACTTTTTAAGAAGTTTGATTATATTGATAACAAATCGAGGCGTACTCCTTATGATACTAACATTCAACTAAAGAAGAATAGAGTAAGTTTATTACTCAAACTTAGTACGCACAAATTATTGGGAGTCTATTGCATTTAGATTTGATGTAGCATATGCTATATGTGGATTAAGTATATATACACATAGTCCCAATTATGATCATTAGGTAACATTGGTCAGACTAGTGAGATATTTGAGAGGTACAATGAAATATGATATCATGTATAGTGGATTTCATACTGTATTATAAGGATATAGTGATATTAATTATATCTTTGATTCAAATGAAATAAAATTCACTAGTGGTTATATATTCACATTTGGTGGTGGTATAGTAACTTGAAAATTAGCTAAACAAACAATTATTGCTAAGTTAACTATGAAGCCAAAGTTTATTACTTTGAAATTGTTGGTAATAAGGCGAGTGGTTGAGAAACTTCTTAATAAATATCCCGTTAGGTCTAAAACCAACACTATCTATATCTATGCACTGTGATTGCCAAGTGGCAATAGCTATTGCAAAGAATAAGACTTTTAATAGTAAAAATAGATACATACATCTAAGACATAATGTGATAAAATAACTGCTAAAAGATGGAATTATATCAAACAATTATATAAGGTCAGAAGTGAATTTGGCAAATACTCTGACCAAATCTCTAAGAAGGAAATTGATCATTAAAATATAGAGGAGAATAAGGCTTAAGCTAATTTAAAATTAACAATAATGATAACTCAATCTTTGTGATTGGAGATCCTATGAAGAAGACTCATATATGTAATAATAAGTTATTTGTTAATTCTGTTAGCACCATTATTTTTAGTCCCTTTCTATGATGTGAGAAAGTGTTAAAATGCATTGAATGAGATGATGAGCAAAATACTCTTAATGATTTTTATATCTCTTATATGTAGTGTATTCATTATAGATACACTTGATGAAAATCATCTATATGAGTGTGAAGCGGAACCGTTCCTATGAGATTATAGCAAAATCTTTAAAGTACTCATAAACTACCAGGCATGTACATAGCCTATTAGCGCAAAACAACATTAATAGCAAAAATTGTAAGAGTGTAATGTGACTGGTAAGACTTTTAACGTAACCAAGTCTCCTTGGTTCATAAAAGTTATAAACTTCACTAATAACTTTGTATATTAAATCTTATCTGTCTAAGTCTAGTTTATGATTCAAAAGGCATCATATTTGAAACATTTACTTTCATGTGTATAACCCAATAAAAATATTTTATCTTTACTTATCTTTTTGAAATATGTAGGGGATTATTGTAGGGTATATAGGTATTTCAAAAGGAAGTTTCACATTACTTGGAATAAAGACTTTTTAGTGCTTATATATTAAGAAGTTATATTAAGCTTGTAAAGAGTTCAAAAACGATGTGGACTTGCACGTACAAGCTTGAGCCAAAGTGTCCAAGTATAGTGTAAATTATGAATTTGCCCTTACGCACGAGTTTAATGATGTGGGCCAACTTTTTATAAAATATTTTTTATACCTATCCAGAAATGATTAATTAATTTAAATTAATTAATTATGGTTACATTTAAACTAAACAAACTCAATTCTTATTTTTCAAATATGTGACTCCTTCATTATCTGAACATTTTTAATTTTTAAATTTTAACTTTTCCCACATTCTCATATTAACTGCCCATTATCCTTTCCATTTACTCTATTACCTCCTTAACATTAATATTTCTACGTGATTATTTTAATTTTAAATAATATATACATCTAAATACATCTTTTTGCACATACTCTATCTCCCCCTCTCCTAACGTCATTATTGGGTTACACAAAATTAACAACTATTCTATCCCTTGACTTTTCAGAAGAGCTTGTTTAATCCTAAGGAACTTTCGCAATTAATTTACAGTGTGACAAAATAGTTCTTAAAGATAATATATATCCACGAAATTCAAGTTGGTGTTTTCAAGTTTATTCTCTTGTCCTTTATTTTTTCTTAACAATATAAAGCATTCAGAAGCATATAAAAGGCATTCCCTCTAAAACTCGACTTATATTGTTAAAATCAATCGTGCAAGATCAATTTGCCATTAAGTCCGCTTTAACAATTGCAAATCTATACGTTCACTAATACCAATATTACAAAATACTTACAACAGAATCGACTGTGACAAATTTTCAAACGTCCTACAACCTCTTAGGTCCTATGTCAGTTTTATCACTTAAGTGCATAATGCATAATCTTAAAGTAGGAATATATAATATTACCCACAAGCTATTGTATCTCAAATCAGAATGACCCGTAAACTACTTAAGCTCAATTTATTGCTGTTTCAAAACAAGGAGCTAGAACTTGGATGAGTTTAGCAGCATTTTCGAGTATATCCATTGTGAACACCGTATTTTGTTCGGGCATGCTTTAAAATAATAATAAAATTAGACTAAGAAATTTTTTTTTAAAAAAAAGTAAAAAAATCAAGAGAATCAAAAATAAAAAAAAAATCATGAAAGAATAAAAAATTATATTTTTCAAAAAAATAAGAAAATAAAAAAAATGAAAGAATCAAAAGTTATATTTTCCAAAAAAACAAAAGAAGATCAAAGAATGAAAACTAAAAAATTTTCAAAACAAAAAAAGAAGAGAAAAAAATGATAAAAAAATCAAATGCTAAATTTTATATAAAGAAAAAGAAGACAAATAAAAAAAATGCCATGAAAAAAAATGAAACCGAATTTAAAAAAAAAAAAAGAAAAAGAGAAGAAGAAAAAGTATTAAAAAAATTATATCTATTTTTCCTTCAAATTTCAAAAACTTTTGTTAGTGGGATTCCAATATATGTTAAAAATAGAAAAAAAAAATAGAAGAGCTCATTATATATATATATATATATATATATATAGTAGAAGCCCAACTCCAAAGAAAAATAAAAAACAAAAATCAATTAAAAGGAAAACATAAGGAAGGCCTAAATCCCTTCCTTCAGTGGGCTCCATTTCACAAAACCTAGCCCAATTTTGAAACAATGGTCCCCTCCCCTCTGGTTCTCTCTTACTCAGGCCTCCCAGGGGACCACAACTCACGCACGCATAAAGCAAGGACACACAGACATAAAAAGCACGACAGAGGTGTCAGAGTGAGGGAGGGACGCACAAAAAAGAAACAACTCTGAGCACAGAAAGGGAATGAGGGGACGCACAACAAAGAAACAAGGAAGAAGAGATTGAGGGAAAAAAATGAGAGATTGAGAAAGAAGAAAGCGAGAGGAGGAATAGAGTGAGTCTGTGAGATTGGGGATGAGAAAGGAAAAGACGCAGAGGGGGATTCTAAAAAAATTTTTAAGATTAGGTTTAGGTTAGAGTGAATCAAAGGGAAGGGAAGGATCAAGGAGGAGATAGAGAGCAAGAGAAAGAGAAGCAGTACGAAGGAGGTTCTCTAGAGGGATTTTAGTTTTGGATTGGAAAGGCTAAGGGAGTCGCTGCGAAGGGAGAAAACTGGGGCTTCTTTTTTCGGGGTTCTTTTGGGAAGAGAATGAGGAAGCAGAGATAAAGAGAGGAGAGCAGGAGAAGAAGGAAAAATCATGAGTGAGAGGCATGGGGGTTTCGAAAATTAAAAAAGGGGAGGTTTCAAAAATCCAGTAATTGAGGAGCTAAGAAAAAGAGGGGAGAGGGGTTTCAGGAAAAGAGAGATCGAAAATAGAAGCAAGGACAATCTAGAAGGGAGATAGCTCAAGAGATTAAGAAGAAAGAGAGATTAAACGAGGGACCGAGAAAGCTAGAGGATTCAGAATGGAGGAAAAGAGAAGATTTAGAAATCAAAGGAAGAGGACCCCTTTTTGTCTGCTGCGATTCCTATAGGTAAACTATGATTCTTACTCATTCTATGTTTGTCAACATTATTATCCATTAAAAATTATCTTGTGGTTGCTAGTGATGATAGATGGGAATAGAAGATAGGATAACCTAGAAACTAAAGCCAAGAATTGTCTTTTGTTAAGCAAGGTTATGTATCTGACACTGGTATAGTAGTTTGAATATGAGGTTGCATGCTAGCTTATGTATTGTGATAGAGCTGATAACATATTTGCATTAGATAGTCAGGGGTATGGTATACAATGTTGTGTTCTGTATGCATTCTAAGTGTGCTAAGCAGGTGTTTGACAAAATGCCTAAGAGCAATCTTAGGTGTTTGACTATTCCATTTTCAATGATGAAAATTGTTTGGTTAGTGGTCTGACCTATTGAGTATGATAGAGCCGTGATTGTGATTTTGATCTCCATATTGTTGCTATTTCACAATAAATGAATCTATCTTGAATTGATGTTTGCTTGAGAATAAACCTTTTGCTATCTTGAACTAAATTTTTAAGTTGAGCGTGTCCTGAGAGGGAATACTAATTCTTGAGGTGATTTTGCTTCTAATAAGAAAAAGGATACACATATACATTTGTCCCTCTTTGTTGTTAGTAACGTAGGCATCTAATTTTATCGCTCTGTGTATACAACTGGTTTGTTTTGCTAAACATTTCATATATGAGAAATTTGGTTTGTATATTGTACTGTCTTAAACACGTTATGTTGTTGGAGTTAATTAGAATCAAATAGGGTCCTGTTTCTTGGCTGCATCTTGATTCAACTAGAATTTAAAAAATCACTGTTTACTTGCATTAATGGTATGCTTGTGAGATGTTTTGCTATGTGATTGGGCATGTATGCACTAAGGAATTCAAGATGTAGAATCTGAGATTTATTATTGTTTTGAGAAATTCCATTAGTTTGTAATCTATTTGCCAATACCTTAACATGAACATAATTGTTGGTTCTTGCTCTAAGCATTGAGTCATTAATTATTATTATTTCATAAAAGTAACTTTTTGCGCCTTTCTTTCTGCTGTGCATGAGGCCCACGACTTGGAGGTCAATAACCGAAAGAAGGCAAATGGACGGGAAGCAGTACGAAGAGGTTCATTGGGAGCCAAACAAGGACTGAAGAGACGGCCAAGAGGGAGCTTCACTGGTTCATCTTTTGCTATATAAACGTTTCATGTAATATGACATATGAGGATTGATTGGATACATACAAAACACACGATTACCAAATTTTACATGCTTGTAAATATTGTCATTTTACCTTCATTATATTTACTTTTATTATTATTTTTTAGAATTTGTTGTATGGGATTTTTTGTCCCTTCAGATGCATAGGAGTTAAACCAAATGGTCATGTGCGGCAATAATGCCTCCTTGTTACCTTTTGGGTCTCAAATTTACATTTCAATAAGGTTTTGGTTTTTTTTCTATTAAAAAGAATTTCAAGAAAAAGGAGATAGGATAAAATAAGAAACAAAAAAACAAGAACAAAAAGAAGGGGGTTTACAAGTTAAATAAACTTTTCAAATTCAAAACTAAATTTTAAGTAATCAAGCTTTTTTAAGTTCTCATTTAAAAAAAAACAAAAATTAATTTTTCCTTTTGTAAACTTTGGATTTTCTTCTAACTTTAGTTTGATAACCAAAAATTTAATTAAACTATAAAGATAAAAAAAATGATAAACCAAAAAAGAAGATAAAAACAACAAAAAACAAACACAAACAAAACAAAATAAAACAAAACAAAAAATAAAAATTAACCCAAAAAAAAGGGAAGAAACGAAGGTAAAAAAAAACAAAACAAAACACAAACTAAAAACTAACAAAAACCCAACAAACAAAAAAGCAAAAGCAAAAATTAAAAAGAATAAAAAAACAATAAATAAAAAATAAATAACAAAAAGGCGTAGGAAAGAGAAAAAATGAAAAAAAAAACAAAAAATGATAAAAAAAGAGAGGAAAAAGCTAAAAATTCAAGAAAAAAAATTAAATTTACCTTTAATAAATTAAAACACATTAACCAGTTTCTAAATTTATTTTATTTGTTAAAGGGAAAAGTAATTTTTATTTTTGTTGTCTTTTCACACAAAAAATGTGAAAACTTAGTTATATAAAATTTAAAAAAATCAAAAAAATAAATTAAAAAAACAACAAAACACAAAAACAAAACGAAAAAACAAAAAATAAATAAATAAACAAAACAAAATAAAAAACATACACAAACCAAAAATTAACAAAAAGAAAGAAAAAATTAAAAAAGAAAAAAAAATTAAAAATTAAAAATTAGAAAAAAACATAGATAAGAAATATAAAAAACACATAAACAAACAAAAAACTAAAAAAATCAAAAAACATCAACCAACACAATTCCTTATTCGAATTACGTGCATTTTAATTCTTCTCGAGGTTACGTAGGTCTTAGATTCTCACCCTAAGTCAAGTTCGCCCTTATAAATAAGCATGCTCTTTCAATTTTTATTTCTTTAATTTCTTTTCTTTCATTTTACTTTTAATCTTATTTCTTTAATTTCTTTTCCTTCTTTTTATTCTTAATTTTATTTCCTTTAATTTGGTTATTTTTTATTTTGTATGTGATTTGTTAGGGAGAATTAAAATAAAATCAAGGTCATTTTATTTTTACACAACTGATTTAAAGTAACCATTCTTAATAACGGGTGTAGTAGGGTACCTAACACTTTTCCCACTCATAACCGACTCCCTAATCCAAATCACTTGTAAACCATTTTTCAAATTAAAAAAAGACTTTTTCCAACGTTTTACCTTTTCAAAAAAATAAAATTTTGGTGGCAACTCCTACTTCTATTTTAATCTTGCTTTTGGTTTTCGGTTTTCTAAAATTGAAATCAAAAGTTTCTTTTAAGATTATTTTCTTTTTAAAGGCACCACACGACCGTATTTTCAGGTATGACAATCCATGACTGCAATATTTAGGTTGCGTTTGGTTGCGAGAGTCAGATGGAATGGAAAGGAATAGAAAAGAATGTTACATACATTAAACATGTTTGGTATGACAACAAAAGGAATAGAAATATTGTCATTTTTTTTGTTTGGTTAGATAGAAAATGAGATGGGAATGGAAGGATATGTTACTAAAAAGACCGAAATAACCCTATGGACAAATGATAATTACGAGAAAAATACAATTTCTATATTGCCCTGTGTCAGGCTCTATGGCTATGTGCGATGATCTCTAGGGCTCAAAGAGCAAAAATTGCAGCCATTTCACGAGTTCGGTGTCGGTACTAGTCTAGTAAAGGATTTGATTCCGAATGACATTCAGCTTCCAATTTGGTTGAGAAAGGTTAGGCACCCAATACCTATTCTCTTATCGGTGATTGTCTCCCCCTCTCCTTCGTTGGTTGCTCAGATAATGGTTATCAGTGTTCTCTTCTTGGTGAGTGCCTATTTTATGCCGATAAAGACTGTAAAATTGTCATGGGTTATGTGTTGTGCTATATATATATATATATATATTAATTTCATTGGTTTGAATCCCCTACATAACCTAAAGAGGTTTTTCTATCTGGTTAGTTTAAGAATAGGATTCAAAAGTTTCTATCCTAGATTCCAAGTTGCGTAGGACGAAGGAGAGAGAGAAAAGAAGGAGCTGCTACAGAACCTAGATCTGAAGCCTTACGGGCGAAGGGCTGAGTACAGTGAATCCAAAGAATGCCCATTTCTTCCAACCCAAGCTCAAATAGAATGATAATTAAATAAACTAAAAATACCATGAAAATTGTAATAGAAATATATATTTGAAGAAATAATTAGGAACGACCAAAAAGGAATGAGCCGAAGACACCAAAAGCACATCTTCCAGCACGTAAGTAGGGACAAAATAGATGAACTGCAAATTGATTCTAGATCCTCCTTTCTAATGGCCTAGCATAGATTGCAGAAGGAAGAAGTGGTTAGGGTAAGTAGCAATCATGCTTTGGGTTGTCTATAAAGGAGAAGCTAATCAAATCCAGAAGGAGTTTTTTAGAGAGGAAGAATGACAGTGAGAGAGGGACTTTTGGAGGAGAGAAAAGAGGGGGGCTATCATTTTCTTTGACATTATCTCTCCACATGCTTCATTTGCTTCAGTTCAATCATTTTCTGATGTTCCTTGTCCATTTCATCATCTGATAACTGATAATATCTTCATTATGCAATTATCAGGTACCTGTATACTACTTTGCTACATAGCTTCAACCATTAAGGAAGGAAGGAGAGATATTTATGGTGTTACATCGTATATAGCACTATGGCCTCTTCTAGCATTGGTGAAAGCGGTGGTGGATTTGTGCTTCGCAATACTGAATGCCATTGTGGTCGAAGAGCAACCGTAAAGATTTCAAAGTCTATTAAAAATCCAAATAGATTATATGCCATATGCACACAGGACAAATGTGACTATTACAAATTCTTGACTCCTCGCATAGGACACCATAAGAGGAACAGTCATAGCAGTCAATCAAACATTGATGATGGATCTGCTTTATCAAGACTTATCACTGAGGTTGTTGAAGTGCGGCGACTAGTTCATAAATTGTTGAATATTATATTTGCAATGGCCATGCTAATGTTGCTTGTTTGTTTCATTAAAGTAATTTAACTAGTATGTTGAATGTTAACCTCTTGGTCAGATTACTAAAGGTATGTGACTTGTAATGGTTATTGTTATTTACCAATGGTGTATTTTGTGGCTTGGGATGATGTTTTGGTGGGCACAAGTCTTTGGTGATTTGTAATGGTCAGATTTAAAGGTATGTGACTTATAATGGTTATTGATGTACATGTGACTTAGAAATCAAATGTATATGTGACTTTCGATAGTCTTAAACACCATCTAGGTTGATTTCAGTATTGGCTTCTTCTGTGTTTCAATAGTTTATGTATAACAATCTCACAACCCCCTTCCTTTTAAATGAAGTAAGAGCATATATGTTGGTCAGTTATACTAGAACATACATTCTTTCAGTAAGTCCAAGTCCTATCAACTTTCCAACTTCGTAAGATATAATAATTAGGAAATAAGTCAAAGGGAGCAAGAAGGGCAATTGGATGAAGGGTTTCTTGTAAAAGTTAGTGCACAACTACGACAGGTGAATCTCTTTTATTGCTTTTTATTTAACCTAAAATGATTTCAATTGCTAGTAAATACTATAAAGTGCTTTTAATTCCAAAATAGAAATATTGTCCTCTATTCACAACACCTTTATATTGCATGTGACATATCCAATACTCTATGGTATTAATATATTGCAGGCAAAAGAAGATGGCGATAAGCCTGGGCTTGAGGCTATGCTGCAAAAGGTTTTGTAGCTCTATGCTTCCAAGGTTCTCTTAAAATGTAGTTATGCCAAGAATTGTATGTTTTATTTGCCGATGTGTCATACTAATCACAGGAAATTTATATCTAACTATGAGTATTTGCTTTAGGAATCATGACACTACTCGATAACTTGGCATATATGTGGCTTATTACAGAATAATGCTGGTGACAAGATTGATATTTAGAAGAATTAGATAAACAATATGAAAAAGTCTCTGATTTATAGTACGTATCAAATTCTTTCATGGGATGCATATATTGACCTAAGTGAACCGGAGAAACATAGGAAAACAATATCATGAGAAAAGAAGGTCAAATTAAATGGGTCACTAAGATTTTCATAACTTGCCATGTTTGAATAATTAAATGTTATTGATCTCTGGTTTAGGTTGAGATTTCATTTGTGTCCAAATTCTTTCTCCTTCTTTTTTTTTGTATTTGATCTTTTTAAGTGCAAAGAATAAATTTATTTCATGTCATTGTCTACTTGACTACATCATATGCTTGTGGCTTGGTATAAATATTTCATATAGAAGCTTTGTGTGTTCTTATTGTAGGGGAGGAAGTTTTGAAGGCTGAGCAGTTCCTTGAAACTATAATCCAAGGTGTCTTCATCACTGCAGAGTGTTATATCTTAGGAAATGATCTAATTTGTGTGCTCAAGTGAAGGATTCCAAGCCTAGACTTCATTTACAGAGAATATCCTTTTATGGATTTGAATTTCATTTAGGTTGATAGATTCGGAAGGTAAAATGAGTTGAAGCAGTATGATATTATGAAAAGAGTCTGCAACTATACCTGTAACGTAGAGTTAATTTCTAGTTAGATGAAAGACTCCTGCAAATACATCATTGGACACTAAAATATATATTAAAGACATCAATTTGGTTTCTATATTGTTTCCTGCATCTTCTAGTTATAGCCTTTGGATGACCAGAAGTTTCAGTATTATGAGCAGAGTGTTTAGATTGATAGTGAGCCAAATTTAATCTCCATCTCTAGTAACATAGCCCCCATTGACCAATTATTGGTCTCTTGCAATGCCTGAAGAAGAATGGAACCATATTTTGATCAAAGGGTTGACAATTGGTGCAGGGGAAGTTTCACCTGAGGAACAATGTTGTCTTAAAGAAACGAATTGAGTGCACTTTGATCAGAAATGTGAGACAAAACTCTGCCCCTGCTCCCCGTTGATGAACAACAAAAAGGAAGGAGGTTCTGTGACAGTCACGCCATTCTGACAAAATATATGAAGACAAAATCTATGAATTAACTTGTAATTTTATGATCTTTAACTGTGACAATCACGCCACTCTTCTGATAAATTTGCCAAATGTATCTATATACAAACTAATATATATATTAAATTTATGAAGCAAAATTTTTTTGGTTAATCGCAAAATAAAAAATTCAGCAACCGCCAAGGAAATTATTCTACTTGAAGCACCCAAGTCTTAAATCAATCCCTCGTTCTCTGGAGAAGAAGATTTGGTAATGGGTTCACTACATTGAGTTGCATTAGATAGAGCACCCAAACTCCCAAAACTGTAATGATAAAAGAAAGGTAATTCAACAAGGTAATTCCCTCATGATAATGCAGGTATTAGATGGTGTTGTTAATTTAGTTTTGAATTATAGATTTGCACCAAACCAATTTTACGTTATACTTATGATATTTGGTAAACAAGTTGCCAACTTTTCCAGCAATGCAAGTGTATTAAGGTATTTGGTGAAATATACTTCAATCTCTTGGGTCTTATGATTTGGGCAAACTATTTAGTGTTGGGTAATTTATAGAAGTTATATTAGTGACGAACTATGATTGATGAAATATAAATAGGTTTTTCATAACTATTTCATACATAGAAAGTGACCCTATACATCCTGATTTAGTTATAGCATGACATAGTTGTCCAGTACACCCAGCTACATCAGGGAAGTTCTCCAGACTACATATTACAGTAACGACATCAGGGAAGTTCTCCAGTACACCCAGCTACAAAAGTAATTGTTATGGCATGATATAATTGTCCTTAAGAAGCTCCCTGGTGTAGAGGAAAAACTGAAAAGTGAATAAATAATGTACAAACATGTAATAAATAATTAATATATGGAATTGCAAAAATGGCTATTGATTATGGGTTTTAGAGATTTATGTACTCGCACTAAACATGAGATTTATATAGCCTCATGCACAAATTACCTTAATACAGATAAGAAACAATCGAATTATATTGCCTCCTGCAATTAGAGCAACCAAATGTGATGTCAAACTTCTAAACCTGTAATGATAAAAAAAAGGTAATTCAACAAGGCAAAGTGACGGGGTGAGATTTAAACAGCCTCATGAACAAATTACCTGAATACAAAACAATAATGCAACTAACCTGATGTTTGAGATAGATAGCATTTTGTACAGCTGAACAAGGAAAGAGAGCATAAGTAATGTTCCATTCGTTACTTCAAAAACAGATAACACAGTAGAATTAGAGTCAATAGTTAGCATAAGTAATCCAAAAGCGAGTATAACCTATGCATCAATATACACCATTCTGTGCATCACCATCCCCAAAAAGGACCTTGCACAGATACAGACTACCCACCAAGCATACCATGTGCTTCATAACAAAAAATTTCCTACACACACCATATACTATCAAACGTACATTGTTGATATATCACACCAAAAAGATACTACCCATAGTAGGCTTAAAAAAAGTGAGCACATATTGCATGAGCCTTCCATGCTTCCTCATCTACTTAATGAGGCGCCTAACCCACGATACCTTTACACCATCTGGTATGCGTGGGAAACTAACCATCAGCCTATTAGATGCCATAATTTTAATATGGGCATCATTGATCTCATCCTCGGTCAATCCATCAACCTTAAGTAACTCCATATACATTTCTTCTGCTTTAGTGTCCATGGTAGCCTCACGAGCCAACTTGTCAACACGATTACCTAGACCTTCAGATACTGATACAAGCATCTTGTCCATAGTGGTGACTGCTTCTCTTATCACCTTTACTAAGGCTTCCTTATCATTACTATTCCTTCGCCTTTTCCTTGAAATGGAAGATGCCTCTTGAACATTATTAGTGGGTTTTTCTGAAAAGCCCATTTCAGTTTCAATGTCAGGAACTAGTCCAGAGTAGTCAACATCATCTAGGCCAACTTCACCAACCCCTTGTTCGATCTCATCAACAATATCTGCAGCATCCTGTGATGCTAAGCCCGTTGCACGCTTTTTCCCCCATACAAAGGTTAGTTGTTTAAAAAGGGGAAAGGACTTATTCCTAAATGCTGCAGCCTTTTTCCGAGTCTGTGTATAATTATATAGTTAGAAACAAAATAAAAATATAATGAATTAAGGTCAATGGACAATATGCAATTCACTGTTCCATGTGGGATGTCAACATCCACCCCCCAAATGAATGAACTGGAATAGGTGAGACAAGTTCTACCTTTACATACTCATCCCAAACTTGGTCATCAGCAGTGATGCAATTCCTAACCGGGTCCCAACCAAATCCTGAAGTGTTAGCACCATATACCATCTCATGAACCGTTTGTCAAGAACCCTTCAAAGTCTTTAGTCGTGATTGTATATGAGGAATGCCCTTAATGCCGCACCCAGGAGCTTTGAGTTCCATCATATCTTCAAGTGCTTGCAAGAAACCTGGCCTGAAGCCACTGTCAGCCATGAACTTTTGTTCCACTCGCAATGTTACAAGGTATTCCACCAGCAAATTGTCCTTGGCTACTGTCCACACATGCTTAGAACCTTGAGTACTCATTCTTAGATCCTGCTCCATTCTACAAAGGACAAGCACAAGGCGAAGGTGAAAAATTATTATCAGTGTACATAATAAATAAACGAGGCTGATCCATACCTTGAACAATATTAATTATATACTCTACCAAAGGCATTAAACATGTCATCTCATTACGAATAAAAAGTGGATGTCAAATTACAAATACACGTCTAATCCTATGAAAATACATAAATTGCGAATATTACATAAATATTAAAGATCAAATTACATCCCCAAGAGTTCATCTATTTCCTTTATGGGCCCTAAATGCGTCAAACATGTCATTTGCCAAGGTCTCTCGCCATTTGCTCCAAGCATTAGAAGTTTCTATTGTTAAAATGGGGTTAACCTCTACATGAGGATCTGTGGCTTCCACTTCATCAAATTCTTCTTCCAAAGGATCTACAATGTTTTCTCGCCTTATCAGATTATGAAGTAAGCAACAGGCAATTATGACAAGATTATGTGTTTTAACAGGATAGAATGCCGGACTCCTAAGGATGGCCCATTGCTTTTTTAAGATCCCAAAACACCTCTCAATAACATTCCTAGTGGCTGAGTGTCTCATATTAAAGCACTCACGTGGGGTTTGTGGCATTCGACCATCTCTCCACTTATTCAGGTGGTACCTTTGTCCTCTATAAGGTGCGAGGAAGCCATCACAATTATTGTACCCAGCATCAACCAAATAGTAACAACCTAAACATCATGCTCCTTTCTCAATTAGATATAAAGATATATCCAGAAAATAACAAATACAAAATTATTCGTATTCATATATACATAAAAAAAAAGGTAAGTATACTAACCCTGGAGAACTTTCAAACTGTGTCTCCGACTAATTGTATCACGTAAGACCCTTCCATCAGCAGCTGACCCTTCCCACCCAGGAAAAACATAAATGAATTGTGCGTCTTGGGAGCACACCCTTAAGACGTTTGTAGTAATCTCTCATTTTCTGTTATGGTACCTACCTTTGTCCTCAGACCGCATGTGTATTTTAATGTGTGTTCCATCAAGTGCACCAAAGCAATTCTATATGAAAGTTGCAAATCAACTTAGAGTATACCATATAAGGGAAAAAAACCACCACAATGTAGACATATGAAATTCTACCTTAAACCATTTTGACCTCTCATCCGTTGAATCTTCAGGAATAGGCTCAAGTGTTTTATATAGCTCTTTATGTAGGCGCATCATAGCATTTAACACTAGATGGAAATATCTATGTATGGTTTCCCCAGATCTTTTAAAAACTAATTGGATAAACTCTATTCTTCACACAGTGAGCAAGAATGTGCAAAAACATTGCTACTTGCTCGTCAACTAACATATGTTTTGATGGTTTTAACCCCCCAATCTCCCCAAGCATGTGACACAAATGATTAAAAGTGACCCTATACATCTTGATTTGGTTATAGCATGTATTGTCACTATTGTAAACCATCGCCCTAAGTTGAGCTCGCTTGGCATGGAAGTTTAGGGTGTATGACCTATCCCTAATGCGCCTTCTACTTGATAAAGCAACACCAAATAATATTGTAATAAACATTCTATGCATCGCTTGAATCACACTTAACCACCAAACTAAAAGATGCACAACAAACTTTCTTCTTTGTTGGTCCATCACTGTGACACAACACAGAAGGTCTAAGTACAAATGATTATTCAGTCTATAGTAAAGGAGTAACAAATTCAATTGCAGATAACTTTAGTAAATATATATATTTTTCAACTTTGGTAAAGACATCTACATTATCATTTACACCTTTAAATATAACATAAACCATAGAGAGAATCTACATTGTGTAACCCAAATTTGAGATAGAAAAATCATAATTGCCAACCAAAACACTAAAATATATAGCTAAATAATAAGCTCCCCTTGAAAATTTCATTTGCAAACAAAACAAAACAAAACAAAGCCAATCACAAACCTCAATGAAACTAATTGACAGTATACAGCAAAAGAGACCACACTGTTATAACCAATAGCAGGTAAATTTTCCATACGCTTCATTCTCCGAGGAAACACATGTTTTACTTTTTATAGTAACCTTTTTTGCTAATTTGTCACACACATGGATCATAAAGTTACATGTAACGGGAAATCTTCAAAATAGATGCGGTGAATGAACTGCAACGTAGTTTCCAAAAGTTCGAACTAGTGAGTGCAAATTCCAAATTCAAAAGTCATAAAATTTTAATGGCTATTGCCAAGCAAGTTTATTGACTTTGCTATGTTTTTTAGGTAGAATTACATGGTCTTTAAGTGCGTCATCCCCTGGCATTAAATGAGACAAATAGGTAACATTTTTTAGTTTTTCACAGAATTGTTCCACTTTGAATTTGTAATTAGATCATTGTTCATGAGATAAAATCTATTTTCCAGAAGGAAAAATTCTTTCCCAACAAGTCAAAAAACACAGATTTGTAATAGGTAATCGCATGGTCTTTTAGTTGTGTCATCCCCTGGGCACCTTGTTGTGTTCACAACAATCTAACATTCTTTATGTTTCAAACTAAAGACAATAAAAACATGGCTTTGACGTTAAAATATATACATACACATGTTTCAAGTCTCCACAAGCGAGGTAGCATTCGGTCAATCATGTATGTAAAAGATCCTATATAAATAATTTTGGTGATTTTATCGGATTCCTTTCCATTTTTGTGCCAAATTTGGATTTGAGACTATTAAATCATGCATACATATATCACTGTCATAGGTTAATGGTCTTCTCAAAGGGCTTCGTCAACTTTATTATGAAAACAGAGTAAACAACGTATTCCATTTTCTGTCACCACTTTAACTATTTCTTGTTGCCCTAATATCCCAATGAGAAGACTAGAGTTCTTATACCAATTAGAGATAGAAGGTGTTGAACGAAAAACAAGTGCTTGAGAAGTTGGATAACTTAGACGCTGAGACACATGGTGATTTACAACTCAAAGAATCAATACGGCAAATAATGGTGCACGAGTACTATAGCTCATAATGCATAAGGAAAAAATGTTCAGAACTCTAGTCATGAGTTAATCAAACCATTGTTGTGCATCCAATTTTTCCCAGAAAATCTGGCAAACAAGTCTCGATGCTTAATACAAACATCACCCATCCACGAAAACAGTAATCTTTGGTAGTAGTAAGCAAGAGGTGAGAAACAGAGATGCAGATCTTCAACTTCAGATCTATGAACAATAAAACCTACCTCTTCGATGGTTGATGGAGAATGAGAATGATGAAGCCGCTGCGTTGGAGAATGCTAAAGCCGCTGCGTTGGACTCTGCCATAGGGTTCGCTAGTTAGGGTACTCTAATGAAACTCCTTAAGGCACTCGATAGGTTTAAGCATCAGGGGCTTTTTCATCTGACCATGTCCCATTCTAGTGCACAGTGGCATTTTCATTCGCAAAATGAAATGATTCCTGATTCCATCGTATGCTGGAAAGCAAGCTTTCCATGGAAAGTAGTATGACGCTTTTCCTCCAACCAAACACATGGTACCGTTAGAATGTTTCTGATTTTCCATTCCCTGGGGCGGCATTCTGGCAACCAAACGCACCTTTAAAACTTCCTTAGAGGTGCCTTAAGCCTAGATATTTTGGTTTGCAAAGGCCAATTTAACTAACAGTATGTGCCGCTTTATTTGTCTACAACCATGCCCAGGGCACAAATTCCTGAACCGAAAAGGCTGAAACCAAGATGTTCGCTATTGTCTATGATTTGCAAGTTATGAGAGTTCTTCTTCAGAAGCTAGCATCGCTCTGACAACCTGCAATATATTGGATTTAAGCACCATTTTAGTTCCATCTTTGAGAGGAAAAACTTCAGATATTTTGGGATTCTTATATCAATTATAGGTAAGGCCTTTCGACTGCCACCATAGCTTCACAATCACCATCTTCATGCATAGCTGCATCAGTCTTGAGCTTTTATGAATGTTCTGGAGAAGGCTGCCAAGTAGATGCGTAATCTTCTTATTTAGCTTGGAATTTGCTTACTTCTGGAAGGATTAATATACTACTTTGCCATTTAAAAGAAGCCCACCCCCACCCCCACCCCCACCCCCACCCCCACCCAAAAAAAGAAAACCTTCCTTCTTATCATAGCTCATTGGTAGGGAGAGGGGTGACATAAATCACAAGTTTTGATACAGATACAATCACAAAGTACAAGTCACATTCTCTTCCTCTCTCTCACATCTAGGACAACACGTTTGATCCCGTGCCTTCTCCATTCAGATGATTAAAAATAGTTGGTAGTATATTGTTTATCGCTCTCCATATATAATTTTAGAATTTTGTTGACACATCCAGGTTCCAGATATTATCTTATTCCCATCCGCCTTGAGGCATGCTGTCTAAGCCACTAGAGCTTTCTCCTTTGTTTCTGCAGGAGTTAATAAAGTGGTAATCAGATTGGACAATATACTTGCCATTCTTAGTCTAACGCATTTGACAGTCTCTTGTCTTCTAATAGATGACGTAGAGGAATTCACAAGCCTGACCACTGATTCGCTTCTTTTTTTTCTTAATAAATGGAGGATTCATTGATTTGCTTCAGATCCTTTTTTCGTGCGCCATGCACCAGATCATTATCTGTCAGTTCACTGACGTATGGAAACTAAATCATGACTATATGTGTGTGTATGTTAATACTACCTCTATTTCATCACACAAAATATATTTGAATAACAACTGGTTTAAATGTACCAACCTTTCAGCCATCCAATCTTGAAATCACTCAATCCAATGCCGCCAAATAGATCTATTAAATGGAACATGGAACAAGTTATAAGATCTATAACATAAGTATGCAACCTATAAATTTACAAAGGCACAAAGTTACATCCAAGAATAAAAAAACAATAACATCCTTGCTTACCCCTGAAATTTTGCCAGAAGACACACTAATTGATTTATGTCAGACCAACATGTAGAACAATATCTGCTTATCCAGTCAAGCTAATTTCTCCCATCTTATATTGGTTGAAGTCAGAACCTCTCAGAGTGGCAGGATTTGATATCCCACTGATGAGTGATTTCAACAAATGAGAGTCTTCTTGTAACGGCAAAATTGTCATTGGCAATTGGAAGAATCTACCCAACTATACCCTGTTTGCTTTTTGATTGATTTTCTTTCCATCACCACTCTCACTTTCTCTGCATCGTCCCATTGTCCTAGATCAGCATACATATTATATAATAACACATAAGGAGCTGAACTTTCTGGTTCAAGCCTGATCAAAGCTTCAGCAGCTACTTGGGCCAATTCTACATTATTGTGGACTCTACAAGCACCTAGTAGTGCACCCCACACAGCCTTATCTGGTTCAAATGGCATATTATTTATCACATCTAAAGCTTCCTGAAGTTGCCCATGCCGACCCACAATGTCTACAAGGGAGGCAAAGTGCTCAACTTGTGGCTCAATACCATATTCATTAATCATGGAATTGAATTGCCTCCTCCCTTCTTCAACTAAACCGACATGGGCACACGCATTCAAAACTGAAATAAATGTTATATAAGTAGGGTGCACTTTAGACCTCTTCATCAATTTGAAAAATTCTAGAGCCTTTGCAGCAAAGCCGTGAGATGCATAGCCTCCAATCATCGCATTCCAAGAGATCACGTCTCTTTTTAGTTCCATCTCATTAAATACAGTACGTGCCTCAATTATTGCTCCACATCTTGAGTACATGGTGATAAGGGAATTATTTATTGGCACATCTGGAAGAAAAGTCTTTGTGACAAGCTGGTGTACCTGCTTACCAAGGTAAAGATCCACCAAACCAGTACAGACACGGAGGACAGAAGACAAAGTGTGTCTATCTGGTCTGTGTCCTTCAAGTTTCATCTGAGAGAAGAGCTTAACAGCACCCTTATAGTCTCCATTTGTCTCGTAGCCAGCAATTATTGAGTTCCATGAGATCAGGTTTTTGCGAGGCATCCTCTCAAATAGATCTCTTGCAAGTTTTAAATCACCGATCTGTGCAAACCCAGATATTATTGAATTCCATGAAAATGTATCAGGATTTGGCATCTTACCAAAAAGGGTTGAAGCCTCTTCCATAGCTAATATTTGAACATAGCCATTGATCATGGTGTTCCAGGAAAAGGTATCTCGCTCTATCATCTGATCAAAGAGTTCCCTAGCAGAAACAATATCACTCACTTTGACATAGCACATCATCATGGAATTCCATGAAACTACATTCCGTTTAAATTTCCTCTTACCTACATCTGTTTGACCTTGATAATCTGGGATTTGATCAAAAAGGCATCGAGCTTCTTCCACCCTCCCTTTCTGGCCGTAGCCAGCAATCAGGGTGTTATAGGCACGCACCAAATCTTCTTTACCATCATCACTGTCCCCATATTCAAGCAGAATTCCAGCAGCTGCATCCAATTCACCATTTTGAATGAGTCCTGATATAAGTGCACTAAGAGAAGCCGAATCACGCTCAGGCATTTTCTTGAAAAATTCAATTGCTGAAGCCACATTACCATTCAATAAAAACCCAGTAATTATAGCATTCCATGACACAACGCTACGTTCAGGCATACTATTAAAAAGCTTCAAAGCCTCTTCCATCCTCCCATTTTTCGCATACCCACTGACCATGGTATTCCAAGAAACACAATCTCTTTCTGGCATTTGATCAAACAACTTTCTTCCTTCCTCGATATACCTACTTACACGACATGATATGTAACCCGATATCATCAAATTCCAAGACACAATATCCCTCTCAGGCATTTCATCGAACAGCTGACGTGCCTTAGTCATCTCTCCCCGTTGAACATATCCACTGATCATTGAGTTCCAAGTTACGCTATTTCGCTCCTTCATGGAATCAAACACAGCTCTCGCTTCACAAAGTCTACCAGATCGAGTTAAATGGGATATTTTTTTGTTTAACTGATATGATTTTGGCGTTTGAGAAAAGCTCTTGGTTAAGGAAGGTAAGCCCCAACAACAGAGGGCTATAAAGTCATAGTTAAGTATAGGTTTTGGTGTTGGCATATGAGGAAGCAGAGGTAATTTGCTCAGCCTCATTACAGCCCTGACGAACATTGCCACTGTGCTCGGCGAACACCGAGGTAGGCCGCGAGAAGGCGTATCCAACCCAAGTGAAGACGGAGAAGAAGTACGATAAACGTGCGTTACACCACGTCAAAGAGGGAGACGAAGTCTAGTGCTATCGGGCATAACTTTGAGAAATAATTTAAACAGATATATATATATATATATATATATATATATAATCCTTAACACCTAACTATAAAAGCATTCGAGTAAGCCCCGCTTGGGGACTTCGGCGCAATGCTTCCGGAATAGGAAAACATAATGTCATTTACAAACCTATCACACTAATTATTTTGTGTTATCTGAAAAAATTATGAAAATTTATCAGGAATAACATTTGGAATTTTAAAGTTGTAGAAATAAATTAATTTTATTTAACATAACATTGTTAATGTCATTTTCTCTTTAATACATTGAACGATTTGAACTGTTAAAACAACTTATAATCTCATCTCATCCCGTCATTTGAGCATTCTTGATGTCATTTTGAAGCCATAGCGATTTCATCACATAGATTTGACAATGAAATTAAGAAAACAAATATGATGGTCAAAATATATAATAAAGTAGCTTATCTTTGTTGGCTAATAAATCAATGGCTTGAAAAACTTATAAGAGGAGGGGTTAATATTCCATGGTCCATGGAGAAACACTTCTAAGACAAATTAGTAAAGGTGTTCATTGGACCTTTGCCGAACCCTATCTCATCAAATTGGACTACATTAGACTAGATGCAATAAAATAAAATAAGGTCAAGGTAAATTACAAAACTCAAAGTTCATATTGGCTTAGTCTAATTTGAAAAAATAAACAAATATTTTTTATAAAGATTTATATCAAAATTTTAATATTTTGAAGAATAAAATATAATTGTATAAAAACATATAAAAATTTACTTGTTTAAAAGATATTTATAATTTTAATAATAAATTAAGGCTAGTTCTAAAGGTCATATTAGCCTGATCCTATAAAAAAATAAAAAATTATTTTTTATAAAAATTTTATATCAAAATTTTAATTTTTCTAAAAATAAAATGTAATTATATAATGACTTATATAAAAATTTTCTTTTTTTAGATGTCATTTTATAATTTTAATAGTAAATTGAAAAAAAGAAAAAAAAAATAGATCACCTAATATTAACATAATCTTACTTGGTACTAAATTGGGCAAGGTCAAACCTAGACAATGAGTTTAAATTTTGAAACTCATTTAAGATTAAGCCAAACATCAAGTTAGGCTAAAGTTTGAATCAACTCAATCCATGAACACCCTTACAAATTAGTAGGGGTGTTCATTGACCCGATACGCCTTAGGGACCCGCCCTAACCCGATCCGGCAGGGTCAAAAATATAAATAGGTAGAATTTTAAACAAAATTATATTAAATCGAGTCGGCCACAGGCGAAGGCATGTTCTGCTTAACCTGCCTTAATATTTATTTATTTTTTAATTATTAACATCTTGTCATCTTATATATATATATATATAATTCTTATTTCATCCGATTCTCTCTATATATTGCAGTTTTTATAACCTACACAAACCTTCCCTACTTCTTAATTGTTTTCATCATTCATGTGTATGCTTCTTAACATTTCTTTTATTGAATAACAAAAATACACATATTTACTTAAAACTAATTATATTAGTATAACTTATACTTTATTTGATAATATTAGACTATTTTTTATTACTAATATAAATATAAGAATTCTAAAGGTCTATTATTTTGAAATATATACCTATAAATCTGTAAAAAGATATTTTTATATTACAAGTATCAATTTATTAAAAAAGAAAAAAAGTTCGGGCGGCCCTAACCCGCCCTAAAATCTGGCTTGTTCGGGGCCAGGCTAGGTTATGGACATAAAAATAAGCCTGATATTTTAATCAGGCAGGACATCGGGCCTATTAGTTATTTGACCCAACTTTACCCATGTACAGCCCTACAAATTAGTGTGCCTTTCTCTTTTGTGGAAAATTTATCTTTAACATAAGACCTAAGTAATTTAAGAATTTATTTTTTTACCTCCCCAATTCCACAATATTAATTTCATGAGAAAATTACAAAAAAGGACCCAACTTTTGTACTTTTTTGTAATTTTCTTAAATTACAAATTATAATAAGGAATCTTAAAAATCAAAATTATTTTTAAGGCCACAAGAACCAAATTTTCACCATCCATAGACAAAAATGTCTTTTGTACTTTTTTGGTATGCAACCCATCCCCAATTGTCTCACACTATTTATTCCTCATGCTCATTCCATTTTTTGCTTTGCATCTTTTTTCCTTTGTCATTTCATTCCTTCCATTTCTACCTCCCTCCCTATCCTTAGTCCATTTATTTCTTGGTCTTTCCTCCCCCATTTCTTCATCCTCTTATCCTGTCAATTGTTCCTCCAACCACATCATTTCTGCCTCTTTATAGTATTTCGTGCAAAGCTTTGACATGGAAAAAAATAGATACAGCATAAGCAGAACTTGGCAATGGCATGTAATAGGGAATTGATTTAAAGTTAAAACCAGTACTTAGAGCAAAGTATGGTGTTAAAGATGAATGACGTCAACAAAGTATAGTTATTGATCAGTTTTAGAACCATGATTACTAGGTTTAAGGACATTACTATTAAATTTAAGAAAATTTACTATTATATTTTAGAAACTGTACTTTACTCGTAAGTTTTATATGTGTTACTACTAAATTTAAAAAAGTTTACCATTACATTAAAGTACCTTGCAAAGTGTAGTTACCATTAAGTTTTATGACCGCTATTACAAAATTTAAAAATGTTACAATTGGATTTACTATTAAGTTTTAAATATCATATTTTATTATTAAGTTTTTGGTGTATTACTACTAAGTTTAAGTTTATTACTATTAGATTTAAGAAAATTCACCTATATATTTAGGAACCATGCTGAGTGTACTTATTGTTAACTTTGAAATTCATTACTATTAGGTTTTAAGGATTGTATTTTATTATTGAGTTTTAAACACATTACTACCAAATTTAAATTTATTACTATTTGATTTAAGAAATTTTTTTACTATGTTTAGGGACCTTACAAAGCACATTTATTATTGAGTTTTATGATCGCTATTGCTAAGTTTAAGGATGTTATTACTAAATTTTAAAAAATTTACTATTATATTTAGGGATTTTGCAGAATATAATTACTATTAAGTTTTAGAAACATTATTACTAGGTAATAGGAATATTATTTCTGGACTTAAAAAAATTTCCTACCATATTTAAAATATTTGTAAAGTAATTGAGTTTTAGGATCATAACTATCAAGTTTAATAACATTACTTACTATATTCTAAAAAAATTTATTATTATGCATATTGACCATTATTAGTTATTTTTAGAGAAAAATTACCATACAAAAAAATAGTTACCGTTACTTACAAGGAAATAGTCATTACTAGAATGTTAGGAATAGTGTTAATAAGTAAATACTAAATTTGTTAGCACAAAAATGAAATTCAATAAATTTTAAATAACATAATATTATTATTATAACCATAATCATACAATATTTCAAATAAATTGTCTACAATGTTCACATCGGAATCTTTTTTGCTAATAACTATAATGATAGAAACTAAATGGATGAAATAATGAATTAATTATTATATTCTCATTTGCTTCCTTTCGTTTGTTGCCAATGCAAAGGTTATTACATAAAGATGACACTTGTTGGGTGAATGGTTAACTAAGTCCCACATAAGTTGGTAAAAACCACAACCATTTATATATAAGTCACAAGCATTAGAGTGCAATAAATAATTAAATAAGAATCTCATAACATAGTATAGGTAAGTATGGTGAGACCTCTATTAGTCGACTATATTGATTGATGGATATGTGACATGAAGAAATTCTTAAAATTATTTATTCCCTATCAGTATGACAACTTAGAATTTAAAATATTGCAAAGCTAAAACATTTACACATAATTTAGACACCAAAAAATACTAGTTGAAATCAAGTTGGACTATATCCAAATTTGATAACCAAATATTAAATTTCTCATATAAGGCTAATGGCCAACCATTATATTTGACTACCATCCACCCTTCTATGTTTTAAAATGTATCTTTTAAACTATAATAATCTCAATAATTTTAAATACAATTGCCATCATATACATTTATATAATCTCTACTAAATCGAATAACTAAATTCCTATCTTATACTTCAAACTGTCCAATCATATGCTTTTTCAATATAAATTTGTTGGTTTTACACTCAAAGAAAATTAAATAAAAGTATTTTATTTGGCATATGATCTATAGAAGTTAAGGAGCTAGATAATTAAATTTAAAAATAAATGAATGAATGCAAATAAATACTGCTTAATTACATAAAATTGAAAACAAAAATTAATGATGGCCTTTTTTACTAAGTCAAACATTCAATGTGAATAACTGGTTATCATTTTTTATATCACTTTACTAGCACGATTGAGATATATATATATATATATGCTTATAAGATAATATCTAAATATAATAATTAAAGATTGAATATATATGATCCTTAATATTTAATAATAATAATCCAAAGCAATGGATAACTTGCATAACTGCTATATTTGAAAGTTAAACTTTACAAATACTAGTTAGTAATTATAAATCTATTTTAAGATGAGATTTTATATCAACTTTTTTACATTTTAATAGGATTCACATGAGTATTTCATTTGAAGGGAAGTTAAATAATAAACTAGAATAAGTAATTCATACATTTTTTCCCCTTAGAAAAAGATTATTTAGATACATAGTTGTTTACTCGATTATAAAGTCCTCAAATCTCATCTCATCCGAGGTTATTATCATAAAAATGAAATATTATTGTTACAAGTAGTAAAATGCAAATGCATGCAAAAGAGATGACATTGAAAAAGTGTGGTGATCATAAAGGTCAAACAAAAATAAACCAAAGATTATCATCATAAAAAAAGAAATATTACATTTACAAAAGAAATCAAGTTAAAGGACCATGTTAATAATCAAGTTTTATTATTGAGTTTACATAAAAAAAAAAAATCAAGGTCAAACCTTTAATGACTATGCTTTACTATTAAGTTTTAGATTCGGTACTTCCAAGTTTAAATGTGTTACAACTTTATCTAAGGAAATTTACCCCCTATTTCAGGATTTTGCATAGTATACTTAGTATTGAGTTTTAAAATAATTATTACCAGGTATAGAGACATTATTATTAAATTTAAGAAAACTTACTACTCATGTTTTAAGAATTGTGTTTTATTATTGAGTTTTAGACCTATTACTATCAGATTTAGATGTATTACTACTGAATTAAACAAATTTAATTATTCTAAAGTTGGTATACGTATAAAGGTTTTAAATAAATCAAGAAAAAATTTAAAATATAATACTAATGACTCAAAGTTAAAAGTCAAAAATTTGATATCTAAAATTTTGAATGTAAAATCTTTATAATTTATATCTTCAATTGTGGTCTTTCACCTTCTAAATTTTCCAAATTAAAAATAGCCGAACAAATTTAGAATATAAAATGAAAGCATATAAATCCCTAACACTTTAGTAAAAAGGAAATTGTGAACTTTGTGAATGAATTGTTCTGCTCATTGTTGATTGCCAGCCAAAGATGATATCATAATAAGTGGCCTCAGTCGTTGCCACGTGCAGACCAAATCTAAACACAAATATATTTGTAGAGCATGTTAAGATAAAAAAAAAAACTAAAAATTTTGTGAGTGAAGGAAAAACTATCAAATAAGAAGTCTTGTGAGTGAGAGAAAAAAGAGAGGTCTTAGAAATGAAAGAGAAACCATTGAAGTAGAAGTCTAGCGAACAAGGAAAAAACTATCAAATGAGAGATAATCATTGATAAAGAAAATCAACAATTGGAGCAAAACTATTGGAAAACAGAGGATTGAGAAGGAGAAAAGCAATATCGATAAATAGAAGCATGGTAGCCTTTTGATTTATAAAGATATTTTACCTTTTTCAACAACAAATTTAAGTTTTTAAAGTCTTAAAAATAACTTTAATTTTTAAAATCTTTTATTATAATTTTTTTTAGGTTTGAGTCCTCCCGCAAATTTTTCTAATTTTACCAGGCTAAGGTCAGGTTCACAGAATCATGGAAAAAGATACTTCAAAACCTAAGGGCTTGTTTAAAATTATTTTTATTTTAATGTTTTCAAAACCTATGTTTTTAAGAATAAATTTTTGAGAACAAAAAAATTAAAAAATTTATTTAAATTATTATTTTAAAAAATAATTATTTTTTATTTTTTATCTGATTCTATAGAATAAAAATTATAAAACACTTAAAAAGTATTCTAAATATTTTATTTTTAAAAATAAAATTTTATTTTTTTATTTTACAAAACACTTCACTGAAAATATATTATCAACTAAATTTTTTTATTTTTGTATTCTTAAAAACAAAAAAATTATTCTACCTACTTAAATCAAGGCCCAAATAGTTGTTACGGGTAGGAGCCGACATTGAAGATGACGATGAGCAGTATCCAACCATGGGGGAACGAACGACCAAACCTTGGAGTTATGGTGGAATGTACGCTAACGAAACAAGGTCAGCGTTTTCTAACGAAGCTTACGACCTCCGGAGACCCCTCGACCACAAACAACTTGATCCGAAGATTCGTACAAAATTCTCCTAAATCAGTGTCTCTCACTACACTGTCCCACCTCCTCTCTCCTTCTACCACCCAACCTCATCTCTCCTCATTCGCCTTCCCTGTAAGTACATTACTCTCTATCTCTCTCTGTGAATCGATGATTTTTGAGTCTTTGAATTCTGCAAATTTTGCAGCTTTATGCAAGAATCGCCAAAGCACCTTGGTACAGTTGGAACCCTAAGTTTGTGGCGGAGCTGGCTGCTTTGCTGGATAAACAGGGACGACATGAAACATCGGAAGCTCTAATTTCTGAATCCACTTCCAAATTAGAGTCTCGCTCCCGAGATCTGGCTCTCTTCTACTGTAAATTGTTAGAGTGTCACTCCAAGCGAAGTTCAAAAAGAGGGTTTGAGATTGCTTACTCTTACCTAAACCAGCTTCTTCATAGTTCATCCTCTATTTACATAAAACGTCGTGTTTATGAATATATGGTCAGTGGTTTATGTACAATGGATAGGCCTTGTGAGGCAGAGAATTTGGTTGGGGATATGAGGATCAAAGGACTTGAACCTTCAGCATTTGAATTGAGGTCCATTATGCATGGTTATGGAAGATTGGGATTATTCGAAGATTTGGAGAGAATTGTGGTTCAAATGGAGAAAGAAGAGTTTGCTATTGATACAGTTTGTTCAAATATGGTTCTTTCAACATACGGAATTCATGGTGAGCTCTCCAAGATGGTTTCCTGGCTTCAGAGGATGAGAAATTCATCAATTCCCTTCTCGATAAGGACGTATAATTCTGTTTTGAATTCATGTCCTACGATCATGAGAAAATTGGTGGACTTGAATGACTTCCCATTGTCAATTGAAGAGTTGAATGCTAGTTTAGATGGAGATGAGGCTATGGTGGTTCAAGAGCTAATAGGGTCATCAGTGATTCTGGAGGAGGTCATGGTGTGGGATTCTAAGCAGGCAAAGTTGGATTTGCATGGATTGCATTTAGGTTCGTCGTATTTAATTATGTTATTTTGGTTGGAAGAGATGCAACAAAGGCTGAATGACTCAAGTTATGCAATTCCTGCGGAAATTGTTGTGGTGTGTGGGTCAGGAAAGCATAGCAATGTTAGGGGAGAATCTCCAATCAAAGTGTTGGTGAAAGAGATGATGGTGAACATGAAAAGTCCGCTGAAAATTGATAGGAAGAACAATGGTTGTTTTGTTGCCAAAGGTAAAGCTGTGAGAGACTGGTTATGTTTGAAACATGAATAAGTTAAACCAATAGAATATGCCTCTGCTGGGCGGCACGATGTTAATGATTAGCCTGACTGAAATATTTTCAGGTGACTTGCTACTAGCCTTGATTAACTTCAATTTCTTTGCTAATATTCTTCAGGGTTTATTAGCAATACTTACTTAACAAAACCAGAAAAATTAGGTATTTAAGATCACTCAAACAATTGCAATGTTGTGATGACCCACCATTCTTGTTAGGCGGAAGTGTCAAGATTACAGATTAAGATGTGTGGTATTTAGAACATGCTATATTTTTAAATCAAAAGAGATTCAAGGATAGATTTATAAACATGAATCATGTTAGACGTGAGTTCCATTGAAAAATATATTTAACATGTTTACATATTTATTCATGATTGATTTGATTAACCTATCTTTTGTAAACAAGATCGACCTAAAATTTTTTCATGCTTGGAAAGTGAAGTAGCAAACCGCTCTCAAAGGCTTCTCCCTAGAATATGGCATTGAAGAAATGGTGGGACAAAGCAAACATGTTATGTTATATTTCTATGCAGTAGACTATATCATATGGAATAATGGAAATATGAAATTTAATGGATTCATGTGCGAAGAAAGGCGCCTGTACGTTATTCACTGCAATGATACATAATAAAGCGGTCAAATATCTGCATCCCAAGGTTTTGCCTATCCAATTTATGCACATCCCAAGTTTATGACTGCTTCTCATTCTTCACAATTCCAAGTATATTTGCTTATCTGTGTAAGGATGATTATCTTTTTAGTTGTATATTGAAAGATGAAGATATGGATTGGTAGCAAACTACTGTGATTATATTATCATGAATGAATTCCAATGTTATGTTGCATATGAAAAATTGTCGTCTTTCATATGCTTGCAATGTTAAATTTAAATTCAATATGAATGAAATATGAATTTGTAAGTAAATGATTTAATATTACAACTTTTGACAATTGTGAGTGAGAATTGCAGGAATACATATGGGTGCGACTTTCTTCTGTTTAGCTGGGACAAGGTGGAAATTGAGGGGATAAGGTAATCGCCAAGAGATATTACCCACTTGCTTTATCAGCACTAGACTAACCTCAGAAGTGATAAAACTAATCTACAAATACATGAACCAAATAAGACACTCTCTTTACAGAATCCTACCATGCTGAAAGTGAAAACTAACACTTTCCAGCAGCTAGAGCCGCGGGGTTAGTCAGCTTCTCACAAGATTAGGTGAATCGTTAGTTTGATTTGGTTCAACTCTAACTTGTGGTAGTGACCCAACTAGGAGGAAGCCGTTCCGAAGTGGTGGGCATGCTTCGAACGCTAATATCAAGGGGAAGGAGCCGGAACTGGATGTCGATCTCCCGGAAGATCTTGACCATCTCTTCAATCAGAAGGGATCTTCTGTTAAATCTTTCTCCCATGTCTTGGTGGTTCATTCTGTGAGTTGGCCAAACTGCCATTCTTATCATGTTCAGCTGTTCATTTTCCTTGAACACTATCATAGGTGAAGGATACCAGTACTCCTTCTTGCTTTCCATGTAACTGCATTATAGTCATTGAATCAGAGATATACATACACACATAAATATATAAACAAGCATGCTCACGATGTCGTCTGCACATACCTCTGTATTTTGTGTTTGATAAGTGAAATCTTTTCAGCTGGAGTAGATACATGAACTAAGAACTCAACAGCGTCTCCCATGTCAGGACTCCGGTAGTAATTATTTATGGCCTTGGTGGCAAGAACACTGTTAGGGATCATTATCTTCAGATTGTCATATCTCAGAAATATGGTTGTCAATATGTTCATTTCTTCCACAACCATCTGAAATTTGTTATAAAAAATAATTGATTAGATCCCCTTTAAATATAAACAGAATCAATAAATTCATAAATGAATTTGATTAACATAAAGGTTAATGATATTATTAAATTTGATTAATAGAATCAATTATAAAAATATGTAAGTATATCACATATAAATATTATAAAAATATGTATTTGATATATTTACTTATCTATTTATAATTAATTTTGTAAGAATTTCTGTAACGTATAGTGAGGAAAACATTACCTGAATACCATCAATTTCACATCTATCTCCCACATCAAAAGGGTGCATGACAAATAAGAAAATGATTGCTTCAAATACGGTCTTGCAGGTATTTCCAAATATAAATGCGACCAACACGAGCTGGGAGCTCACAAAGAGAATAAATTTGCTGGTGGCAATTTCCAATATTAAGAGCCAAATAACCAGTATAATAATGCCCACTAAAAAATTGAGCATTCGATGAAGTTGGTTCACTGCGGTTTTCGTATCATTCAATGTCAAAGCAAGTGCTCTCCTCTCTCTGAACGCATTCACCTGCATTTTTAAAATGCCATAAAGAGAGTGTTCTCAAAATTTGACCTCTTACAAGTTAATAATATCAAACAACCAAAAGAGGAAAAAAATAAAAATTCCATCCAGGTAAAGTTTAGAGACTACAGTACATAAAACCAAGTATATATCTACTCCATATAATTCTTACCACCCAGTTCTTCAAGGATGATTTGCTGATTTTCCCCGTCTCAGTCGCTCCTTCGAATAGACTCGTGGTTTTAACAGCTTCATCTTCTCTCATAAAGCGCAACAAGTCCTCGAGGTATATGAACCTGCAAAAGCCGAAACAGTAAATTATTGGTACACGAAGATGACGGAGCAGAAATGATTAATCAGGATATTCTTCCGATCACGCTATCATTTTTACGCTTTTAATGACATAGAATTTTGGAAAAATTACGTTCAAGGGCAAAAAAAAAATATTTTTAAAAACTATTACTGTTAGATTTAACAATTTATTACTAAATTTAGTAATAATTATTTTAAAATAAATAATAACAGATCTTTAAAAATAAATACCTTCACTTTTTAGTTTTTTATTATAACTCTCCTTAAAATTTTTTACTAAAAGAAATGTTACTTACATCATTCGTTACTTTAAACCAAATTAATAATAAATAAATAGACGTAAAGAGAAGCTTGAGAAGATTAGGGTAAAACTTCGTTTAAAAATAAAGAAAAAAAATGCTGTGAGCCATGAACACATCCTTTTCATTATTCACAAAAAGACTAAATTAATAATGTCCCTTTTTGAGAAGGTTTTCTTTGTAACACCAAGGAACAAAGCCTAACTCCAGGCAATCAGTATAGATAGATATATAAAATGCTTTGTCAAGGTGTCAATGGAGCTTCCAATACTGAGCTTAGTCTCTTCAAGAATTATTAAAATTTTTTCAAGAACACAAATAAGGGAGATCATCGTTTTATTGACAATGCATGTCAGACAGATTGCAGATGTATATCATAATGAAGGCTAAAACAAGCTATTGTCTTAATTTGTAATCAAAGAATTAAGGAAAGACCTGGATCCCCGCCTAGTAACATTCTGAAATATCTTCTTTGCTGCTGCTTTTGCCTCGTATTCACTTCTTATTTGTGTGATATGTTCATCTTCATGAGTTGAACCTAGTATCTGTTCATCCAGTGTGGAAAGAGCCCCGTGTCGCACAATATTCATTAACCTTTTCATATTCCATGCAGAGACATTCTTCGGATTCAACTTATGTAAGTAATCAATAGGTATCCCATCATCTGATTTCTTCGAAAGTGGTCGAGAAAACTTGCCACTTTTCAGCTGAGGGCTTTTCTGCAGCATTCCACTCCTCGTCACCCTTGGACTCCTGAAAGAGGAGAAGGCAGATGCCCTAAGATCAGGAGGTATGGTAACCCCTGCATTCTGAAGCTTTAGAACCTCATCAGCAAGCTTTTCCTCCTCTTCCTCTTGCCTTTGAAGTTCCACCAATGGTGGCCCAGAAAGTGTTTCAATTACAAATTGATTGAACAGTGATTCCTGAATCCTATCGAAATAGGTGCTCACATGGAAAGAAGAAGCCAGAACCTTGACCATAAGAGTTTTTACCAACCACACCAAAGTCCCCACCAAGAAACAGAACAAGATCCTGGTGACGTATTCTAGGAGATCGTTTTTTGTCTCCCTCTGAACTCTCTGATCAAATAGAAAATGCCAGGCAATTAAAACAAGACCCAACCATAGGCAATTTTGAACTGCCTTCCTCACACCATAAACAAAATACAGGACCCTCTTCCGCAACAGGAAATTCCTTTCAATAAAGAACACCGCAATTCGAATCACCCAATCTGAAACTAACCGACCACAAATTAGAACCAAAACCATCACCTCCCATTTCCATAACTTGAGCTTCCAGAGATTTTTGTCCCTCAAGAATGGGATACAGAGCGTGGTTATCGATACAGCAACAATCAAAATCAAACTCAACCATTCTAGAAGAATCCAAATGCTGAATTTGGTCTTTTTGAACTTATCCGGAAGATCCTCTTCCAAAAACGGATCTTCTTCCTCGTCATCCCCTTTCTTATTTCCCTGCTGCAAACCCGAAAACATCTGACTCGATTTCGGGATCCGGCCCGATTTCCGGTCGGGTTCCTCTGGCGGGTCAATCAATCTTGACTTGGTTTTCGCCCTGAGCAAACCCGACTTCCTCTGCAACGAAAGGTTTCTTTCGAAAGACGCGTTTGAGGTACACCTCACAACCTCGCCGTCTCCATTTCCCGGATGAATATTCTGAGTTGACCCACGACGGTCATTCTGCGGCGGTTGTGGCGGTTTCTGAAATTCCTCGATGATCGCCGTATCCTTGTACCTTCGTCGAACGGAATCGTTTAATTCCTCAGTGGAATTGGAAGGCGGTTCTTCGAAGGAGACTTTGAGCTCCCTGGAGAAATGACTCACAGATGGAGACTCGTCGACCGGAGGCAAATACCGGTGATGATCATCTTGGAGCTCGTCCATTTCTAAATCCATATCGAGCGACATGTCCCCGGAGAGTTTCTGTTTGTGCAAGAATTTACCAATGAGCTTGGAGGGAGGGTCCTCGGATTTCGGGCCAGGTTGCTGGAAACCGAAACTCTCTTCGTGCTTGTTTACACTCTTAGTGGTGGTGATGTCACCGTCTTTCCAGAAGTCGTAGCTGGATTCCCGCCAAATCTTGCTGCCGCCCTGTGAGGAGGCTGCTCCGGAGGATTTGGAGTCGCCGTCGTCGATCTTAACGATAACCTCTCCGCTGTAGGAAGGGCTAGTGGCGGAGGTCATGGAGGAGGAAGGAGCAGTGTGGGGTTGAAGAAGAAGATCTTCGGGAAGTTGAGCTTGCTCGAACAGAATGGGAATTTCTTCGCGGTCAGCGTTCCCGCTTTCCCCTGCGGAAATCTTCCTTGAATGCTTGTACGAACCATAGGATTTAAAAGATTTCCTGAGCGTGAAATCCATCAAAATATCTTAATGACGGAACCCAGACATAAAGTAGCGAGCAAAAAGGTCAGGAAAACAAGAGAAGGGTAGAATGGGAAGAAGGGGGTGCTAGTTGCGGCGGAGGAGTCGGGAGGGTTAGTTTTGTGCCTGCGATAGAAGATTGTGTGTTGCAGAAATATGCGGAAATTAATAAACAAAACCAAAATATGACACGTGGGAAATGGGGAAGCTTTTCGCTGCTCATAATTGTCAGTTATCATCGGTACGGCGGAATCAGGAGAATGTCCTTTCCGTTTGAGGATTACGCGGCTAGCCGAGTGATTCAGTTTTGACACTTGGACATTAATGCGAAGGCCAGCGGCAGCCTGTTGCCTATTTTAGATTACTTTTTCAAAACAAAGCGTTGATTTTTTTTTTTTATGCTTGTAAAATAGTTTTGTTAAATTATTTTTTTGAAAAAAATTTAGAAATAAGAAATCAAAACATTCTGTTTGAATCATCGGTTTTGAAGTCACATCTAAAAACAAAATAAAAAAATTTTGTTTTAAAAAATTGATTTGGAAAACAAGCTTTCAACACATGAAAACAACAAATTTGTTTGATTTGTGTGTTTTTTGTAATTAAAATATTAATATAATTTTTCTACAATGATTTAACATCCATATAATATTAATGAACTTTAACCGGACAAATTTACATGGAATGAGCATAGTTAGAACTCAATTTGACAATATTTAAACAAAATCTTAATAATAATATTTTTATATATAGTACAAGTTTATGTTGAATCAGTAGAATTGTTATAATATAATAATACTCAATCTACAATATAACTATGATATGTTGCCTTTTTTTTTTTTGGTAATTTTTATCGTATAATTTTGACAAGTTATCCACATTATAACATGTACATTTTAATTCTGTTTTTTCAATTAAATCCTTTACTTTTAAGCTTGTGCTCACAGTTAAACTCTATACTTCTTTAAAATTCATTAGTTGAAGCCTAAGTACTTGTATGCATACCATCAATTGCACCTACATAATTTTACATAATTCTAATTCAAAGATAATATAGTTATGATCAAGAGTATTTATACATATGTTAATATCAATAATCACATTTACACAGAAAAATAAGTAAATAGTGAGAGTACAAATTTTCTATCAATGTGTAATTATATAGGTTTTCTTCATATAGGAAGACTCTTCGTTTGAACATTTAGGAGGTGTTTATTATGTTGGAAACGGGATGTGAGAAAAGGAAAAAGGAGATAGAAAGTGAGGAAATATTGTTTGGTATTATAAAACTAAAAAATTGATGGATTCCAAAGTTATTGTGTTCTTTGTACTGTTTATTTTATTCCAATTGATAAGAAAAATTATTCTTAAAGATAGAAAGATAAATAAAAATATTATTTTGCATGTATTGTTTTATACTAAAAAATTTTAAAATTTGAAATTATTCTTAAAAACTTAAAGATTAAAAATTTTAACTTGAAGCATTGAATTATAATTTTTATGTGTAATTAAACTTTTTTGTCTCTAAATGTTTTAAAATAATTTTAAAATTTAAAGTTGTTTAATATAAAATTATAAATATCTTGAAGTTTTTAATTATAATTTTTTATTTAATTCTAATAAATAAAATTTAATTTTTTAATATTTTTTAATTCCATAAATATTTTTAGTCATTTATTCACTTTTTATTTTCATTTCTAAACTATTTTTATTATACTAAATATTAAAATAAAAAAAGTATTTTCATTCACATCTATTTTATACCAAATATAATTTTAAATTACAAGATTCTATCTCATTCTTATTTTTATTTTTCTTTTCATTCCCTTAAAAATCTTTCAATCCTACTAAATACGATATTATAAACATGGGAACCAATTTGTCGGGAACGATAGACACTGAGAGTATATCTCCTCCTCAAATGTGGGGCATGGGCTTGTTATACTTCAAATTCAAACCGGCATATATATATATATATATATATATCCTTGACAAAACAGTCTAAAATTAATTCATGAAAGGAAAGTAAAATTAAATATCTAAAGAATAAAATAAAATTCTGTTCAAGGCAACAAGTTCCATCCCCTATTTTGACAATGATTTAAGAGCACAAAAATACAAGGAAATCCAGAATTAAAATGCAGTTATTCTTACCAACCTGAAAAGTTTTGCCTGCAAGCTTAAAGAAAAGATTAAAAAAAAATATTATAATCAAAACCCCTTAGCCATATATATATATATATATATATATATAGCATTTGGAGGTATAACAACACGTTCCGAGAAAGCGTCTTCTGTCTAAAGTGAGTTTGGTCAATTTTACGGAAGGTGCCCTAGCATGGTTCTCCTGTTGGAATAAAATCCCAATAAATTGGGGCACACATGTAAACATAAAAAAATGCGTGGTCATTATTTAATTAAGCCTAATTAAAGTGATCTGATTGAAAATTAAGTTTTATGGCTTAAGGGTATATTTATCAAGGGAATTAAGTGTATATGCCAAAATTAATATTTCTAATCTGATGAGGGACCAAATTAGAAATATTACATTATTGAATAATTATTAAAAATATATGTTGGTTGATCCCCAATTTACAAATAAGTTGAATAAGTTCTCCGCATTCTCTTATAAAGAACTTATAGACATTCACATATTGTTAATTTAGAAAGCTAAATCCTAACGTTCAATATGACAAAATCTCTAGTCATGAATTCAAGTACGTTTTTATTGCAAAATCCTTTTAATTTTGTTGAATTGATATAGGACAGTAGATGGAGTTTTGATTGAATTATGTCAATTGAAATATGATTTAGAGAAATTGAATTAATCAAAACCTTCAATTGGTATTAGAGTCACCCAAATTTCAATTCTTCATGATACTTTTGTTGATTAAATGGAATATATATAATGAATTTGTTGAATTTTACTATCATGAAATTGGGGATTTGATTTTTCAGATTGAATTCATGAAATTGGGTTATATGATCAATTGTCTTGTGGTTTTGGATGATGATTTCATAATTTTATTGTTTTAATTCGTGTAAAATTTGAATCAATTTCGGATATTTAAAGAAATTCCCAATTTTTGCAACTATGAATCCTAAGAATTGGGAATTCTTTATTTTGCATCTTATTCATCAAATTGGATTAAATTGATCCTTTGTTTATGATCTTAGGTGGTTCCTGTGTGATTAATTTGTGAAGCAACACGTCACTTTGTCATGGATTGTAAAGCCCGTATTTGAATGTTTGAACAAAATAAAATCTCAATAAATTGGGGCCACACATGTAAATGTATAAAAAAAATGTGTGGCCATTGTTTAATTAAGCCTAATTAAAGTGATTTGATTGAAAATTAAGTTTTATGGTTTAAAGGTATATTTGTTAAGGGAATTAAGTGTAGATGCCAAAAGTAATATTTCTAATTTGATGAGGGGCCAAATTAAAAATATTACATTATTGAATAGTTATTGAAAATATATATTCGTTGGTCGCTAGATTATAAATAAGTAAAATAGGTTCTTTGTATCTTCTTATAGAAAACTTATAGATATTGATATATTGCTAATTTGGAAGGCCAAATCCATATATTCAATTTGACAAAGTCTCCAATCATGAATTCAAGTACGCTTTCGTTGCAAAACCCTTTTAATTTTGTTAAATTGATATGAGACAATAGATGAGGTTTTGTTTGAATTATGTCAAGTGAAATATAATTCAAAGGAATTGAATTAATCAAAACCTTTATCCTCTTGTCCTTGTTATTGGAACGTGAGATACCTATTCTACATTTTTGTTTTCAAAACAATAATTTCAAACAATTTCTTTAGCTTCTTGTTCATGAAAAAAGAGAAATTATATTGTATAAAATATAATAAGTATATAATTTAATAAAAAATTATAAATTATTTATAAAAATTACATATTTGTCATATTTTAATTAAAAAATTATATACATATATACTTATTAGGTTTTGATTGAGAAGTTTAATAATAAAGATACATAAAATTTTATAGACATTTTTTATTATTTAATTATATATGTCATTTTAAGGAATAAAATAACTGTTTATTTCATAAATTATTATTGAACCAAATTAATTGAGTCAGTATAGATACCCTAAAAATTTAGGCATCAAAAGATTTTTAATGAAGGCAATTGATTATAAACACGAATTCTTGCGTAAAAGGAATTCCAACAACCATGCCGCTAGATTTACTTTCAACCAATGTTTGATTGTATAACGTAAGAAAATTAAGTGCATAATTTGAATGATGGAAATGATGTTTTTCAAGTCAAAGTTCGAACACCTGGCAAAAAAAAAGGTCAAATTTCGAACATCACTTTTTTTTTTTTTTTGGTTGCATTAAAACAAGTTGATTATGCTAACTTTGAATTTCTTTTTTTTTCTATTAATATTTGATTTGATCCGATTAACTTAATGTTGGCAAAGGAAAAGATATACTATTCAGTTTTCAATAAATATGAGAATCTCTTAACGTGCTGCAAAATTTGAAACTCAATAAAGACAAATGCCTTCAAATCCGCCACTGATTCCAATTACGTTGTGTGGCTCTAAAACTCTCAAACAATTGAGGGCTGTAAATTGTTTTTAGAATAATTTTTTATTTTTAAAAATAAAAAAATAAAAAAATTGTTTGATAATGTATTTTTAGTAAAATATTTTGTAAAACAAAAAAATAAAATTTTATTTTTAAAAACAGAAAAATCAAAACATATTTTAAATGTTTTATAATTTTTGTACTGTAGAATCAAAAACAAAAAATAAAAAATAATTATCTTTTAGAATAATAATTTAAACAAATTTTTTATTTTTTAAAACTTATTTTAAAAAATATTTATTTTAAAAATAATAAAATAAAAACAGAATCAAACATATCCTACTTAACCTAGATTGGTTCGTGATACATTTCGTATTAATTTGGTGCAGAAGTATTCAAACTAACCTGCCATGCATCGATTTTTTCCCCCCTCAAACACATTATAAAATACTATTGTACGTGTAAGGCAATAGTCATTAGACAAATATGTTAAACGCCCGAGAAGAGACAGCAGGAGACAAATTAAACCCCCATTCACAAAATAAACAGATAAAGTCGTGTTTATCGAGGGCTCTGATTTTATGCGAAAGTTGCAATAACTGTGAGCATTAACACTTTTCTCTGAGCCTTGATAATGTTGAAGAAATGTGTGGAGAAAGTAAAATACTTGTCAAAATTTTGTAAAAACGAAGCATACCTACAAACTTCTCAATACAAAAATCTAAAGTGCGTAGGGAAAGTAGGATCACTTCATGTAAACGAGATCCTGCGCGGCCTCTATATTATATATATATATATATATATATTTTAATTTTTTTTAGTATTAAAAGGTGAAAAATGAAAAATAAAAATGTTTTTTAAATTATTAGCTAAAAAGAGAATAATTGATAGTAAAAAAATTAAAAATATAAAATATGAATTTAGACCGCCTAAAAGGTGATATAGACAGCATGCTTATCAATCTATTATGCATCCAATCCCATGTAAACTGTTATTACGTCAGTAGTTGCTATCAGAACTTTCAATTAAGGCAGAAGGCAAGAAAAGGAAAAGAGAAAGGGCACTCTCAAGTCTCAACTGTGAACCCTATCCAGTGGGGTAGAAGACTAGAGGTGGCCGGAAAAGGCGGATTTCGCACCTAAAAGTTTGTGAATTAATTGTAATAGTCTTGCATATAATATATAGACCCATTGGCCTCAACAATGTCCTATAGAAACAGATTCTTAAACTAAACACAAATATAAGAATCTTGTAAACCTGTGATGCTTACGTAGACGTCATAAATCATAATTACTCATCTGCCTGCCAGCCAACTGTGAATGATAATGCCCAAATCACGTGTACTCCGTCTCACTTGCCACTATGTTTTCTCCGAAATGTTGTAAAGGCAAGACGTTAGACGTGAACCTTGCAGTCGCTTTTTATAACTACTAAATCATATATTATACACTGTATCTTAAATACATATATATCATGATGCAAATTGAAAAGTTATTTATTGATGCGTGATGAGATATGAAGCTCTGATAGATGGTAAGTTTCACATATATATTATTGTACAATGATCTTCAAGTAAGGAATTCGATCGTACTTGCAGGTAGAAAGAATTAAAAACACGAAAATACAGTGAACTTTGTTATATATTCTGATGGCTAATTCAGAAAGGGATGACAGAGAATAATAGAGCAAGGTGAAAAAGTTTGAATGTCACAGCATTCTCAAAATAATCCTTAATTGTTCGAAATCACCAAAGCGTTGAGAAGCCAGTAACCAACAAGGTAACAACCAATTTGAAAGCTTTTTTTTTTGTTTGGGGGGGGGGGGGGGGTTACATGCATCAATAGGCTTTGAATGCATGGACTAATACATGTTATTACCAAACGCTATCATTCGGCTATTTGCTTTTCATGGGCAAGTGGACCCAACTTGAGGCCCATGCACGTAAAGTTTCAGAGGCGTACTGGGATACATAAGGAGCCTAATCGTTTTCTACAGACCAACTTATTAAACAACTAATTATGATAGTCTTCGTCCAAAGCCCTTTGTGAAAATTCTAGAAATTATATTTAATTTGCTAGTCCAGCAAATGTCTATATCCTAGAAGTACCATCTGGGAAACGGCTAATATCAGAGCAGTGCTCAGCTGGGACAAATATCGACTAGAAGAGGAGTCTATTTCTTGAGCCTGAGGGATGCCAAACACGCCATAGTCAACTATAAATGAAGTAACAAATAAAAATCGACAAAGACAAATTTCCCATTATTAACATCTTTTTGTAAAGGTGGTTGCTGAAGTTACAATGCTCATTTACACTATCACCTCTTTTTACAGATATGGCTGGCGCACAACTAGAAGAAATGGGTATTTGTTTTTGAAAATGCGAAAAGGTGAGGACATCTAGTGTGAAAGTAATAACATGATCTGAAGAGAAGACTGTACATGTCAATCTGAAAAAAAAAAAGGAAATAACCTTGTGATTAAATCTTAAGACCATGCTATGGACATCATCAATTCTCCATTTACTTTTCAGTGATGACCTCGTCTGAGGGCAGAAAAAAATCCTCCAGATTTCTCCCTCCGCCTCTCCTCTCCATCATTTCCAACCTGCTCCATATATTTACGGATTGTCAAAGTGTTACTGTAATAGAATATCACATAAAAAAGAATGCAGTCTTAATACATGCTGACAAAAAGGAGAAGTGATTAAAATTAAATAAGAATAGTATATTATCAACTTTATCATCAAGTCATACGAAAGAAAGTGGCCATCTTATACCTCCTTAGCTAACTGCTGCAGGATCTCAATAATTTCAGAGAAATCAGGTCTTAATGTTGGTTCTTGCTGCCAACACCTCTCAAGAAGCTCAACAAATTTTGGATGAGTGTTCTTGGGGATGGTGGGTCGCAGGCCCTGAAATCCATGTAAAGTGGAGGTAACAAATAGTCACCATCAATATCATATATTCATATATATATATATATATATATGTGCCAGTCAATCGTGTGCACGAATTTCTTTAACGCTTCCAGAAAGATAGTTGTAGTGAAAGTAAGAAGACATTATGTGGTACTTAATTCTATTCGACAAAGAGAATTACCTTTTGAACCACTCCTATTGCTGCCTGTAGTGGGGTCAAATATTCATATGGAAGCTGGCAAGAAAAAACGAAAAAACAAAATAAATAAATAAATAAAAGAGGGGAAACAATATTGTGATAATCTCACAGCGGTAAGAAGTACCTTTCCAGTGAGCAATTCCCATAAAACTACTCCAAAACTAAATACATCAGCCTTTTGATCATATGGCTTGTGTTCTATAACCTTCAAAGCAAATGAACCGGCCGGGTAAGAAAAGACGACAAGATTAGCTATCTTCCATCTTAAAGACTTGTTATTTTGTCACCAGAAAAATAATATGGGAACCCCTAAGACTACCCCGTAAAATTTGCACATTGTCTACCTATTTTCTCCTCCTAATTCAAACCATGATGGTTATTTTAAAATATATAATGCCCAAGGAACCCTTTTACTCATACCACATGCATTAACAGCTCATCCTCAGGTGGTGAATTTTGTATATATTTAATGCTCAAGTCGGGAGAAGAGGAAAGGATGATATAGAAGTTGAAAAAAGTCCCAACACTTCCAGAGCAGCGTTTAACAAAATCTTGTATATGACAGACAAGAAGAAGACATAAAGGTTACTATGAGTAATCTCAAAACGTCGTTTGTTCTTGACTGATCAGTATCATGGGATTCACCATAAAATAATAAAAATTTTGACAACCTTAATTCAAGTTCAAGTAACTAATTCTGCAAACCGGAAAACATACTAATAATCCTAATTAATAAATTTGTCAGGCTGCCGCAGTGGCATAAGCACTTCTAAAATATTAAAATGATTTGAAAAAAAAAACTAGTAGGATTGTAACAAGTAAACAGACAAGTCTTGTTAAAAAGCCCAATAACGCCATGTATTTAAACAATTTGGCAGCCTAATTTAAAAAAAATGAGAATATATTAAACCTCAGGTGCCATCCATCGATATGTTCCAGTTTCTGCTGTCATAACTCCGGACTGATCTTTCACTCTAGCAACCCCAAAATCAGCAACTTTGACAACCTGTAAGGCAACACACACGGAAATTTTCACTTCTGCGTGTTTTATGTTATTTACTATACTTGGCCATACATATGGTTATGAGAGAGAGCAAAAGAAAGAGGCAAGTTAAAGAAGCCTCGTACGTGATTTTCATCCATCAAAAGATTGGCAGCCTTCAAATCTCTATGGATAATATTATTTTGGTGCAAGTAGTTCATTCCCTTAGAAACATCAATTGCTACTTTGAGTAGGGATGGAAATTTAAAAACACCCTTCTGCTTATGCAAAAAGTCATACACACTTCCACCAGACATAAATTCTGAAATCAAAATAAGAAACAATCACTAAAAATCACAAAGTTCTGTTCTGTTCTTTTATTCTAAATTATGTACCACACTAAATTTCACCTGTTATAATGCACAAGCGTGGTGGCTTGGTACATGCTCCAATAAATTGCACAACATTCTTGTGCCTAACCTTTCTGCAAATTCAAGCACTGAGCTTAATAAGGTATATGTGTAAAACAAAAAAAAGAAAAAAGAATATTGATCTACTTGTACTTGATTCTGCATGCAATTGTTTGAGAAAGGAACAATATGTGTAAACCAATAAAAAAAAATTCGCATGCCAGAGATTCTTAATTCACTATTTTAAATTGAGAAAGGAAAGTCTGGGAAAGAAACCAAAAGTTCCAAAGGTAAATTAACATACTAGTATTGACATTACTATTTTAAAGCTTTCTATTTCATGACGAATAGATCAGGATTAACCTGTTATAGTGAGATTTAAAAACTCTGCATAATGAACACTATAGTTACTAACTACTCCAACTTAATTATTCAAGAGAAAGATAAATATATAACTCACTCATATTCGTTGTTTTTATAAACTTCACTTCTACATCATAACCGCAAAAATTAATCAACTACTCTAATTAACTTTTTATTTTTTAATGCTTTCAAGGGACTAATATACACTCATATTCTTTGTTTCTATAGAATCCCCACCTTCATGTTTCTGAAATTATTATGTAGCCTGAAGCACACTGATATTTTTACCAAATGTTATGAGAAGATTATGACAAATTTGCATAATCGACTTCTGATATGCTCATATGCAATAGTTTTCTAAGTCCATTGCAGAGTTTGCTTGATCTCCTTAAACTGGTAGAAAGATCTTAATGATCAAGAAGTAAAAAATCTAATATAACAAACCTCATGATATAGACTTCCTGGGCAAACTCTTTCTGCCAATCTGAACTTAAATGCTCAGCCTTGAGAACTTTGATGGCCACTTCCTGACTACAATATGTACCTTTAAACCTGTTTGAAACAGAAGTGTTGGTTAGTTGAACAATGAAACAATATGTGACATAGAAAATCTAATGAACCATCAAAAGGAAGACAAATATTTCTAGAGCACTTACAGTTCACCAAATGACCCAGATGCAATTTTATTTCCATACTTCAAATGTTTAGGCTCTATTTCCCAAACATCTGTCCCATCATTTGGTATTGTCAAATGGCCTTCTTCACATTTCATCCCTGATCGATCAGTCTTGCCCACATAAAATTCTGATCGCTGAATCGGACATGCATGCCTCTGAAAACAAACCCCAGTTCCAAACTAACTTGGACATACATCGTAGAAAACAAAGAAAACTGAAATCCGGGAGGGAACAAAAGAGTAAAACATTTTGGCATAAACTATCAAAGATTTGAAATACTAGATATTAGTCAAGCAGTCATCTATGAACACAATAAAGTGCCTGACTTACCTCAATCAACAATACTTCTTTTTCCAAAGCTGCTTTAAGCTTCTGTGTTTCCTGTTTCAGAATGAAGTCAGTCAAGTAGTGCCCCTTGAATTGAACCTTTCGTAGGAATAAATAGTATTAAAAATAATGAAACTGATGGAAAACAGTAACATAAGTAGTAAATTGCAGTCCAGAAAATGAAAGCAGCAGCTTTGAACCAGTAGACTTCCTTTTTCACTACCAAGCTTGCCAAGCTGGTGCTTGTAAACCCAAATATGATTGCTTATGACATAGCTTAGAATTAGATGAATCTGGATTTTACAATAATCCTTTTCAGCAATCATTACAGTCATTAAAATATAAGTAGGGTCAATCACAGGAACTTTGACAAAACTGGTCATTTTGACAAATGTTATGTATCTATAACAGCCTGATTCAGCCAGTTAATTGGGAAATCGTTATCAACGTACCTCATAGGGCCATCCATCAACAACAAACACATCTAATGAGTAACCGTCAGTAGTGGAAAAAGCATGTGCCTCTCGGATGTTCAGACCGATTTCAGCAAGCAAAGAAGTTAACTGCGAGATGGAATGAGAACCGTGAGAATCTTAATAAAAAATATGTACTCTCATAGATTACTTAGGATTCAAAATTAGTCTAACGCAAGTTTAAATAAGTAGGGTCGTTATGTGAGTTTAAAAATAGAAGCTTCTTTAAGTGCATGTTCCAAGAAACTCATGCTGTTGACAACCATCAATCACACATGCTGCATATGCACATATATAGACAGAGAAAGAACTCCATATATTTGCTATCTTTCTAATAAAGACATTATTTTTATTAGAAAACCTATCATACCTGACTGAGAAGCTTAGGCTTGTCATCTGTAGAGAAGGTGATTTCATGCATGGGCCTACATCATTGTCATTGACAGATGTTTATATTTTAATAAAATCCAAAATATAATTAAAATACTATTACAAATCCATAATAGAAATTCTAATAAATAAGTTCAGATATTATACAAATTTAGTCAGGCATATCTTGGGTAAGTTCTAAAATTTGTACTATTCCTGTGCTTTGGCCTTCGGAGATATGTAAACTTTATAACTGAACTAGCAGATGATTGACATTCTTCAGTACCTCAAGTATGTCAGAGCTTGTTATAGAACTCAAAACGATATATATGACAGTATATATATATATATATATATATGAAAGTTATGACATAGCCAATGAGTCACTTCTCCAGAAACACACCTATATAAAAAGCAAAGCATAAGTAATCTAGGACAGGGTTCAAAGAAGCCTATCCCTAAAAATAGCTTGAGATAAGAAGCTTACTGAGAATATCTAGTACTGCCATGTACAGAGTGTTCCTCATCTTCAGATTTATTTTCTTCATGTGCCAGGGCTTCAAGATTAGGAGAAGAACCAAAAGCAGGAGGAGGATGAATACTGAAAATAATAAATAAATGCTCACTACAAGCATCAAACAGACAAACATTAAAGAGAAATAACAAGTAGTGCTTTATAAGAATAATTGGAGTTCTATGAAGATTGTATTCGAAAAATTTTATTAGAGTTTTAGGAAACTAAGGATCAAAAAGAAGAAAATAATGCCTCAGTCTCCTTGAGTACTTTGAAGAGTTTTGACAAGCTTCTTCCCTAGGTACATCTGAATGGACGGAGTCAGCTGAATTTCCATCAGATATGGGATAAATCTGCACCAAGAGTCCAATCCCAAAATGGTATTGCCCGCATGGAATGAGGAAAAAGATATAATTGTACCACTCAAAGTATGGAAATTGAATCTAAGAAGAACATGTTTACAGAAAAAGACAATTTCTTTACAAATTCAGAATTTTGATGACATAACAAAAGAGACAATTCAGCAGCAATTCAATTAGACGAATGCAGATTATTTTTGCTCCCAAAGGACAAGACATAAACATGACACATGCAACACATGCAAATGAGAGATGTTTACACGTTTGTCTGTGCAAGTATAAATATATAGCTCCAATGCACAGTACTTAATTCTATATGAAGACAATACAAAATTCAAACAAGCCATTTATTTTCTTCAATCAGCGATGTAGGGAAATATCATGGCCATGCTAATGCCACCGTCATACTTAAGTAATCGTAAATTGTGCTTACGGTAATTATTACCAGCCAAAGCTAAGAAGTTTAAATTCCAATTAGTTGCGGCTTCAAGTACAAGCAAGCCTTTCACGACTAAATGTCCTAATATATCTCAGCAAGCAAGAAATTATGGTAGTTCAGCAAGATTGTGAATTCTGTAAAGTAAATTGCTTCGATGATTATATACAAACTAGTAGTATGGTTGCATGTGACCAAAAAAAATGGCTCACTCCACACAGATGAAATAGTAAACAAATCTGAGGAGTTATAATTCACAAGAAAAATTGCTCCAGAGGGTTTCCATTAACATATGCTTCAGAGGTTTGATCTTAGTATTGTGTTCTTTATGTAAAACTTAAAACCTTGAGTCTAATGCCCGCCTAAAATTCCAAATATTGTCAACTAAGAACGAAATAACATCACTCGTGAAGAAAATGCATCCCTCGTGCATTCCAGAGTTACTGGTCAATTACTATTGACCTCTAGAGCAAGGACATAAATTCAGACTGCTTCAGGAAATAATTTACCACTATTGAGCAGTCAACAACACACAACAGAAGAAAATGTTGCACCCTATGAAAGCACTAGGAAGTGCAAGGATATGCATCCAGAGCATCGACATTACTCAACTATAATCAACCAAGCCAACCCACCTGGACTAGGCGAACTTCAATTGCAGGCCTATTAGCAGGGTCGTGTGCCAAATGCAGTAATCTCTTATGCGTGAGAACATCTGCCGCCCTTTCCACATTAACATCCAGCGCATACCTGCAATGCATAAACAAAAAGAAGACAAAACATAGACCTAATCAATGATCTCACAGCAAGGAAAATGAATCACAACAATTAGGCTGTGGATTGAGAGAGCCAAAAACAACAGGATCCAAATTCAAATGCCGACTCTCATTGAAGTGAAAATGGTAAAGATAAACAACTGTTCATTCAACGCCATTATTTCTTTTTTATGAAGGCACGTTTACTCTTAAAAATAAAATCAATCTAATACCAACATCTTCAGATGCAGAACTATATGAAGAAAAAAAAATTTAGCAACATTGATTTGAAAATGAGAGGAAAAAAAATAAATAATAAATATATAAAATTAACTAGTTCAAGTATTTTGCATAAATGCGAAAACATCAGCTACAGCCAACAAGTACGAGCACAGAAAAAAAGTGTGAGAGGGAAAAAAATCAGCAGGAGGGAACAAGGTAGGATAAATGGAGGGACCGTGATGGGAGGCGGTTGAAGTGAGCCCAAAGTTGATGGTCGAAGCCAGGCTGCATAGCCTCGTCGTTGTTGGAATTCTTGAGGCGACGAAGAACCTCATAGTACACTTGAAGCTTCTGACTCTGTTGCCGACTTTGAGCCAGGGACGACGCTTCGTGCACTCTACTTGCACTGCTCTGGTCATTCTGATCCATCACCATTGAATCGAAGACAAGGAAAGAAAGGGATGATTTGAAACAAAGAAAGGCGAAGCCAGAACAGAGCAGAAACAGAGAGAAAATGAGAAAGACGTAGAGATCTATGTGGGCAGTTTTACGTGAAACTGTAAAAATGGTTTGATCGTAAAAGACGGAGGATATATGTGTGTGTGTGTGTGTGTATGTGTGTGTGTATATATATATATATATATATATATAGCCAAAAACTTGTTATACGCGAGGGCTGAGTTTATATGGAGACGCAGATTTGATAGAGAGTAGAGACTCGAGAGGAAAAAATTAATATGCTTTAAGTAGCATTTTCAATTAAAATCTTGTAATTAAATAACTGTTTAATTATAATAAGATAAATATATAATATTTTGTAAATAAATATATATTTTACTTAAAAATTTTTTAGCTGGTATATAGAAAATTAAAAACAGAAACAATAATTAAAAAAAGATGCTTTTACAAATAAAAAATGATTCTTATATTTTTATTTTTTAAAAAATAATAAATAAATAAATAAATAATTACAAAAATATAATAATCATCATACGTAATTTTTTAAAAAAATTTTGCAATACCAAACATTCCCAATATAATTAAAGATTTTTAAACCCAACCCCAGGTCAAAATAAACAGACCAATGATTTTAAAGGTGAAAAATGTGAAACACGGAAGTTGATCCTTATCCCCCGGAACATTGTTGTCTATTTTTCAGGGAGGCAGTTCAACGACGTCGTGCTTACTCCGGAACGTTTACGTTTGCTGGAAACGTAAAAGAATGAGCAAATCTACACTGTACAGGTACACCCGTTTGTTTGTAATTATGGCTCTCACGCTTATCTGATAAAGTTGGTCCGGTCCCACCTGTGATCCCCTCACCGTCTAATCAGACTTTCATCAAAGAAAAGAAGAAAAATTTTAATTAAATCAATTTTTATTGATGGTAAAAAAAAATAATTAATTGGTAATTTGACTATATTTTATCTGTAAATAATCGTGACTCTTTTGTAATTAAAAAAATTAATCAAATACTACCATGAATTAACATCTTCTTAAACCCAAATGTCTTTAATAATAATATATAAAATTATCACAATTTTCTAACTATCACATATATTATAAGAAAATAAAAATTAGAGTCTCGCAATTTTTGTTTTCTTAATTTTTTGTTAATTTTAAAAATAAAAAAGATAAGAGAGAGAGTATGTCAAAGTTACCAAACAAATCTCACTAACTATTGAAAAGATGCAAAACCACTCAGCATAACCCCACAAAGTCAAGGGGAATCAAATATAGTGGAGGATAATTACAAATTGAAAAGGAATGAATGAAGAGGCATATTCGAGGTGCCTGCAGAGTTTCATGACCTCCCCCGGTTATAAACTATGAAGTCAATTAGGTCCTTCTGAAATGAGAGCCAACACTCCACTTACTTTTGCTCCTACCAAACGTATTCCTCAACTCCTTAATATTTACTCATATTGACTTCCGAATTCCAAAGAAAGCACTTAGATATATATATATATATATATATATTATCACTAACACTCAGGGACGGAAGCTTTCATTGAAATGAACCACTTTGGAAGCCTAGTTTGCGTCCCTGTTGTCTTCCTTTGTTCCTTAACTTGCAGGACCACCAAGTGAAAACTCAAAAGTGTACATCTTTCAGCCTTCAATTTGATATTTTATTGCTTCTGAGTTACAGTTATGGCAGATGTACAATGTACTCAATTGTTTTGCACTCTTATTACGCCATCAAGTTTAAAAAATAAAAACATATCACTTAGAGTATAGTCTCAGTTAGACTCAAACAAAATCATGTGTGCCATATTTATTTGAACAAATCAAACTCATGACTACTATCAAGATATATATATATATATATATATTAATCTTGTTGATTACTTAATTATTTGATTCATGATATTAACTTGTATTATTAACTCATATAACAACAAAAGTCAAGCATTGTTATTATTTGATTGTTGTTGTTAACTTATACTCTTTTATAATAATATTTTTTTAAAAAGTTCTTTATCACGGAAAAACCTAAAACTATTAATAAGCTTTTTTAAAAAAAAAATTTATAACAAATGAGAAGTCATTTTAACTATAAAAATTATGAAAAATAGGTTTAAGAATAAGATGAAAGATAATTTTCTTGCAAAATTTATAATTTTTTATATTAGAAAAATATGGTTAACGATTTTGGCACAGATCCAATTTTAATAGACTTTATAACATGAAATTTAAAACGTTGTGATTGGCCTTAATAAATTACAAAAAGATATATTATATATATTATTATTTTTTAAATTCCCCCTCTCCCCAATAGCTTAATCCTAGATTCATCTCTACTAACACTTTGCCCTTGATACCGAAAACTTTATAAAGCTGGTGATTTGGGGAAGGATAATAGTTTTTTTTATAAAATATACCATGTTAATTTCAAAGGACTTAATTTAAAATTGAACAAGTCTAGATTGGAACATAAAATATTAGTTATTGATATATAGTGCTATATATAACATAACTATAGTATAATAATTTACACCAATTATATTCATGGTATAAAGTTATTGCTTATCTTTGTTCCAAAAACAAAGAGAACAAGATAGTCACAAGCTAGATATGCAGATAGTCAAATATGAGAGATGGAGTTCATGACTTAATTATTCCTAATTAGATTAATAAACATGTGGGGATTAAGAAGAGCCTGACATGTATTCATGTTCAAGTGTGCCGTAAACCAATGACTCAGAACTAATTAATCTAAGTTGAATATAATTATATAAAATCGAAGAAGCCGTGTTGTACCAACCAATGCTGGTGAACCATATTTCAGTTTGACCATATCTTAAATTTTCAACGAGGGTTAAAGAAATAGAGTGGAGTGAGATGAGGAAATTGGGCGTCGCAAATCCACGTGCCAAACAGAGGATTCGCACCCTCCGAGGAATAATCTGCCACGTCAGGCGTTCGTGGAAGTGACGTGGAGACATGTAAGTGGGTGATGTGGAAAACTGACCCTTGGAGATGATGAAGGGACAGGTGAGTGACAAACAAGGTAAGCGGACTGGAAATAACTGGACAGTTTGGGGGGGAAAAAAAAACTCAGAAACATTAAAATGGAGAATAGAAGAAAAGAAACTAAATTGGGACTACTTTTAATTTGTATGTAAATGTGATCGCGTGATCCATCACTTTATTCGTCTCTTCATGTAAGAAATTATACGAAAGGGTAAACACTTAATTTCATACCTCTAAATTTGAGTTTCTTATTGTACTTTTTTTAATAAAATTAATTATTTTGCCCGAATTTATGTACCTTATAAAGAGATGTTGCCCGAAGAGGCGAAGACGAGGTGCGGAAACTTTGTTTGGGAAGCCAAAAATGGAGTTCATTTTCTCATAAATTAAAATTTATTTTTTATAAAAATTATATAATTTAATTTTAAATTATAAATTTAAAGATCTAATTTATAAAATTATTTATTTATTTATTTTTATTCCTATCCATGTAAAATGTTACTAAACAACAATATCTTTTGCTAATCTTTCGCCAACCAATAAAAGACTACTTAAAAACAATAAATCTCTTGCTGAATTTCACGTTTGGAAAAAAAAATACACAAACACTCCTTAACATATTTTAAATCTTATAAAATTTATTTATAATATATTTAAAATTGATATATAAACAATTATTATCAATATATTATTTAGGAGTTGTATAATATATAATTTTTTAAAATTATTTATTTATAATATTTAAATCTTGTATAATAAATTATCAAATGAATAAAAAATTAAATTTTTTTATACAACAAACCAATAAAGTACATTTATGGTTATAAACCGAAGCAAAGTAGTCTAGAGAATTCATCGAACTGGGACAACTTTATTGATTCATTGAATGTGGAAAGGGTGCTCCTAAAGGAGAGGGAAAAAATAAATTCTCTTCCTTACTTATTAACGGACCATATTAAAATAATTATTACAATAAATAGCTCGCACTTGACTGGATGATAATATTTTTCCACGTTATCATCACAATTTTAAATTCTTGTATTTTTTTTAAAGGAGTGTTTTTGAAAAAGATTAACTAAGCACAACTTTTTAAAAAAATAATACTATTTATTTTTATTAATTAATTAAATAACTTCTTGTTGTTAGTGTATTATTATAAAATATAATTCGTGTTAAATGTCAAACGACTATAACATGAAGAGCATTAACTAGTGTCAATATAACACCATGTAACATTCACATAATGGCTAGAAATTGAGGCTTTTGAAAAGCTTTAAGCTGTCTTTTATGATGGCAACGGTAAAGGATAAAAAAAGAGGCTAATCTTATCCCTATATATGGGTTCATGTAGTAAAGGCTGATATAAGGAAAAGGATATGGTAAAGATATTTAAAATTAAATGTAAATGGTATTTTCCTCCTTCGGGTTAGATAAAATTAAATGTAGATTCTTTCTAGACAATTACAAAAATGCTTGCCTCTTATAAGTCCTACAAAATATCTATTTTGGGGAGCGCAAAAAGTATTATTATATGATAGAAACATATAATAATGCGAGAATGATTGTGCTCAAGAAATATCATATACACTATTTTTTTTTCCTTCATAATGCGAATGGCTAGACTGGAATCAAGTGATTTTTATTTCTTCAGCATTTTAATGTCTTAAGGATATTCTTTTATGCCTTCGTATAAAAGTATAAAGGATATTCCACCTACTTGCTAAGAATCATCTCATTAATCATATATTAGACGATTATTTGACTATATAGATATAAATGCGTGTGTGTCTGTGTACATATATTCCTAAATCGTGAGTATTTTAATTTTTCATGTACTTAAAAATCTATATACAAATTTGAATATAAGATATGTTAAAAAAATAATTTCTGTATTATTTAACAGATATAAAAATACATACATTATAATTTTTTTATATATTTATCAAGCTCAAACACCTTATAAATAAAATTTCAAGCATTTTAAAAAAATTATTACCGAACACTAGTAAAAAAGTTTACTTTTTTGAAAATTCCATGAGGAATGTGCTCTAAAACTAAATTATATTTTAACCAATTCAGAGCTAAATTAATGCACACAGACAGAAAAATATTATCGTTGGATTAAAAGTAAATACCTTATAGTAAGAATAGAAGATTTGTGCGAAAATTTTTGAATTTAGGCTGGCAATTGTTGGACATCATGGAAGCTCACTTGCATAGAGTTTCCCGGATCTTATTTTGATCTTTTTAAATTTAATGATTAATGTAAGGTTATAAATTCAATTATTTTATTCCCACGACGTCCACGTTCATGCAACAGCAATTGTTTAATTTTGCTATTATTATACTTTAACACTACACCCTCCCTCCCAATATTAAAATCTTCCATCTTTTTGAATAAACTCTTTATACATTCATTATTTTAAATATTAATTAATACCTAGCGAGGACGTGTTGTATGAAATAGCAATATTTCTTTTGGACAAGACTTATTTTTGGAAAATATCAAAGTCCGAAATGAATGATAAACGTGACATAATGAAAGTTGAGCCGATATGAAATCGTTTCATAAAAATCGTAAAAGAGATATTATTGGTCATAAATTGTCCAATATCTTCTTTATACGATTCCCGAAATAGTAATGTCGTCACCCCCATCTTGTTATGTTTCAGGATTACGAATTAATTAGGAAGCATGCTTCAATGGTGGCCAACCACAATTCAAAATAAATAAATGAGTTATAATTTAGGGAAAAAATGCCAAAAATCCCCCCGCCCCCAACTTTAAATAACTTGCCAATAGCCCCTGAAGTTTCAAAAACTTATTTCCTTCAACTTTCGCATCCAATGAAATATGTCCTCTTGTTTTTTTTTAATAGAGATTTGGTGCAAATTGAAGGGTGATTTAAAAAAAAAAATAGTGCATATACTATCATTGGAACAAATGAGATTGTTATATTAATTATAAAGAAGTCTATCATAGCGTTTGAGTTGACATTATTATGGAAAAAATAGATGAAAACTACTTATTTTTTTAAGTGTGAAAAACTGAATAATTTATTTTTTGATTTTAAAATTTTAAGAAACTATTTGCAAGTGATTGAAAGTTCAAAAAAGTTTTTTGTATTTTTTTTGTTGGTGTAATATATATAACACAAATCTTGAAGATTAAGATGAATGAATTTTCTTCTTCATTTTTAAAGTTTGGGTCTTTTTGTATTAAAAAAAAAAAAACTAACGAGAGAAGCAAATGATACACACACACACACATACACATACACATACACACACAAGAGGATCCACACTATGTTTTTCTTTCTATCTCATGATTTTTGGGGCAGTGAACAATAAGGAGTGGTGGTCGAACTTACAAGAGTACAAGAGGATCTGAGCAGCGGAAATTCAATGGCTAGGTTAATGAGAAGATTTAAAGCAAGTACAAGTAAAATCAAAGAAACGAATATTATTTAAAATGTAGGAATCCCTTAATATTTATAAACGAGGTTAGTGACAATCTCACAATTAAAAGATCATGACAATTATCTCTAAAATGGACTAGCATACAATCCATTTTCTAGTGCTTGTAATGATCTCTTAAAGCAAATAGAGTTAAGAAGATCATAGACAAATGGTGAGATGTTTCTTAACTGATCATGGATAAATTGCAAGGTGCTCTTTTAATTAAAAAAAAATTCAAAAGCCGATCGTCCATTGGCGTGATCTTGATTCCAATTTACACATATCAAACCAAACGTGATGTTGTGCCAATTGTTGAACCTGTAATTAAACGCCCCAACCCTGCTTCATTTTAAATGCAGATGGATTTGGGAAAGTATGGATAGCATTTTTAGGCGTAAGCTCGTCTGACTAATGTTGTTTTTAATTAAATATTATGAGAGAGAATTCATGCAACAATTTTTTATTCCTAAGAAATCAGAATTAATCAATTCAATGTTTAAATTAAATAATCACATTATGTGAATATTAACTCTAAATTGAATCCTTATAATATATTTGTTCCCCCAATTTTCCCTACACAGAGACAGAGTTGTGTAGAACATTTTTCTCCTTGCCAACCGTAGCAACCTAGACTTTGCTCATTTTAAAGATGAACTAACTTTATTGCCAGCACCCATTAAAAAAGAATGGCAACAGATGATATTCCATCATTATTTTTTAGCTATACTCATTATCTGAACTCATCCTGATTTTAAGAAAATTTTTACACTTTTCAACTTAGACTTGGTTAATGGAATGTACATGTATTACAATCTCGTTGAGGACGATTATTTTAATATCATAGGATGCTGAGTTGGCACAATTATAATGTATTTCAATATTTTCATTTTTTTGAAATGTTAAAATCCAGAAAAAAATTTTAAGAACTCCATGTGTCATCATTTTAGGCAAGTAAAATTGCTTTAGTATTGTGGCCTTTACACCTTTTTTTTTTTTTTTTGGAAAAAACAACTTCTTACACTTTTGTTCCTTTTTAAGTAGGTCTTCACAATTAAGATGCCTTATAACATCATTAAATTGAATATAAGTTGACTAATGAAGTGAACATGTGTCAAAAACTAACTGTGAAGAAGATTATTTATCTATCATAGGAAGCTGAGATAGCACCTTCACCATCCTTTCTTCTATTCCTTTCCACTTTTATGCACTTTGCTTTTCCCTATAGACCCACTAATCTTGCACACTCTCAGTCGTATCTGTAAGACTGAAATAGAGGAAGTGACTATCCGATGGATCAATAGGAAAGGTGTTTTGTAAACATAAAATAGATTTCACCATCGACCCTTTTGTCGGGAAACCCTTTCTCCATTTTTCCATTTTGCTTTTGGTTTTTCCATGGCAGAAAACCGTTATTGTCCAATTTCCAGGAAGCTAAGGCCCACAAGCGCAAGAGTTACACCCCGAGAAATCCTACGCTATTCAGGCTAACCAAACTATATTGCCCTTAACGCACCGACCGGAGGGCTTCAGGTTCAACCTCTTTCCTTTTGTGATGTTGCTGCTACTATCGTTAGTGTTCCTTATCCACAGTTCTGTTCCCCTACGGCGTACGTTAGCCCACTGGTGGTGGTGACGCCAACTTCCACCTCGCCTAGATGATCGCTGCTGCTGAGCTTTGTGCCAGCGGAGATGGTGAGTGAGTTAACATTGAGGAGGGAATTGGAAGTGTCTGGAGATGTGAGAGGGGTGCAGACGGAGAGGTCGTGAGATGGAATGGTTAACATTCATTTCTTTGATTTGAGACGCGCAGGCGTTCATGGCGATTCGGAAACACCTTTCCTACTGATCCATCAAATAGTCACTTCCTCTATTTCATAGTCTTATGAATACGCGAAAGAGTCCCGCAAAATCAGGGCGTCTATGTGGAAAAGCAAAGTTCAAAAAAATGGAAAGGAAGAAGAAAAGGATAGTGAAGGTGCCAACTCAGCTTCTTCCGAGAAGAAATAACCTTCCTCAGCGCTAGTTTTTGACACTTGCATTTTATTAGCCAACTCAGATTCAATTTGATAAGCTGATATCTGAATTAGATCCAAACCAAACATTACGAAATTATAAACAGCATATCCTTTGCAACATAACACAGACGTCTCTAGATGTCAATAACGAAGAGAATAAGTCACAAATATACAGATACATACATGAACAAATTAGTCGATCAATCCATTAATTTCAGCATCGCCCATCTCTTCATCGTCAGTATCAACCTCGCCTTCAAGGAGCCACTGCTCAAATTCATCTACCTCGCCATAGTCATGCATGTATAAACTATCTGAGCTATCATAGGGGTCCGCCCCAAGCTCTTCCCCATGGCATGCCACGTGCAGGAGAGGTCTACTTCTAGCTAAAGCATCTACCATATCTCTATTAACACTTCCAGTCACTCCTAACCATCGTAGCCTTGGAAAGTACGGTTTCTTTAACCAACGAAACGAGAGCTGCGTAATGCCACCGCAGTTGTAAAGATCCAACAAATGCAAACTGCTTCCATGCCATCTGGCCTCATCAACCAGCATTGAAGCTAATGCCATGACTGATGTATCACCAATTAGAGGGCACTGTCGCAGCCGGAGCTCAGAAAAAGGAATTCGACTTTTTGCCAGCAGCAGAACTCCATTATCAGAGAGGTTAGGCAGATTGGATAGGTCCAGTTCTCGCAATGCCAGCACACCAGAGCAATCAAATAAAGTTGAGATGCATTTATCTGTAAGTCTTTTGCACCCTCGAAGAGACAATGCATAAAGTGAATTAATAACCCGTGGTCTTAGGTACGAAAGTCCCACATCAGTTATATCAGAGCCACCCAATAGTAGGACTTTTAGTCTGGTAAGAATGCTGATGGCCCGGAGGGCTTCATCCCCAAGGCTCCTACAATCTCTCAAGTCAAGAATTCTAAGATCCTTGTTTGATGCTAAACTCAAAACAGCATGGTTGGTTAATAAATTACACCATCTTAGGCTCACATGAGTCAAGGAAAGGGATGTTGCAGATATATCATGAAAAACTAGATCAGTTAACTGAGTCCCATGAGAGACCTTAAGCTTGTATAAACGAGAACATGAATGCAGGATAGTTTTGAAACCTGTGTCTGTGACACGACAAAAGCCACCAAGGCATATGCTCTCCATATTTGCACATTTGTCAGCCATTAAAAGTAATCCTAAATCATTTACTCTTCGAAAGTAAGTAATTAGAAACTCTTGGCTCCGGACCAGTGACAGATGTTTCAGCCTTCCATGTTGATTAATTTGTTGAAGGCCAGCATTGGTTAGGTCAAAAGTAATTCCTGGTTCGATGAGGGGTGCATCTCGAAGATCCAAATGGGTCAAAAAGATGAGACCTTTGGATATTGTACCAACCATTGCATCAGTTATATAGTCTACTGAAAGGCATAGTTTCTGAATGCTTGGTAATATGGATGATTGGACAGGATTTAGGGACTGATGGCATCCTAAATTTTGGCTAAGCAGTTCAGTCACTGTTACTGAAGATACATAGCCAATCTCAAGAGATGTGATTTTCTCTGAGGCCATGCCCCAAACTCGAGCAAAGTTATGACGTAGGAAGAGAGAGACATCAAACATCAGAATCAGTACCTACCAAAAAAAAAATCACATTGCACATTAGATCCGATTGAACTAATAATCAACAAAATTATTTCCATATTCTACAGTTGGAAAAAATAAAAAAAGGTAACTTCAAAGATGAACATAAGTAAACTTTCAGCAATAAGCATTGTTATGAATGAGCTGTTGTGATAAAATCCACCATTTGATATCTTCATAATTATGGTGCAAACTAATTATATAATTTTCCCAAGTCTTGGAATTCCCCTTATTCCAAGTAAATATAAACATTCCAAGTAAAATTATTGAAGTTCTTATAGGTCCATATAGAAATAAATTTGAATAAATATTCAATGATTATGCCAATAATCCAAGGAAGCACAATGAAGACAATCCGTAAAGTCAACTAAGACAAACACATGCAAAATGATTCAAAACATTCCAAGCACGAGCATGAGTTATCACAAACAGCAGTGTTACTTAACTGAACATCACATCCAAATATTACAATAACATATGCCATCAATGCCTAACAAAAGACATCCAAAAGCATTTGTCATGTCCTAGGCTTATTTAATAAATTGCATACATCTAATCGCAAGATAATATTAATGTTGTGAACAAATTCTTCAGATAATACTGAAGAACACAGTTATGACAAGTCCTGATCATCACAAGAGAGGTTCAGTTCAATTAATCCAAGCTTATAACTGTTCATAAATTCAAGACTCCGTAATCTTATTTTCCCACTTATATGAGCATAGGGGACCAATACAAGTGATAGATGTACATGCCAGCATGTTTTACTGAATGTTGCAAAAATGAAATACTGGGTTCAGACTTCAGATCGTAGTGAGTAATGAAACAGCATTTTTTTCATAGTCAAATTACTTATTAAGTTACAACAATGCGGGAAACAATGAGTTCAGACACATTAAAGCTAACCGTTGGAAGATAATGCTTTCATCATCCCCCCCCCCCCTCCCACCAAAAAGAAAAAGAAAAAAGAAAAGGGGCATAAATGAAACTACTTATTGAAAATGGGATTCTCTTGAATATCTGATCAGTTGCAGGTCGGTAAACCTCAAGATAAAGTAAAGGGCTTTTAACATAACAAGAAAGAAGGGGATGGTATATGAGAATAGATCCTCCAGGGTTAAAAAATATTTTTGTTTTCAGTAACTATTTCAACAGAAATTCAAAATTTGGAGACAATAGCCTGCAAATGATGCATAGGAATGCATGCGGATAACTTCAAATTTCTTTAAGAATCTTAATAATATCTAGTCTTTTGCCTCATAAACTTCTTCTGAAATTATGCCTTACTTCCAACTGAGAGCAGCCGCTAAGTAACTCCTCCAGATCAGAAATATGAATTGCCATCCCTCTTTTTTCAGCCACCGAACCCAAGTAAAGAGACCTGATGGAAGCAAAGAAGCAGAACCGATAACAGCAGCACTACAAATTGCACAAAATTTACAAACTATGCTATGTGATAATCAAAGACCAAACGACATTATCATGATCAAACAGGCAATCTGCTAGGTTATTTAGCTTCACTTCCACCAGAGGTGGGACATGAAATCGACAGCAAACCTTAGGTCCTTGCATCGGTTCCCAATCTCAGAAAGTAGTTTCCCACTAAAATCAGCACAATTATGCAGACAAAGCTCGTGCAACGATGGTTTAACCAGAAGGGTTATTGCTGAATCATCAAGCCGACCACAATCAACTTTGAGGCTCCTGAGGTGGGGATTTGGCGGCAGCAACGGCCTCAGCAAATCTACAGTTGGCGCAATGTCCTGTAAATATACGTATTCCAGTACTTGAAAATTAGCTTTCTGAGAATTTTTAAAGAGAGAAGAGACACTCGAATTTGGGATTTCAGAAAAGAACCAAATACGCTAATGGTTAACAGTGACTTTCACAATAAAGAAGAAACCAAACCCCGTTTCCAGATCTAAATATTTCTGTTAGCAACAAGCAATAAGTCCATAAAAGGAAAACAAGATGAGAAATTTAATAGGATCCACGCAGAGACAAGGGTTTTAACTTTTAACGGAAATTATCATCAGATCCAAAGAAAGACAGTTTGGGAGGATGTAAAATAGGGATGACTGAGAGAACATTACATACAAAGAGATGGAAGTTGGGAAGGAAGGAAAGGATGTGAGAAGCGCAGGACTTGAAGGCGGAGCATGTGGAGGCGACAGAACAGATGGAAGCGATGTCGAGCTTCGTAAGGATAGTAGCGAGAACAGCAGAAGGAAGCTGATCCAGGCTCATCTCGCTGCCCTCAACTTTCGCCATTTCCATCCCTCTTTCAGGATAGATTGGATAACTGAATAACAGGTCTCCGCCGGTTCAGATCAAACGGACTTGGACAGGGAGTCTAGACGCTAGAGTTTGCAACACCTCTCTTTTTCTCTCTCTATATATAATATGTGTATTAACTTAATAAATAATAAAATAATGGATGAAAATCTAAAAATTTTCCATTTCTTTATTAAATCATAATTGACATAAATAAAAAATGCCATTTTCAATTGCAAAAACTTCGATTTTCTACTTTTAAATTGGAATTGTACAAATTTAATTTTACATCAATTTAATTTATAAACTTAATTTTGTTTAAAAATAAATTTCTATGATTATAATTTATGTTTAAACTTTTTTATTTAAAAAATAATTTTTTGTTATCAATATAAGTCATTCAACACAAATATTTTTTTTATAATGATGCAAACAAAAGTTTAAAGGACAAAGGTAATTTAAAAAAAAAAAAAATATATATATATATAATAACAAATCAAATGAATTAATTTATAAAGACAAATCCTTATTTTAATGTACAAACAAGCCTTTTAACTCTTCAGTCACTAAATGAAACACACCTTTAAAATTTGAGATTTCTACATTGATGCTTCTTCACGTCTTCCTGCTGAGGAATATGGGTTTCTTCATTTGCAATTCTTTTATTTCTCTACTCCGTCAAAGTTACTAGTTTCAAAAGTGAAGTGGCATCCAATTTATAAAAAAAAAAAAAAAAATTGGAGTGGGACAACACGAGAGTGTAAGTCAGTGTTTACAAACTGAGAGAAAGTCCTTACACTAAGCAAATGAGGTGGAGAGATACATTTTGGCAAAATTTGTTAGTTATGATTAAAATTGTCAAATTCATGAGTTTAAGTAAATTCGTAAAGAAGGGATAGACTGGTAAGTGGATTTATATTGTAGATTCGTAAGAATTTATATTTGTTAATCATTATATTTAAAATACAATATATAAAAAAATTTATTTAAATACAATTCAAACATACTAATTTAAATATATATATATATATATTTCATAATTTATATTTTTCACCATAGAAATTTTAATCAAGTTCATACATCAAGAGTCATTTAATATGTCCAGTAGTTATCTTTATCAAATATGGTTTTAAATAATTCTACCTAAAATTTATGAAATATAAAACATATTATTATCTTTATCTAAGTTTAAATTTTTTATTTACAAAAAATATAAAAATAAAAAATTAATTTTGAGTGGATGATGGTATATTTACCTTAAAATAAGAAGAGACAAGATGAACCTATAAGCCACAATTACTCCAACTCCATCCAATTGTGTGATGATTCATAATGGAAGAAAAAACAAGTTTTAAGAAAGGTTGCAATTGTACTATTCATTTTTTGAATCTTTGGACCACTTTTCTACTTTTTATTACTCACTCCCCCCCCCTTCTTTTCAAAGTTCCGTTCCACTTTTTTTGTCACTCACTCTCTTTCTCGTTGCTGGAAGCAAATTTTGCTTCGTCTCACTTGATAGTTTGAGAGTCGGGGCTTCAGTCAATAATCAACAGCAAAGATTGAACTTTCTCCAACATATCATGACGTTGGACGTGGAGTATAATGGAAGTAAGAAAGAGTTTCAAAGCAAAGCTGCAGAGTGTGGAGCAAAAGCACCGTGCAAAATAGAGAAATTTGATGTAGGTATCTCCACTAGGTCATAGTTTTATAGATTTTTTAATTTTTTTTTACTATTTTTGGCTCATTATTTACTAGGCTGGGCTGAGATTAATAATTTTTTTTTAAAAAAATTAGTTTAACTTAGTTAAATTCAATTTTTATTTCGAGTTAATCAAATTTATCTAAGTTGAGAGCAAGTTAAATCAAATTTACACTGAATGCGAGTTTATAAACGAATTACTTTGATTTTTGTAAATAAAAATTTGAATTTGGTAAACTCAACAAGTTAACTCACGAGTTTAATAACATTGGTTATGACTTATGGTAGTAAACTACCCGAAAAAAAAAAGTTCAGACATCTTTCTTGTTTATTGTTTTTAAGAAAACAATTATAATATCGATAATAAAAACCTTTGTACTAAATGTAAAAATCTTCAAAATACATTTTATTTATTGAAAATATGAACCAGCTGAAAACAGTTTTCAATGGCTTAAAATTTAACTTGGCTTTATAAATTTACATGTAGCTGTTTAACCTTATAATTTATAATATCAACTTTTATGCAACACTATTTAGTATTTATCTAACATTTTTATAAATCAAAATAAAATTAAAAATATTTTTGTCATATTTTTACCGATATTGTACTTTAACATTTTTTTAGAATTAACATTTTTCCACCATTTATAATACCATTATTCTTTGAAACTTAACATCACTTTCAAATTTCAAGAAAGCATCGGTTATTTACAAGCAACATCCAACGTCCAAATGGTTTTTATAAAATACTAATTATGAAAAAATTATATAAATAACATGTTTGTATATCTATTCAAAATTATTTTTTTTAATAATTCTTTTCATACCATTCTATCCAAATATTTACCTTTCTTCTACTTCCAAATTCCAATGCCCAAATTTCTGAGCTCTAGCCAGTGGCAACCTAAAACATCTTCGAAGGTTTAAACCTTCGCGGGTAACTGTGAGAATTTCTCACTAAATTGAAATTGGGAGGGAGAAGGGGAAAGAGTTGGAGTGTTGGGTCATGAACTAATTTCTTAGGCTGAAATTTTTCTTTCGAAATTCCACCTAAATGCACTTTTTTTTTAATCACCCAAATGCTAAATATTGAGAATTCGAGATTGTATATCCATTCTTTAAGAATCAGAATTATTCTCGTACCTGCAATTAGGATTTAAAACCATAAAGCCCTTGTCACTCCCCTAACATTTAAAGAAATTGAATTAGGCAAGAACAGCCATGAAATATATGGCAAATCACCAAATTTGCATTAAAAAAGCAATGGACCATCAGTAGAGAATTCTGCAAATAGCTACAGGTAATCGATATATTGTCATGAAAGCAACTGACAATGACAAAGAATCATGAGCGCCATGTCTTGCCTCCATGACTTGCTGTGACGAAAGTTTTGGCTGAAGAAGCTTCTTTATGTGCATGAGAGTTTGAATTTCTGAAATTGGCATGCGTTATGTAATATCAGAGTGATGAATCTCAACAGTGTAAATAACTCCACGCAAAGTAGAGAAAATTAGTCTTTTGACCACCACTACGTAGCATGCTAGCTCTTTATTCAGCTTCCACTGGAGCATCCATGCCTACAGCTTAGATTTCTAGGAATATGATCTTCACATGGCCAGTCCTTCGTATTGATCCTGCATTAGTTGCACATGTTATATCAGCATTCTACTCTCAGCCTATAATATACAGAAGTTTATGATACTGGCAACCAGAATTATTTAAACAATTGATACTTATCTACCCATATAACCATTCAGCAATTGATAGCATACACCTATTACCACTTCAAAGAGTAAATACCAGGCTACCACCAAACTAGAGAAAGACTGAACCTATGCACCAAGACGTTTGGAAGCCACCCTTTGAAATTTTTGCACAATATTTCCAGCATCACTAAAATCGCATAATGGGAGAAAACATTTGTGGATGGAGCATGAGAAAACGAACAGCTAACAGAGGATCCACTGTTGCTAAAGGAAGGAACGCTTAATTTTCAATTTGAGTGACATTCTTGGTTCAAGTCTCTTTACGATCCACATGTACACAAATTGCAAACCCCAATTTCCTTTTCAAATGCTTCGCAAGGTCCTTCATGGTATCCAAGTTGACAGAGAATAATCAACAAAGTTCAGCTACCATGGGATAGATAGATGTACTATAAAATTCAAGTTGAAATATCTGCTAAAAAATACGGAAAAAATAATTTGTTGACTCTTAATGATCAACTGCTTTTCATTCGAAAGAAGGTGATGTGCTACGAATTACTAAGTCTTTCTCTATGTCTTCTCCTTTTCCTATTTGTGATTATGCCAAACTAATCATGACCATCATATTTCAAATTTAGCTTCTGCAGCTCTTCCAATCAATGAACTACTTTATGGTACCTCAATGTGTAACCTAAACAATAGGGAAAAGCAATAAATTTACTTCCCATAATTCAATCACTGAACTGATCAATGTGTTATCTATAAGTAGACATACTGTTAAACATTTTATGGAAGCTACACTAGCCAAAGGGCCCTCAGAGATGCTCAAACTAAGCAGCTGTAAAAGTTAACGGTGCATATTATTGTAGAAAGTATTTATGGATTATGAGAAGTGCAGAAAGACAGAAACCAAATAACACACCCAAGTGGTGCGGTCATTTATTGCATAATTCTGCAGGAAAACATAAGAAAACAAAATGTAACACTTACTCTTAGCCTCAGCAATCTGACCCAATCTGGAGGCGGCCAGAACAATTTGGAATATCCTGGGTAATCAGATATAGGAGAAATTCGACCATCATCTAAGTCGAAAACGCCCATACCATTTTCTTTGTCACTATCGTTAAAAAAATCATCTCTAAAAATTATGCAATTCCCTTCACTAATGGATAAATCTAATGCCGTGGCGGAAAAGGCGCAATCATCACCCAGAAACAAAACCCGATCCCCCAAACTTTTCAACTCAAGCCACTTGTTTCCTTTTTCATCCAGCTTATAAACATCGAATTTAACTGCTTTCTCACACCCAAAACAAACTTCATCGCCATCACAGATACCCAGACATTGATAGTCGAAGGATAAGTACTTATCAACCAACAATAGTCCACCATCGGATTCAACCAAGAATTTCTTGTCACCGCCAAACACAGGTTCAGCAACCATACGGACACTTGAATCCAATCCAACCACGACAATCCTTCCCGTACTATCAACAGCATAAAGCTCGCCTTCAAAAACACACACATCATCGTAGGGTGTGGGCATGTCAGGGATTATAGTCCACTCCTTATCACCAGACTTAAAGAAAGCCAATTTACCAGAAACATGAATGGTAAGTAAAACGAATTCTTCGCTTTTGGAATTCAACCACGTAAATACGACCTTTTCTAAATACAAGCTACTAGCATCTTCCAATGAAGTAAGACGGCGGAAATCGATGTCGTTTAGAACATATTCTTGACCCAATTCGATGATTGGAAGGTTATATAAGTCCAATACCATGGGAAAATCCATAGGAAGGGGTTTGATAGGATACCTAGAGAGTGGGTCGCAGAGCCCCATTCTACCACGTACATCTTCTTCGATTTTGAGCAACCAGGGATGAGGATTGGATATGGAGAGGGTGGGAGGTGGATTAACGAGGAATAGTGTGCGCTTGGATATGCAGAAAGTCCAATCATGGGAAGTGCCAACATTTGAGAAAATTGGGAATTCAGCGGGTAAAGGGTGATGCCTCAAGGAGACGGTGGATCGCCATGAGGAGCAAACGGATCGAAAACGAAGCAGATAGAATGGAAACTGGAGGCGTTCGGCGATCAGTTGCAGGAGTTCCGCGGGGAGCTGAGACCAGTGGGCCATGCCTTCTTTCTCTGACGATGTGGGGGAAAATGGAACCTAATGGCTTGTTTGCGGGCCAAAGCAAAAGGACAAAGGAAAAGGAAAAGAAATTGGAAATATAAAATTTGGATATCTATTTTATTTTTATAATTATTATTTAATATTATTTATTAATTATTATTTAATTAATAAAAATAAAAGTATTAAAGTTATCTTTTATTTTTAAAATTATTTTTTATTTTTATACTTAACTTTTTATATATTAAGCTGATAAGTGAGGATAATTTTTTTTTTCTAAAAAAAAAAGACGAGACGGGAAATTGGACAGGAATAGTGTAAAATTATTTCAAGGATTTTCAATTAAAATTATGGGGTGGGTCCGTGCTCTCTGCAGAATTAAAATAAAAATAAAAAAGTGAGATTTAAAAAAAACGAGAGAAAAAAATTACTGACAAAGCTAATTCAAACCATTAAAACAGTGTATCCTTCCAAACTTTACATATAGATGAGAATATAGCATGTGTAGGTTTTTTTTTCTTAAATAATAATAATACAGATAAGTTATTTCAATATGATGTTAATGGTATCCTTACAATCTTTTCTTATTTTCATACCTACATTTATCAATTTCATGTTATATATATATATATATGATAATACTGGCGTAGAGATTAATATGAGGATATGGTCTACTTAAGGGCAAATATAATATCACTCTAAAATTAATAGTCTATTTGGCTGGAAAAATATTAAATATGTAAAAGAAAAGAAAATGTAAAAAATAAATAGATAAAATAAAAAATAATATTTATATATTTATTTTAAGAAATAATAAAAAATATTATTAAATAATAATTATAAAAGACATAATAAATATTATAAAAAGAATTACATTGAAAAGTTTGAACCAAATGAGTTGTAAGCTTTAAGGAATTTTTTTTTGGGAAGGAACCGTAGAACGTAGATGAATCTTATACTTCCTTTCAAACTTTATATAAAACTTTATATATATATATATATATAAAAGAATATAGTATGTGTAGATTTTTTATTAAAAAAAAAAGAATAGAAGAATAGATATGTTATTTTTTGTTAGGGCGCTAGTGATAAGCTTGCAACTTTTTTCATTCTCATTTCCACACTTCTCAATTTCGTGACACCTATACTTTATATTATTGATATAGAGATCAACACGAGGATATGGTAAACTGAGGAGTGAACATAAAACCACCCAAAAACTAAGCTATTAAGGAATATTTTTAGAGAAGGATGTTCACCACCACAACTCATACAACATGTGTGACTGAATAAGTTCCATCATTTTGTTTTTCTTGTTAATTGATTCAACTTGTGTCAATAGATATCTTTTTAAAGATTTAATTATGTAGTGTTAAATTGTAAAAAAGACCGCCACTTGTTATATATATGAGAAGCTACTGCAGAGACTCTAATCTCTCCACAAATTGTTTGCAATACGGAGATTTCTATTCTATTTCGGAGGTATTACAAACTCTGCATGTGTTAGTATTGCTAGACGGGTCGTAAAATTTTGAAGGTTTATGTTTGGCTTTGTTCCATTCAATCTGAATTCAAACATTAGTACACGGGTCGAAAGTTGGCTCTTGTTGTTTAACTGTTCCATGGAGACGTGATTAATGAATCCAAAAGCTTACAAGCCTCGATCACAAATTCTAGGGATGAGTAAAATAGCAAACGATTAGGCACAAAGAGATTGAACTAGTTTGAATTATTTCTGGCAATGAAGGACAGTAATATAATACAACATGAACAAACAAATAATTGTGGGTAATTTATTATCATTATGTAAAGGTATTTAAGTCTTTAAACAAATCTTTGTGGTCATTTTCAAAGAATGGGACTAAGGCTGGTTGTTAATATTGTGTGTTCTTCAGCAACTTCATCTTCATCGTGTTGTTCTGCCTGCAGCCCTGCCACAGAGAATAGCATTCTTCGGAATCGGATATTCATCCCTGATCGATTCCACTGGTGAGTACACCCGCAGATAGAATTGTTGTCCAAGGTACTGTCTTGCCCAAAATTCACTTCTCACATTCCACATTCCCACGTTATCCAGCGCCATGTAAATTGCAGTCCATGACTTGGGATATACCTGAGACACAAAATTGAACAAAATAACTTGAATTTCTGCCAATGAGCAAAGGGAAACTACAACTCTGTGCCAAACAAAAAAAACCAACCTGTGTAGTGCACCTGGAAACCGCATCTCTGAGGTTGTACTGGTTACGACTAGCAGGTGTCCACACACCTCCATCCATACTGCATTAGAATGCCATATTAAACATTCACTCTGAACAAAAGATTTGTGATATGCTGATTTTGATATGATGTGAGAACTTCTTACCCTACAACCCAGAATGAATATCCATCAATGTGCCAGCTTTGGACAATGTTTTCGTGATTCTGAAACACGATCTCAACAAAGGCTCGAAAATCAGCACCCATTACTGAAGTATCAAGATACATTGGTTTACCCGAAGGGCTATCTGGGATACTTCCAACTTTGAAGACACCATCAATCTTGAAGTAATCTGCTAGCTTCAGTGGAGTGTCAGCTGGAATAAAGGATACGCTATTCACTGCATATCTCTGCTTGCCCTGAACTTGAGCTGCTGAGCTCTCCAGTATGACTGTTCTGCTTATGTTTATAAGACCATAGTGGTAAGAACCCTGTGGATTTGGCCTCGGTCCACTCGCAGTAAGGTTAGTCCTGCAATAATATGAAGAAATGGTCAATCAACGCACATTTGATGAGAGAAAGGGTCCGTGAAAAGTAAAGGAGAGTGACCTCACCTGATTGAACGAGCTTGTTGAAGAGACCAATCGATCTGGGTGGTTGGTCCAGCAGGAATAGGACCAGAGACAGATTGCTGAGAGTTGCTATAGTGCAGGATGGCAGTGCTAGTGAGGTCCTTGCTGGTGAAACGGGTGGACACTGCAATATAGTAGTCTTTTGGTGCCTGATCAGCTGTGATGAGCACAGAATAAGACTGTCCCGCATGAACATCCAATGAGGAATAGCTGGTCTGTACCGTGTGAGTTCCCTCAACTTCCACCAATTTCAGGTCGTGGCCTTGAATCCTGAAGTTGAGCGTGTTCTGAAGCCCCACATTTGATATTCTGAGCCTATATGTTTTTCCTGTTTATTAAGTGATATAATGCCATTCACATATCAAATGTTTGCCCTTCTGCAACTCTGTAACTTGAGAATGAAAGGGCAGGGGAGATGGAAACAAAAAGCCTACCTTGCTCTACTGTGAAAGTGGTGCTGTTTGCACGGCCATTGATTAGTATAGCTTGAGGGAGAGGAAGCCTGTGACCACCATCTAAAACGGCCTTCAATTTCTGAAATCATATGTTACATAATATTAGTACACAGTCCGTAAAATGAGCAAGTACAGGGCTAGGGGGTTAAACAAAGCAAATGTAAGATACCTGATGAGGGATGGTGTACCAATCTCCAATGAGGAGAGAGAAATCATCAGCTGGTTCTGGGAATGGGACCGGAATCCTTGGTCTGCTGAGGATTTTGATAGCCCCAAAGCCACCAGCAGCCTTGTGGAGAGCAAGAGAAGGGAAATAGAAGAAGCTTCCAATCTGATCTTTGACTTGTAGTGTGAAGGTGAAGTTCTTGCCAGGAGGGATGGGGCATGTGGTCCCATGGACTCCGTCTTGATAAGAATTTCTTCTTTGCTGAACGCCATTCCTGTTCAATATTAAAATCATCAGCAAATATGATCTGGTAATTGGTGAGGTGAGCTTGTGACGTGTTTTGGTGGTGTTGGGTACGTTTTATTCGTGACTCGACTTAACGGGCCGAAGTCCCTGGGGACGGTGAGAGCAACTTATATTAAATCCATTCACGTTTTGTTTTCTTTTTCTCTCTCGGTCCTTAAAACCCATCCTTCCAATTGTGATCGAATTCATTAGGCTCAGGGTGGCATCCCAATGACCAAAGAGGGGCGAAAAAGGACCAAAAAAGAAAAAAAGGAAAGCAAAAAGGAATGCGGCAATCCTCACTCCAATAAAGATTCGACCAAATTTTTTCAAAAAATAAAGAAATAAAAATGCGGGATCGCTTTATAAAGGGATGCCAAAAAAGTCAGGCTTCTAATTTACGTAAACAGAAGAAATATCCCATTTATCAAGCGTACAAGTCTGAATGTGTTATATGCCACCTAGTGTAAACATTGTATACAGTATGCACCAAAAGAGAGGAAGTTTTAGATGAACGAAGGTGTAAAAATGGTTGCTAAAGCGAGGTCTTATTACTTACTTAATGTACCTTAATTATACCATAAAATCATAAATGGTCCATTAATTCTTCAATATTGACAAATGCAATGGAAGGTATTGAAGTCAACCAACAAGAGGCTGAGTACTATTAATCATAAAACTTTTACTGAAAAAAGGATTAAAACAAAGAGAGAGATTTGTCACCATGATAGAAGAAAGGGCTCGGGCAAGTTATTGAATACATTAATGATCAGATTGTCGTTGGTAACGGAGTAGATTTCGGGTCCGGGAAATTGGCCATTGATGAGAATGCCCTGCTAAACCAACCAACCAACCTTAGTTCTCCTTTATCACAAAATCATGGAGACAATAGGAACAAAGACATTAATGGTAAAAACAAACCTGTTGTTTAGCACCGAGGGGATAGATGTCGCCGTAGGTGATGTTCCAGTTGAAGAATCTATAAGGGTCCTCAGCAGCAACCACCCCCAACAGCAGCAATAGGAAGCAAAAGCGGAGCATGATGTTAGAGTGAAGACAAAGCCAAAGAGAAAGAGAGAGTTAATAGATATAGAGGAGGAAGAGTGTGAGACAAATGAATGATGATGACATAGGCAGGACTCAGGAGTATTTAAGGAGGGGTGGGGGTGGGAATGCGATACAAAAAGGAGGATGAAGTGAATAAGGCTAGAGGCTTCCTTGTAAGCTAGTGTGGGTTGGAGACGGTAACGGAGAGCCGTGTTAGTCATAGTTTCACATTCACATACATTATGTGTGAGCTGGAGTTTAGTAGACATACCAATTTTTTCTTTTGTCCGTGTTTTCAGACGCCGCACACGATATCTTCATCTGCCCACTTTTTTGGGTCCTCATCGACTGCGGATACGATTGTTAACATCAGCCAATACAATAACATAAAAAAAGTTTGATTGAGAAATTAATGACTATACGCGGAAACTTAAACAAGCAGGGTTTTTATTGTCAGTATTTTGGGACATTTCTTTTTGTTCTTTTGCTGTTGACAGATTGGAAGATCCTTCTAAATGACACCCCCCTCATTCTTTTCATTTTTAATTTGTCCTGCTTCCCTTTTATTTAATTCAATACTTCACTATTCTCTTTTATTGTTATTGTTTCCTTTGTTTTTCGCCCTTCGTTTATTTCCTGAGAGCAAAATTGGATCTTCGATTTATCGAGCTGAGATCAGTTACCTCCATCCACATTCCACGAACCAAGAAAAAAAAAAAAAAGGCAAAATCGGTGGCGTTGATTATTGAAGTAATTGATGAGTTGTGTTTTGAAAAGTGGCAAGTACAAGTCGGACCGGTTTCATGTGCTTTAAAATGGTTAAGCTTAGAATTTGGAATAATAGCACCTCCCACGTTCGTTCATTAATAATATATCAATTTGTTGGAACAATAGGAGACGCGTCAACACTTGGTTTCAATATCAATATCTAACTACAAACAATGTCAAAACATACAGCGGTTTATAAGCTAATTTAATTCCCAATCATAGACACTGGATCACCGAATTCGTTTTAGACAACATGGAATGGAACCCAAATGATGAGGTGCACATGATCCCCTCCCCCCACCCAACGACTACCCTTATTCAAAGGACAAAGCCAAGCCAACCATCCTAATCGACTCTTTTCATATACCTGTGAGCTTTGGGCTTCAAAACAGGCCTTCCTATTTCAGTTACAACTGAAAATTGTACACTATGATTGCTCGCTTTCGAATGGGCCAGCGAAAGGACCTATATCTTCATGTCGTCTTTGGGCTTTGAAAATTGGCATGTCAGACTTGGATGTCGAATTGTTTTGGGCCTCTTTGAAAAAAAAAATAGTATGCTAAAGATGGATTATTAAACAAGGCATAATTCAGCTAATTGAACCCAAAAACAAAAAAGCCCTAATGGTTTTCTGATTTTAATCAGTTTAAAAAATGTTATAACTTTCTTTGCTAATTCAAGTAAGGATAGCCTGTGTTTCCTTCAAAGAACAATAAATGCTAATTATTTATGTTTACACCTACACATAACATAAATATAAAAAAAATAATATTTGTGGCAAATACAAGAGAGGAATAATTACATATCAAACACCATGTTTGGTAGGGCAAAGAAAAGGGGGATGAAAGGGAAAAATTATGTAAAATGCCTATTTTGCTATTTTAATCATTATTCAATTATTATTTAATAATATCTATCAATTATTATTAATTATTCAAAATAAGAATATTAAATTATTTTTTATTTTTAAAATTATTTTTTTATTTTTATTTTTATACTGAACTTTCTGTATACTAAGCAAGTTATACAGGCTTGCACATTCTAACAGAATCTTCTGAATATGGATCCGAGAACACATTTGTAACAAGTGCTGGGAGAGAAAACTCAGGACACTATCAGTAGGGGTGAACAAAACCGAACCAAACCAATAAAAACCGATTAACAAATGGTTTGGTTTGGTTTTTTTAAATCTAAAACTGATTAATTTGGTTCGGTTGTCGGTTCATGGCATGTTTGATTTGGTTTTAACCGAACAAAACCGACAAATTGCATATACTATTTTATTATAAAATATTACTCTTATTTTATTTTATTTTTTTTATTTTTTAAAACTTTTTGTCAATTTATGGGTGTTTTCTATACTAAAAATAAAAATAAAAATAAAAATAATAAATATATTATTATTGGTTAAAATTTAATAAGATGCATAATATTAGAAATTAAGTTCTATGCAAAGAATAAAATCCTAAAAAAATATTTTTGGCCAAAAAAACATGAACAAAACTGGACAAAAATCGAACCAAACCGATTAGAATTCAAAACCGAAAAGGTCTAAAAAATTGTTGAACCGACGAGGTTGGTTCGGTTTGGTTTTAGTCTAAAATCGAACCAAACCGAACCTATGAACACCCCTAATTACCAGTGTGTTTAGATGGGGTGAAAAGGAAGGGGGAAAGAAAAATTCAAAGAGAAAATAGAGGAGAAAAGTGATTTCACTCTATATTCGAATAGGGGGGAAGGGAAATGGGAGGAACGATGAAAACTGACATGGGTCCCACAAAAAATTTTTCTCTCAAAAAATGAAGAGATTTTAAGAAGAAAATGGGATACACATACATATTTCAACTACATTATAGTCGGAAAAATGTATTTAGGAGGCGTAAACAAAAAAGAATTAATTTAAACAATTTTTTTTTGAGTTTTAATTAATTAATATTATAATTATTCGTTGCATATTTTATTATAAAATTATTTAATAATAAATATAATTTATAAATTAAAAACATATAATTTTAAAATTATTAGTAAATTATATTTTTATTAAAAAAATAAGTTAGTTACAACCAAATGTAATCATAAACAAAAAAAATAGTTTTAATTAATTAATTAATTAATTAATTAATTAATATTATAATTAATTATTTAAAATTTTATTATAAAATTAATAAATAATAAACATATTTTATAAATCATCCCATCTGACGAAAAGGCAATCGGACGTAATGCTCGACTGCCTTTTGGCTATACTAAAAACTAATTGCAATGTAATTGGTTTTAATTTTTTTAAAAAATTTTAATTTATTAATTTTATTTCAAAAAAATATTTAATTTAATATTTTTAATTTTTATATCTTAAAATATCTATATAAATAATATTATAATATATATAATAATATATTATATATAAATATATATATTAAATTAAAAATATTTATTATATTTATATATTATATTAAAATTAATTAATATATATTAAAATAATATTTATAAATTTATATAATAAAAAATTATATTTATTATATTAAAATAAGTATGAATAAATTATTTTTTAAAAAATAATTTTTGATTAATGTAAAGTATGTATTTTTTAAAATCTAAGTTTTATTTTTGTAATAATAAATTATTCTAATTATTTTTATAAATAATTTTTTCAATAATTTTTGTAATTATTTTTTTATTTTATTATTTGACTAAATTTTTTAAAAAATATTAAAATAATTTTTATAAATTTTTTTAAAACTTATTATTCTTATTTTTTTTAAAAAATATATATCTAAATTTAAGATAATTAATTCATATTTAAAACATAATTTTTTTACAAAATATAAAATTTATTAATATTAAATAATAAAAATATTATTATTATAAATTAATAATTTTTTTATATTTGTTCTCCCTTCATCCAAACATAAACACAACAACAAAAAATATTATCTCTCAACTTTTTTTTCTTCCCCCTTTTCTCACTAGCTTTCTCTTCCTCTTGGTTTTTTCTCCTCCCCCATCCAAACATACAAACATAGCGTACAAATATTGGACTGGACACTTTGCACGGCCATTGAGATCTACGATATTACGGTATAATAAGAGAGCGAAATAATAAAGTGTTTTTTGTTTTGTCGTATATGAAAATCCAATCCATAGCAACCATGGAGCGGATGTGATTCCTTATCTCAAAACACTATCATTTAATCAACCACCGTCAACCAGATCCACCAGAATCACAATGGAAGCTGTGTTCCTGAGCAACCCTGCTTCCCACCTCAATCTATCTTCCAAACATAAACATTCCTTCCCTCCTTTTCCTTTTCCCACTCAATCTATTAGGCTTCAACCAACCCACGCCTCCCCACTCGCCGTCTGCGCCATCCAAAACCGAGAAAAGCAAATCTTCCGGGACACATCTGCTCCCATTGAGAACGAAGATGAATCTTACGGTGAAGTGAAAGGGATCATCGGAAGCAGAGCCCTCGAGGATGGTACCGGCATGGAGTACTTGATCGAGTGGAAAGACGGTCATGCCCCTTCCTGGGTCCCCTCCGATTTCATCGCCAAAGACGTCGTGGCCGAGTACGAAACTCCATGGTGGACCGCCGCCAAGAAAGCCGACGATTCGGCTCTCAAGCAGCTCATCAACGCCGACGACGGCCGCGACATCGACGCAGTCGACAGCGATGGGCGAACGGCGCTTCTGTTCGTATCGGGTCTGGGGTCGGAGCCCTGTGTGAGGGCACTAGCCGAAGCGGGCGCTAATCTGGATCATCGCGACAATTCCGGGGGCTTGACGGCGCTTCACATGGCAGCTGGGTACGTGAGGCCTGGGGTAGTGAAGCTTCTGGTGGATCTGGGTGCGGATGTTGAGGTTGAAGACGAAGGGGGACGCACACCGTTGGAATTAGCAAAGGAAGTTCTGAATGCAACGCCGAAAGGGAACCCAATGCAGTTTGGGAGGAGGATAGGGCTAGAGAGTGTGATAAGAGCTTTGGAGGAGGCAATATTCGAGTACGCGGAGGTGGAGGAGATTCTGGAGAAGAGGGGGAAGGGTGAACATGTGGAGTATTTGGTGAAATGGAAAGACGGAGGAGGGAACGAGTGGGTGAAGGCCAAGTTCGTGGCAGAGGATTTGGTGAGAGATTACGAAAGTGGGTTGGAGTACGCGGTGGCGGAGGCTGTGTTGGGAAGAAGAGATGGCGATGATGGTAAACCAGAATTCCTGGTAAAATGGGCCGACATGGAGCAGCCCACGTGGGAGCCTCAGGACAACGTGGATCTTCAGCTCATTCAGGAATTTGAACAAACCCAATAATACCAGCCTCTGACGTGTACTTGGGCTCCCATAATTGTAATTTTAAAGCACAAGTAGACCTGTGTTGGTGCTTTGCTTTGCTTTGCTTTTACGGAATAATGGAGGGTAACTAGGGGCAAGGCGGGTTAGGTGAGTTCAATTCTAGATGTTTTCCCTTTTGGGGCAAATAGGAATGCTAATTCTATGCAATTCTTCTATGTCATGAATTAGATATGAGCGAGCAAACTACCCATCCCATACTAGGACTCTTGTTAAAAAGTAAGGAAGTTGAAACAAAAAATCATAGGGGAAAGTGCCCCTAGACTACTACTGCTGCTGCTGCCCGTGTTTATGAGATGGAGCCCAAAATTTGAAGAATTGGGGGGGGGGGGGGGGGGGGGGGGAAGTGATGGAGAAGTGGGTCCACTTTCCATTATTCAAATGAAATTGGGGTAAAAGTAAAACCATTATTTTCTGATGTTACGTTGCCGGCGCAAAACCGTTGGGCGTTGGCAGGGTTTCCCATTCTTTTACTCCGGTCAAGGGTGCGTGGAAATGTGTGTGCCCGTGGAATTTTCTTAAGCCAGGAACGGCTGCCATGTGTTCGCATTTATCATAAAATGTTTGAATTCTCATTTACCCTATTTATTTAAATTTATGTATTAATTAGTTTATTTATGCACCCGCAGCTGCGCATCCAGAAATTTCTTCCCCCCTTTTGATTCCCAATGTTAAAGAGGTAATCACGGACAACTTTTGGAAGCAAATGGGGGTTAAACTGCGTTTAAGGCTTGACCAATGGACGATGAGTTATACAGTGAATGGCCAGCCCATTGGCCCACTGACGCGAAAGCGAAGAGGGTGGAAGCAGACTATTCAATCCTATCTGGCATATGAGCAACACCCTGTCGTTGGCAGCGTAGCCAATAAGCCATTTTAGACAGATACTAGAAATATTAAATTACACTAATTTTTTTTAATATTTAATTAAGTTACATCTCCTTTAATATTTAAATATATAATATAATTTTTAAAAATTTATTTTCATAAAAAATTAATTTTTCATATAATATGTTAAGGTAATTTTATTTTTAACATAATAATGACAACAAGTTAATTAATGTCAAATTTTAAATGAAATTGTACTTTTTAATATGAGAATAAAGATATTTACATAATTTTTATTTTAAAAAAATTACATATTATATAAAATGTTAATTTATTAGATTAAAGTTAAGTGTAATTTTTAAAAGAAAATATTAAATTTAATTTAACTAGATATAGAAGAAGTTATTTTAATTTACTCCAATAAAAAATTGGAGACAAAATCAACAAAAAGAGCAAACCGTGTTGGCCTTTCAAAACTTGTTTTCAAAATACAGAGATTCTTGTTCATAGTCTGCGTGTGCCTCGTCACTCCCCTCCCTGTCCCTTCATCTGTGGGTATTATTCCTCCTTGCATTCCATCTTTTTCAAAATTTTGTTTCCTTTTAATATCTCTTTCTACAGTAACCTAAAAATGATCAAAAGCATCATTTTTTTTTTTCTTTTATTTGTTGATTTCATTTCGTGAATAATGGCATCGTCTTCAATGGCAGGAGAAACCAGAATGCACGCGAAGTCGGACTCGGAGGTGACAAGTGTGGACCAGTCGTGGCCGACTCGATCCCCTAGGAGGCCGCTTTACTACGTACAGAGTCCATCGAACCACGATGTGGAGAAAATGTCATACGGGTCGAGTCCTTTGGGTTCCCCCCACCATTACTACCATTCCTCTCCCATTCATCACTCCCGCGAGTCCTCCACCTCTCGCTTCTCCGTCTCCCTCAAAAACCCCAGAAACCTCTCCACCTGGAAGAAACTTCACCAAACCCAGCAGTCCGACGCAGACGACGACGACGACGACGACGACGACACTGCCGTTCAAGGCTCCGGCCGCAATATCCGCTTGTACTTCTGCTTCTTCTTGCTCTTCCTGCTGCTTTTCACAGCCTTCTCCCTCATCCTCTGGGGAGCCAGCAAGAGTTACGACCCCAAAGTCTTGGTTAAGGTCAGATTAAATTCCCATTTCCCTTTGGTTGTGATATTGGATTTGGGGTTAGGTTTTGAACGTGTCTTGATTTGATTATTTAATATTGGGACCTGACGTAATTGTTATTTTTATTTTATGTGTCAAATATTTTTTTTTTTTAAAATGGAATATTGGGGAGAGCAGAACATGGTCTTCGAGGACTTGAATATCCAAGCGGGGAGTGATGGAACAGGGGGTACCAACAGATATGCTGTCGTTGAACTCAACGGTGAAGATTTTGTACAGAAATCCGGCCACATTCTTCGGTGTCCACGTCACTTCAACCCCTCTTCAACTTCACTACTATCAACTTAACATTGCTTCTGGCCAGGTAAAATTAATTACCTTTTGATTTTAGAGACAGTCGCTAGTAATCATTCCATCTGATTAGACTTCCGCCCAGACTGAAAATAATATAAGAATGGTGTCATGGGAAGGGCAGAATGGTCGTTTCGCACGCATGGTGCTACGGGGCTGGGTGGGGTCAAATGTGTGCCTGGATAATGGCGTCTCGGGGACTACAGACATACTGAGTCAGTTGAATTTGATTGGTCATCTTTATTTGTTGGTCTCTAAAAGCTGCTGGGCCTGCCTCCATCTCTCTGCTTCATCTATTATCTCAGTTCCCCTTGACCCCACTAAATTTATTCGCGCAATCCATTCATCTAGGTCTTCTTCTTTGTTAATTTATTCTTTTCCCGCAATAAACTACTCATGTGCACACATTAGTACTCAATTCCCGTAAGCCTGAGCCCATCTTCACAAGACAGGATTTCCCCCAGTCAGTATCACCAATAGTATTAGTTTATGCATAATGAAAATTATTGCTAAAGGATTTTATTTATCTTTGGCCACTGTTATTACTCTGACTTTATCCAACACGAGATTTGTATGTATGTATGTATGTATGTATGTATATATGTTAATGAAAAGTGCAGCGCTTCCCTTATCCTAAAGTTTATTCAAAATCTTCAACGAGTCGTTCAGGTTGACTGCTCTAGATTTTTTTACAGTCAATTTCTATGGAGCTCCTGGGATGAGCTTATGTTTTGGCTAAACAATTGGTGTATATGTAGTATTAGGGGGTAATGATCGCTTCTTTGCCACGGTACTCATTCTCCTGACGGGGACAAGAGTTGCAACTAATCCTCCTCATGTCCAAAACAGGGCAAGATGACATAGTATGAGATGAGTCCTGTCCAAAATTTCATTTTAATTTTGATCTTGTTACCAACGATCATTCACTCACTTTTAGGAATGGCTATATTGCATTTGCTTCATTTCTGCAGATTTAACTAACTAGGGATTTGTTTTGGATATATGTAATGAGTATTGTGAATGAAAAAGCAGATGCAGAAGTTCTATCAGTCCAGAAAGAGCGAGAGGAAGTTAGTGGTGGTGGTGTCAGGACACCAGATTCCACTATATGGAGGGGTGTCAGTTCTTGGGAATGCTAGACAGCACAAGGAGAATGTTGCCTTGCCGCTGAACCTGACATTTGTAATGAGATCCAGGGCTTACATCTTGGGAAGATTGGTTCGCTCTAAATTCTATCGAAGAATCCGATGCTCTGTCACTCTGCATGGCAACAAACTTGGAAACCCTTTTAGTTTGACCGATTCATGTGTCTACAAGTGATTTACTATATACTATAAAAAGCTAGTACAGTTTCGGCTTCTCATCTTTTGTTACCCATAATCCCAAGAGTTCTAGAATGGGATGGACTGCATTTGGTATGTGACGTTTGCATTAGTTTTGTATGGTGGGATTGAGTAAATACTTCACTATCGATTTTAACATAAAGTTTGTTCAATTACATGTTGGATAGAGTGTCCCGCAGTTGTGGAGGCTTACATCTGCCCCTACATAATTTCTCGATGGAGATGGCAGTGGATACAATTACTGACGAATCGATGATATTTGTAAGCTGGCATGGTGATGAATTCTAAATATGGCAACTCTGTTGGTATCGTAAAAAACAACTAGGCTTACGTATATAGATTTTTATATCTTTATTATTAAATTTTATAATAAAATTGTAATATGTATAATTTTTTTAAAGAAACCTAATAAGGTGATGTTGAATTATAACAATATATAATTATTTATAAAAGTTATACATTTGTTCTATTATTAAAGTGTTTTGTTTTAAATGACAAATTTAATATCAAATATATAAAGAATTGTATGTTTTTTCCTATTTTAAAAGTTAAAAAAGCATTCTTTGCTCTTGGTAACATTAAAATGAAAGAAGGCAATGCAACAAGGCTAAACAAATTTATTTGTGACCTTGAATCACAAGATAATAGCGTATGATTGTTGAAGAATATTGTCAGCAAAATCATAAAAATGACAGAATAAGCAAATGAGAGAAGTAATATGGAAATTTTTTGGGCCTGACATAGTCCATTATTTATTGATAAATAAGGTACACCAAAAGGAGTTTGGGCTTGTCTCGATTGGCTACGTATGTTGCACGGGGTTCAAATTTGCTTGCTCTATCATCAAATGAAACATTGACTTTTTAAAAAGAAAAATCAAAAGAAACAAAATCTGTTCCATTGTGTAGATGATAATTTTATATATACGACAAAATTAAGTTTTAAACTTGAAGAACCATTTATAAATTATTCAAATTCTTTAATATTAGATTTTTTTTAATTATATCTTTGTTGTATAGTTTTTTTTTTTTTTTGAGGTTTTCAAACGTAGTGCTTGATGGCTCATAAAAACAGAATGGGTATTAAAAATTGTCATTTGATGCAATGTATTTGGTATAGTCGTCCGAACGGAAGTGCACTTTTCTCTTTTCTTTTATAATTCAAAGTTACCCAATTCAAACAAGAAAAGAATATAATAAAATAAATGCAATTTAAAATTATTACTCCTTTTTCATAAAAAAGTAATTATTTTATTAAAAAGTTGGAATATCAAATACGTTAAAATTTTGTAAATAGTGTATGAAATTTTAATTTGCTATAATATTTAATAATTGAAGTAGCAAATCAATTTGGAAGACGGCGCCATGGGGAAGATGCAAGTCTCATTGAACAAGGCCCCGTTTGGTATCAGCTGAGCGAGACGGAAACTGGCGTCGACATGTGTTTGGTTGGAAGATTGGGTCTCCTGCGTCTGAAATGGAAAAAAATGAATCGGTTTCTTGATTTTCATCCGCGTCAGAGGATTAGTTTTTGGAGTCAAGTGTTGATTTCTTCATTTCGCCCCTTCTATGACTACAGTACATGGTCTGTCCCATCCTTCACAGAAGCAATTCGCGCGCTCAAATCAATTGTTCTGCTCCATTGGCACGATAGATCACAAGTGGCGGACTTTGCAGCTTCGGTCGCACCGTTAACCACAGTCGGCCATCGTCGAAAGCCAAATTACATCTCTTGCGAAGAAAGAGGTGAGTTTTTCAGCTTGCCTTACCCTGTCTTTCCTTCCTTCTCAGTTTCCCTCATCTATCAACTATGAAATTTTGAGGATGGCAGATTCAAGTTGGGAAATTTTGCTCTCTGGGAAAGAAGAACGACGCTGGGTGGAGAGAAGACAGTTGCACAAGAACGTAGAAGCTCTTTGCCGTTAGTAAGCCCAAAAAGAGAATTAAAGGGAAAAAAAGGGGTTATTTTAAAACGTTTTGCAATTAGAGGCATTTTAGATTTTTTTTTTTCCTTATTTCTTGTCATTCCTTCATTATTTTAGACAAACTAAATGCTCAAATAGAAAAGCATTACCATTCTTTTCTAGTAAGGACACCTAACAATAATATTGCCAAAAATAAAAAAATAGTATTACAATATATGTTTTCGTTTTCGTTTTTAATATTTTACCATATAAAATACACAATTTAGAGAATAGATACTCATGAAAAAGGAGAAAAATAAACGAAAGAAATGAAAATATAGAATGTGATACAGTTAATTTCACATAAGTTATTATTTTAACACAATCTTTTTATTATTCGAAAACTAGTAAAATGGTACATCAACTTTTCGTAGTGTTCTTTTCCAGCTGTATATCAATTACAATTCTATTTCAGTGTGGTAGAGTCAAGGGATAAGAATTTAGCAAAGCATATATAGATCAATTATTCATCTGTAACTTGTAAGGCGAATTCTAAGGTATACATAATAAATTTTGTGTTCTACACATTAGTAATTGCTGGACATCGTGATAATAATTTTTTAATAACTAGTTATAAAATTAGAAAAATGTATAGTTATCAATACTTTAAGCACATATTACCTGTACCTTGGGTTTTAAAGTATCAGTAAATACACATTATTATTTACTAACTAATTAATAGCTCACTAGGGAACTGAACCAACATTATACCCAAAGATTACTAATATACTCTGATGCACTTAGTTTGTTAATATACATTGAAAAAATCACCTACTTATAAAATTTAGGATGAGGGTCCCGCATGAACAAGCCGCGCATATATATGGCATTGATTCATTAAATGATTAAAAAGAATAGACTAAAACTTGTCGACGATATTCACCTTAGTTAGGTGATGCATGGGATACGTACGTTTCTCCTGTTGGGATTAATACGGTAGATTTTTTTTGGGGGGGGGGGGGTGAGGGTTAGTGAAAATTGCTTGCTAATCGTATTTAATTTGAACATGCAAGGTTAATTGGTTATTAATTGTCATGGCTTGAAGAAATTAGCTTTTAAGCCTTCGTGGGCAAGATTCCAGAGAGATGCGGCCACCAGAAGAAGAGACAGAAGCATCCCTAAGCACCCCAGGGCCACATTAAAGCACCACATAGAACCACCTTTCGGAGGTTTCTCGATAGCCACCCACATGAAGCATGGGTATGCGTACGTTACGGGCACTAGAGTCATCCCTCCAAGCAGAGCAGCTAGTTTTGGTAAGAATGGGAAAGCTACCGCTATAAAGAAGGTCAATCCTCCGAAGAATAATCGGAAGCAAGTTCTTACAAATATTGGGCATCTCTTCTTCTTCGCGCTTGTGTATCTCAACTCCAGATTGTCGAATACGGGCATGGCATAAATTTGGAAGCTGCTCAAGCAATGTATTATTATCAATAAGTAGATGAACCCCATCGAGAATTTTGTCACTTGATGCCTATGGAATTTTGGAAACGCAATTAACAATCCTCCATCGGGTATCTGGAAAATTGAAGTACAAAAATCTCTCTGTTAGAGTTAACATTTTCGGATCACAGAGTTCATGGAAAGAAGGTTTTGCTTGCCTTTTTTCCATATGCCCAGAATCCCCGCAATTGCAAGGGGGAAACACGCACATGGCTATGACTACGTATGCCACGCTCACTCCTTTGCTCATTAATTGCTTGGATGGTTTTTCTGGACTTGAAGGGAGCGTCCCCCTGTAAAACCAAAACTGTCCATGAAGCTTTCATGTTGGACGTAAATAAAACCCAGGATATGATGGCACACTTTTTCTCTGTAAAGGAGAACAAAGGAAGCTTGCCTGAATCTCAAGCAGGACATTATGGCCTCTGAATGATAGTACAATGGTGCCAATGGCATTGGTAATTGCAGCGATCTTAGAGAGAGTGGATTGTCCAGCCTGTGCAAGGGATGGGGTGTATGATACGGGGGTGGGCCTGCCCTTTTTGAGCGATAGAACCCAAAACAAGGTACAATAAGAGATGGCGGTGATGGCACCAATGAGAGACACCCTAGCAATGGAGTTGAGGTTGGGCAACTGTGCAATGAGAATGGCTACGCATGTGAACAACAAGAACCACTCGCTACCGCTCTGGCGGTGCGCATGACACGTTTCTTTCGGACAAATCGTGTTGAAGAGTTGCTGCATGGTCCCACCTCCCGTGATGATCAATATCACGCTGGTTCCTCCTGATAGGTACATTACCGGGAATAGTGCTGCCACCTTGCCTAGCCTTTTACCTACATGTACATGTGTATTTCAACAACCATTCTCTCCAACTTTGCTTAAAGGTCAAAGTTGAATATTAAAAAAAAAAAAAAAAAAAGGGAAAGTTTATGGTTAATTACCAAAGGCAGCCATGGCGAGGAAAAGGTATCTGCTAAAACGAATTCCAGGGACGGATTCGTGAAGTAGGAGAAGAAGGAATATGGTGTAGAGCTGCCAAACAAATGCTACCGACAAGCATGCGCTACCCCATGCCCTGCAAGCTCTTTCGTTATTATTAGACTATAAAATACATATTTTCTCTACACAAAGAGTTGTTGAGCAACTAGAATATGTAGACCGTCGGGTCAACCATCAGTGTGGCTTTGCATATTTTTGTTAGTCACCCTTCTTCTGTTAGTTATTATTATTAAAGTTAGTTGAAGCGCTTTTCGTGAAGAACTTATTCACTTTGTCCATTTAATTAATATGTATGTATATAACTTTTGGCTTTTCCAAGAAAACGTAAGAGTGAGAGGAATCTTAACAAACAATTAAATGTACGCATATCTGTTAATTAATATTAATTTGTTGTTTGTGATTCATATTATCTCGGGCGGGAGTCACGCACGACGTACATTGCTCAATTTCTATCGCAAAGCAAGGAAAGGTTACGGGAAATTTCGGGGTCAGGCTCTGTTATATATAATTGTAAGGCTATGATTGACCAAATGCGATCCCGGGGAAGTCTGCTAATTAATTTGTAACCTGTAACCGGTAACGATCAACATACAATAATAAGTGAAATTAAAGAAACGTACCAGCCAAGAGTGACGAAGGCAAAGGGAAGCATAAGAGCTTGGAATCCGACGTTGGAATTAAGAATGTGAAAAGCAGCATAGTAGGAATTACCCTTCCTTGACTCGGTGATGGGAAGCCATGAATCTTTGAGACTTTGATCATCAGGGGAGGGAGTAGTAGTGGGTGGAATGTGTATGACATGAGGAGATAGAGGGTGTTTGAAGTTGGCATCGAGGTAATGCAACAGAACTTGTTCTGATGAGGAGTTAAGTTGAGCCGCTTCTCCCATAATTATATTAATGCCTTGGACGCAGAGGGGTACAAGACGAGAATTACAGGTGTGTGTGGATTTGGGATGGATGGATGGATGGCAATTTTAGGGCTTAATAGTCTCGTAAAGTCTAGATTGAAGATCTGGGCTAATTTCGAGGAAGCTACGTTCAAGGCTATCGTAAAACTTTCTCACGATTTAGTGTGTATTTGAAAAAATGGTAGGAGGGCCAAAACTATGATTTGTAACCCACAAAATACAAAAACTTGTTACTTTGACCAAAATCATAATTTTAAATTTCCTACCATTTTTTCAAACATACATTTAAATAATACATTTAAATAGACAAAGTTTGTCTAACTTAAAAAAGGATTTTTTGTCAATCCATCGAATTCACATGTTGCCTTGAAGTTTGAAGTCTGAACAAGGAAGCGATTATATCATCTCCAAACGCATGGGACATGACGTCATTGTTTGGCTTTTTTGATAGTCATCTCGTGACGTTGTAACAACACATTCTCCACAAATTTGCTGTTTTTTCTTTTTTTTTTAATAAAACACTATTTTTATTATAAAATATGTTTAAAATATATTTTTTATTCTAAAAATATACATAAATTTTAAAAAAATGAAATATAACTAAAATAATTTTAAGAATAATATTATTTTTAAAAAATTAAAAAAATATTTTTCAAGCTTTTATTTTAATATTATTTATTTTGTATTAAAAGTTATATATTTAATTTATTCTAAACTTAAAAATGGACTATCTTTATATTAGTCAAATAGAATATATTTAATATTTATTGTATTATATAACTAATAGATATGAAAATATTTTGATCAAAATAAATATAGTAATAATTTATCTTTTATTGTAAGAAAATTATTATAATATATATTTTGATCTAAAAAAAACAGTATAAATTTTTAAAATAAAAAAAAAGTGTCATACAATTTGAATATGTTTTAGAAAAATATAATTTATTTATTTATTTATTTTTGATAGATACTAAGAACTTGTTTGATTTGAGAAGGGAAAGGGAGAGGGTGAGTAAAAATTTAGCAAAATTTTAATTTTATTCATATAATTATTATTCAATCATTATTCAATATTTTTTATTAATAATTTTTTAAATATTAAAAAATAAAGATATTATGGATATTTTTTATTTATAAAATTATTATTTTTATTTTCATATATAACTTTTTACGTATCAAACAATTTTTAATTTGTTATTCATTGAATGTTATATCCATATGATAATCTTATTAAATTAGGCTAATTTATTTTTTTCATTGGTAGCAAATAAAATTACACGATTTTGCCAGTCACTAATCATGCTTTTCCTGACTAGACACGATGTACATTTTTTTTTTAATGTCTACCCTTTGGCCTCCTTTTGTCTTAATCATATTTAGCTGTTGCCTTCATTAAATGATAAATAGTGGGCAAATTGTTACATTACATTTTAGTTGAGAGAATTGTAATAAAAGATTAAAAAGTAGAGATATTTATTCTTAAGGATTTATTACTACTTATTTTAAGATAATTATAATTGAATTTAGTAACAAATTATTAAATTTAATGCTAATAATTTTTAAAAATAAATTTTTTTCTTTTTTTAAATTTTTATTGTTAAGCAGCTGGCAAACCCTTAACTCATTCTTTTACATGTATTGCTTTTCTAATTTAAAAAAATTATTATTAAATTTAGAAAAATGTATTACTTTTCTAAAACTAATAGTAATTTTTTTTAAACTTTAAATTCTCTAAGATTTAATTTTAAAGTAATTATAATTTTTAAAATTTTTTATTATAAATTTTAAATCCTTGAATATAATTTTGTCAAATTTGTATTACTAAACGGCAGGAAAACTCTTAACTCATTCTTTTATCACCCCTATTTAATTTATATAATAATTAGTGAAGGACCTCTACGGTCTTAATTTCTTCTATCAAACAATGACTTCCTTTATATATTTGATTTCTTTCTTCCCCCCCCCCCCCCCCCAAAATCTTCGTATTAATATATTCACAAAATCTTATCTTTACTGTGTTTGCTAAGTTACCAAACTTTTGAATCTATCACCGCCCAAAAAGCAAACCATCCAAAGTGCATCATGCCCCATTTGTCTTCTACACTAAGAAAATGATAAAACTATAGACAAATTTAAATATATTATATCAATTATGAACAAATATATAAATTTTGGTAATATTTTTAAATAAAATTCATATTTTATATATTTACACATTAATTTAATTTGTCTATTTTTTATAAGATAAATATACCAAGAATTTCTCACTATATATTAATGTTTGTAAGACTTGGATAGCTTGGGGGTTGGGGACGAAAACAACTCTAATATATAAAATTAATATTAAGTATCAATGATTTGGGCTACAGAAACACAAGTTCAATTTAAAATATCATTGCATGTTCTCACGTGGAAATTTTTTCTAAAATTTAGTTTTATAAAGGATTATTATATATAATAAAATAATAATAATAATGAGGGTGATGCAACGCTACTTATTTAACATCTAATTGGTGTTAGGAGTATAGGAATTAATAATGTGTAAATATATTATAGTGTGTGAAGGGTAATATATAGAAATAGTGGGGAAAAAGTGAAATGGGGAACACATTTTGGTGCAACGCTTTCTAATTTCAATCAAATTGGCTCCACTGTCATCCCCTCGTCACCTCCAATGGAATACAGAGTGGCCACTACCTCCCATCTCTCTCTCTTTCTTTTTCAAGTGAAGGGTATTTTCATATCTAAGTGCTGAGTTAGCCTACTGTCCTCTGGATTGATGCGTGCACTTTGTGGTCCCCTTTTTCTAGAAAAAAGCTACTTTTCAAACTACTACCAAATAGAATGCCATATTATTTATATATGCCTATGCTTAAGTAAATAGGTGATTAAGTAAAATATTGAGGCAGAGATTGAAAGTGTGTCAACAATACTTGAAGGATCTCTAAATTATTTATATCTGAGCTTAATGTTTTTGGTTGAATAGCAATAGGTAATAAAACACAACACATGATGCGAGTTCATGACCCTGGGAAGTACGATACAAGTGAAATGCGACTCCAGCAACACCACTACGCGTGGTTCCCCTTAAATTATTGACAAAATACATGCACTCAACTCGTTAATTAAGTAGAAGATTGGGCCTCCTCCATATATAGGATCAGCTCGATCAATCCAATCAAAAAACAAAAAACTCTCTATATCCAAAATTTTATTTATTAAAAAAAAATACAAACAAAAACTCTTATCATTTAACTCAACAATATTACAACACAAGCTCGTCTAAAATAAACAGTAGATAATGCCGAGCGATCAGTATGAATGGATAGGATGTTTATTGGAAAGGGAATTATTACTCACTAAACTTTTGCATTCAAAATTTATGTATAGCTTATTTGAATTTTAAATGGAAATGTACTTGATTTATATGGAATCATTTATTGTGTTAAACATAGTTACGAATTCAATAATTAAAAAAGCAGAAAAAGAAGAGAGAGAATTGCCTCTAGTGCAATGTTTAATTAACTGAAGAGTGAAAATGGGGGGATAATTAAGAAGCACAAATCAAACACGCAAATTCTAACACGGAGCCAATTTGATTGATGCCCCTTACATTAAAAAGTATGACTTGGCTTTCCAAAATAGAAATTGAAGAGGCATCACTGCCAATTTTCAAGTCCATTTACGTTGTCATGATTGATTGATGAAAGTGAATGTGACATGAAAGGAAAATGCAAGCAAGTCTAGGTTAGAAATTCGGTAGCTAGTAAATTAGTATCAAACTACTACCAATTTTCTACAATGTCACTGCCATGAAACCCGATTGGATTGGAGTTCCTTTTCCATCGCATAATGTGAATGCTTTGCCTCACAGGGCATACTTGATTTCAAAACCAAACCCCAACATGCATTCAAATGATAATTAGTAAGTACTCCTGCATAATGAAAATGGATGAAATGTGTTTGAGATAATTATTTTTTTCATATAACAAAACCAATTAATAGTTGATTCATAATAAATATTTGTTAACGAATATTGATTTGAATTATAAATTGTAGCTGAAACAATTAGATGAATTCTTTTTTTTTTTTAATTAACAAATAGGAGGGAGGGATGGCGCTCTCAGCTCTCGACAGGACTGAAGTTCCAATGGCATGGTGCTCGAGCGTGACCTGGTGTGGGCCCTCCCAAGGTCCAAGGACCCAACCCAGTGCGAGACGCCAGACCACACGAGGGTAGATGGGGGATCTCCCTGCAATCAGATGCCGTCAAGTAGGATTTTAATGACAATAAGGGGGATCAAACTCGCAACTCAGAGGTTGTGAGATTGGTGCTCACGCCACTTGCGCCAACCTATATTGGCACAATTAGATGAATTCTACTGGATAATGAAAAATGTGTAAACTTTTTATTGGAGGAGATTTTTCTTGGAATGAAATGGGATGGAAGGTGTAGGTGGTTGATCAAAATGGGAAGATTCAATAAAGGAAAAATGTGAACAAATAGTATGAAAAAAATGATATAAAATAAAATTGCTTTGACAAAAAAGGAGTAAAGAAACAGGCATGGTAGCAAATTTATAAAGGCGAAAGAAAAAACACTCTAAATATATGGGAAAACATATATTTTTTAGATAATAAGTATAGGATTTTGTGAATAATATTTTAATAAATAAAAAAAATACATATACAGCTAAATATAGATATATAGATATAAAAATCTTTTAAATAATGTAACGGTTGAATAATGAATTTTAATACCCTAAAATTAGATTTAGATTTTTTGAAGCGCAAATATATATATATATATATATATATATATATATATAAACTTGGAAAGGAAGGCTTATTGATTGCAAACCGCCTAAACTGTAGGTTTATCTTGAGTTGCATGCTATCTTTTTTTCCTCCTTTTTGAACCACAAGGACCCACCAAATTAATATAATTTCAGTTCTCGGCCTGGATTTATGTCTTTCACTCAGGCCTAAGCTAGCCGAATAAGCATTTTTAAACTCAAGACTTGGCCCAACGCTTGATAAAAATATTATTTTTTTAAAATAATTCTTAAAATTAACAAATATAGAAAAAATTAAAAAAAAATTAAATCACACTTTCGCAAAATAATACATATTTTTAAACACTAAAAATATTGATAAATAAGGAACTATTTGATATATTTGGTATTATGATACCAAAAACAGTCATATGTGGGTCGGACTAGATTTAATCTGGTTTTGGCATCAAAGCTTGAGTTAGGCTTAAATAAAAATGTTCAAAGCTAATGGGGGCTTAAATAATTTTTTAAAAAAATTTAACTTAAGTCCTAAATTTTGAGCTCATATATAATTTTATTCGATTCAGGCTTAATTGGATTGGAGGAATTCAAGATCAGGCCTACTTGAAATTTATATCCATTTTACATTGAGATATTCTTATAGGTTTGCCAATACCATTAGAAAATGAGATTCAATCTAAACTTGTGCTAGTGATCAAGTCAATAAAGAGGATAAGACAGTGCCTAGTAATTTCTCTATCCAACCACATATAAAGGGAATGTGTGGAACCCAATCTTTTGTTAAAAAGTAATACATATTTATGTTATCAACAAATACACGCTGGTTATTATTTTATTTTCATCATAAAACAATGAAAGTACTTAACGCAACACTCAAATGACATGATTAAAGCGAAAATATGCGAATAATTCATATGGTGCGTCCTTGGGTGGAGGGCCCCTCATGGTCTAATTTGCTTGTTTTTAAGGCAATAATTGACCAAATTGGATTTTTAGCATTTAGTAACTTAATGAAGGGGATCAATTTAATAAGACAAAGAAAGAAGTACGTAAGAGAGTGAGAGTGTATGGGCCTTCCCATTGTCTCTTATTATCCATTTTTCTCAGTAAATTTACCCCGGTATTTGGTTATTAAATATACAAAAATCCAGATACATGACACTGTTTCCATTAATTTCAACTAAATCTAATTTTACAAAATAAAATTGTACTTTTGTAGTTGAAGAGGAGGTCAAGCAATGAAGCTTACGGCCCGTATAAGCTAGCCGAAAAGGATTTGCGTGTTATTTGGTTACTTTAGGCTCCCGCCCAACAAAAGGGAATTACTCCTATTCTCAAATCTCGATCCTTCTTCACACGCAAAATTACAATGCTATATGATTAATTAATAAATGAGCTTAAAGACAATTAATTAGGCTTTTATTAATTTGTGCTGTACTGGATCAGGAACTTGTAATGCAATGCCTCCCACTAGGGGTGTGCAAGAGAATTGAAGATAAATTTCATATTTTTAAGATCCTTGTGTAAATTGTGCAAGTTTCAAATTTCACGTGTCAGTTACCAGTAGCACAAACATTAAACAAAAATCTCTGAAGCTTTTTCAATTTCCTTTCTCCTAATAATCACTAATTAATTAATTCCAGCGCAAAATATGGTGCAATCACCGCTTCAACATGCAGTGCTGCTAAATGAATAAGCGTGTGCATAAAGAAAGTCAAAACTTTTTCACGGAGAGATTAACACAAATTAATTCCTTCCGAGTCACGAATCTCTAATATATTGGCCGTCGCTGTCCTTAAATAATTTATCATGAAGGAACACTCTCTAACTAACTAAATGGCTTTTTCTAATTAACGTGACTCTTAACTAAATAAATTACTACAAATTTTAATAAAATTATCATGAAGGGAAGGTCCATGTAGGAACATCATCAAAACAAGAAATTAAGTGTGAAGGGAAAAAAAAAAAGGAGTGTTGTGATATGTAAATATATGTGGATTTCAAGCGTAAAGTTGTGTGCTCGGCAAGCAAAAGCAATGATACCAGGTGCAATCAAGACGTTAAACACTTGAGCTGTTAGTAGTTAGTAGCGCGTTGGGATTGAGTGGATTGTAATACACAGCGGCCATCCCATATATATCCATACGAATTGCGGTTGCCTCATGTTTGCCTACTCATTACTTTCTACAACATCTTCCATATCCATCCTCCCACTATGGGCCAAGCGTATGTCCCAGCCCACAAATTTGCAATTTACAAAACAATCCCTACAGCTTCGCTAGTTTGTTTGTCCCCTACATGATCTCTCTCTCTCTCTCTCTCTCTCTCTCTCTCTCTCTCTCTCTCTCTCTCTCTCTGTGTATATATATTAATTGTTGGTACTTAAGTTTTGGTTAAGAAACAAAAAGAGGTTTTAGTCCAATAATAATGTATTGAAATGTTTAAAATAATAATTAGAGTTACAAATTCTTTTCTCTATAAGGTAAAAGAAGAAGACAAGTTATCTCCATCCATATACAGTAGTATTTTTAATAAGATTTTGAATTCTAAGAAACATGTTATAATATCAATGTATTTACTTGCAACTAATAAGAATTTATTTTTCTTTTATTTGTAAAGATCTATACTAGCTGTGTCTATAAGATTTATGATGTTATTCTAGTAATATAGACTTTTGAAAATGTAATTTTGTCCACTCTGAGCCTATGAGAATATTATGTCCACAAGAAACTTTTTGCCAAAATGGTCATGAAGAAGCTGGGAGTATACAAGGTCCCCTAATTATCTAAACAACTTCCTCGATTCTTATTGATCCCTAAGCTAATTTCTTCTTTTTCCGTTTTCTTGTCCCCAGTTAATTCTTAGGTGCCTTCCTCATTTGAGGATGAAGAGATTCGGAAGATATCATACCTATATACAGACACACTTTAATTCGTATACATATATAGTTTGGTTGGAGCCAATGGTAATTTGTAGTAGTATATAAGATGTCATATATGGCATGGCTTAATTGTTAATTAATTAGGATGAGATGAGATTATAAATAAACAAATATATATATATATATATATATATATGATATAGTTTAATAAGGAGGAGTTTATGAACAGGATACAACTCAAGATCGGCAGCCAATTTCGTAAAATTATTTAAGGGTGATGACTTGTTCGCATGCTTTGTAATAACTTTGGTTAATACTTCAATTCATTAATTGGGATAGCAGACAGACCAACCAATAAAATAGAACAGAATTATACGAATGATGGGCATTTTTAAACGCCCATTTTGTGATTATGATAATTGATGAAGCGCGAAAGATGGTGCTTAGCCAAGCATTCGTCAGAGAAATCCAACTTCCATATATTCCACAGCATCTCAACGGCTGATTATTGCCCAAATAATTAATGATCATGTGCATTATGATATTGATGGCCTAGGATGTTTATTCGCTCAATTGCCCAAGGAACCCACCCTAACTTGATTTAGTCAGATCAGGTTAAACAAAAAATATAGATAAATATAACTTTATCAAAACTATATAAGGTTGGATTTGGTCATAGACAAAAATATATTTTGTCTAATTCGGCCCGATAGTTATTTGTTTTTTAATTATCAACGTTTTGTTATTTTATACCTTTCTAATTGTAATTTTTATTATTCATCCAAACCTTTTTTACTTTATTTTTGTTATTAACATGTATGTTTATTAACATTTTTTTGTTGAACACTGAAAATACATGTTTACCAAGGGCTATTATGTAAGTGTAACTTGTATTTTGCTGGATAATATTGAGCTAATTTGTTATTGAAATTTTTATTGATCAAAATATGAGGGTTTCAGAAATTTATTGTTTTGAAATTTATATTTATAAGTATACAAAAATATATTTTTACATTGCAAATATCAATTCATAAAAAAAAAATTGACTTGAGCAACCTATCTTGACATAAACACAAAGTTAGTTTAAGTTGAGTCAGGTTATAAGTATAAAAAACAAATATAATATTTTAATTAAACTAATTATCAGCTTACTAAATACTCTCTCCGGTCCTGTTTATAAGAAAATTTAAAGAGATTTTTTTGGTACCAAAATATAAGAAACATGGTATATTTTTTTATTTCACTAAATAATAAATTTCTTTTTTATCCTTCATTTATTATTACATCTAATACACTTAACAATGCATAACGTTTTCCCATGCAAAATAAAGATGGATAAAATAGGAAAAAATTATCAAATTTAAACCTAATTAATGAGTTAAACTAATATTAACTGTTTTTCTTAATACTAGTGAAACAGTTTTTTGTTTTTAATAAATAGGACCGGAGGGAGTACTCAAGTTGATCATGTCTATGAACAGCTTTATTAATGCCCGCTCAACACAGCTTTTACAAACTATTATATAGTACTAAAAAACTAATCCTCTGACCCACCAACAATATCAATTGAGAAACTGCTTCCACGCGTACAATTTCTTTAAGCAAATGCGGGTTGTTTTGTTGTTGATTGGCGGCCAAGAGTAGCTCTGGACCTTGGTATGACAGCAATGATTGTTGTAAGCGATGCAGAAAAAAAAAAGAAATAAATCTCGAATGGTAATAAATTATAAAAATTGAATAAATTAGCAATACCATGAGTAGCTCTGGACCTTGGTATGGCTTAATTTGCCCAAATCCTTAGCCACGTTGAATAATTTTCTTGGTGCTAATAATTTTATGTCACCTTGATGAACCATGAGATTGATGGTAACATATAAGGAGAAGAATTAATTAGCAGAATAGCGGCGGTTGAAACCAGTGTTCAAGTTGTGCATGATATCTAATGTAGTCATGTGATGACACATGCTTCCGTTTTCCCCATCTGGGGCGCTTCTTTGTAAGCATTTAGCGACTTATAGAGAGCCCAGTGTCGCTATGGTGGATTTGCGGTGTGTAGCGACATTCATTCAATTATGTTTCTGAATAAGCTGACCCCACGTGGAAATCAGGTCCTGCAAGTCACCCTCCTATCATCTACCTGTCCAAATTTGTAAAAGGGCTCCATTATATATATATATATGTGTGTGTGGTTTTTTTTTTTCTTTCCCCGGGGTAGAGATAGATTGAAATTTGATGAGGAGATGTTATTTGAATAAAAAAATATTAAAATAAAAGAAATTTATTTATTAGAATAAATATTTTTAAGTTTAATTAAATCAATTTTGTATTCGGTCTCATAGATAAATTAATGCAGATTATAGGGGGAATATATACATTGTTATACATTTATACCTCCAATAAACAAATATGTTTTGGAATATATTTTTTTAATAATTTTTTTAACTATGAATGCATGAAAACTGTTTCCAAGAAAGAAAATGAAATGGCCGTAGTTAGCCTTTTATCATTTTTGCAGAAGATCAGTGAACTTGGAGATATTCATTGATTTGATTCAACTGCCGGTAAAAATGTCTGCTTGACAAGGATCATGTGTTCATAAAATAGAAACAAATTTTTGTATAGTTTTAAATTAAATAGGTTTTTATCATTAAATTTAAAATAGTTCTAAGTATTATAATAAAAAATTATATTTGCATACCATTGATTTGATGATATGAAGAAACAATTGTATCATTTTATTGTATTTTATTTTGCCAATGAATTGTACAATTTTATTTTAATTGCACAGTTATAATTCAAATTCCAAAGCTACAATATTATTATTTTTTTCTTTTTTGTTGTTGTTGGCGAAACTAAAAGATTAAAGTTTTTCAAAAGACAAGATCTTGATGTACACCCGATTAAATTTGGTCGGAAGCTAAAGAAATTATATCTGCAAGATCCCTTTTATATATGTTGGGGATTGTAGAAAAAAAAAATAGAAATAGAGTTTTGAAACGGCAGTCCATATACTTTTCGCATTCGCAGCAAGATTCTTAATCAAGTTTTGAAACGGCACTCCATGTGCTTTTCACGGCAAGAGTCTTTATCGTGCCAGGCCCGCAGCGAAGAATCATTGATTTGAAAAAAAAAATAAAATTGTGGAATCCTTCATTTCTGGGGCATGGATTTGCACGGCAACAGGGAATTGCAGTTTATACTTTCGGTTTGTATCGTTGCTTTTGGCCAAATAGATCTTGAGCACTAAAGTCGATGTGTTTTTAAATAAAATTTTTAATTATTATTATTATTATTTAAAAAAAAAAAAACATATGTAGTGAGAAATTCAATAATTTCTTACTATTTTCATGATCACTTTTTTACTAGTTGATGTTCATTCATTTTATTTTATTGATATATAATTTGAAGGCCAAGATATCAAAAACAGAGAAGAATTTTGTGTAGTTTTTTTAAAAAAATTTTATTCTCATATTTTTTAATTAAAATATAATAAATGTATGATTTTTATAAACACCTATATCATTATTTAATTAAATCATACACTTATCATATTTTTTATTAGAGAATTATATATTTATCATTTTTTGATTAAAAAATTTAATAATAAAGATAAAAAAAATTTTAATTTAATTTTTTATTATCACGGTCCACTGCTCCTCTCCCAAAAGCATTTTATTCCTTAATTGGGTTAGTGCTCCCTTTACGTTGTTTAATTTTGTACTGACTTTTGTTCTCTTCCGTTGAGGGATCCAACGATAAAGGCACGTCATGCGCATTCTCGGCTAACCAAACAGTAGCCATTGTAGCTTGTCTATGAACCCAGACAACAGAAAGATGCTGGAAGGAGCTAACATATTGAACAATATGATGAATATTGCAGAATATCTCCATTCCATTGCATCTGAATCACCTTGGATTTATTTGACCAACACATCAGAGTCAGAATCAATTATCAATTTATATAACTGTAGATCAAGTGCCACTACAACCGCCTTTTGCATTACCAAATCTTCAGCCATATATAACTGCAGAGAATGCTACAACTGTAGCACAACAGCCATCTATGACAGTGCCCCAGTGATCTGGAAAAATAACACTTATTCCAGCCACTTGAGTAGCTTGTGTTTATGATCCGTCAATATAAATTTTGATTGGTGTGCAGTTATATAGATGGATATTAGTTAGAACCGGCCAATTTCCAAATTTAAGACTAGTGAAAATGAAAATTTTCTGCGTCGAAGTGAGATCATGAATGTGCTACAGGCCCACTGTTCAAAGCCATGATTGAGGCTATATAACAGCTGCGTGGAAATAAAACACTTTATTGTTTGATATAGGATTGGCACGCAACGTTTCTGTCTGTTTCTTAATAAATTACGGGACAGAAAAAATTGATGAGGAAATAATAAACTTTCCATTCCTAAGATTAATTTGATTACAGATGCAGCGGGCCAAGTTAGAGCAGACTCAACACATGCGTACATGTGATCAAAGTAGGTTTTCAAAAGCCATAGATAATTGGTTGTTGGTGGCCTTGTGTTAGGACAAGATAAGAAGAGCATTGCAGGGCGTGACAAGTAGGCATGGAAGAGATCAAAGCCTTCTCTACATCTTCAGGGACATGTTCTCCAACTAAGGATATTATGTAGTCCAACATGATGCTATCAATTGGCAACATAATTGGTGCATTGCTTGGTAATCCAAACTCTTCCTCCGACCATTTCAGCAGTTCCTTGAACACCTTGCTGCTAAGATACTCAATGGGAACCACAAATCGCTTTTGATCCATACTATAAACTACGAAGTGCCCCTTATTTGCTGCTGAACCATTCATATGGTCCGAGTCACTTCTAATTGCATACGAGATTCTCTTAATTCGTCTACCAGCAGCCATTTTCTGCCACTTCCTTGCCATCTGAATTAGCCTCTTTACACTGATCATGGTTTTCGGCGCTTACTGGATTAGGAGGACTCCCAAGAAATGAATGACTCTAGAGCAGATGCAAATTGCAATGATTGAGTACTTTCTGAATAAGGATGTGTAGTTTGTCATTGCTGGTTCAGATATATATATATATATATATATATATCACAAAACTATACATAATCATATACTTTTGTTTATGTTGTGTAACGCTGATATGGCGCATGGCCATGTGAATTGTAAAATTATTCACAGAACTAGGTCGGGCTTTTTTGTGGACAATATTTATGTATGATTTAGGCCGAGTTTACATGTAGGCCAATTGTTCCTTGGGACTTACGAAGCTAAGATGTTTTGTTCTCAGGAACCATTCATTAACTTTTTGGGCCCTCCTAACCAAGCCATTCCAACAGGTACACCTCTACCTTGAAAGTAACATATTCCTAAATAACTGTATACAACCATGCAATGTCCAAAAGGGAGGGAAAAAGTTTACACCCACGCAGGTACGATATGACATTTTTGAAGAAAAAAAGAAAGAAAGAAATTCATGCATGATAACATAACAAAGTTTATCTAGAATATTAAAATCATTGAAGAGTTTTGAATACTAATCCTCAACGAAAAAGTATTTTTGGAGCCATTCTTCTAAAAATAAATTTTTAAAAAATAAGTTCATCTCATTTCCAAATGGAGTGACCTGCCTTGCAGGCCCCTGCGATAATGGGCAGGCTTTAGGTGGCCTTTCTCCAAGTCCAAACTTGAAGTTAAGATTGAGGAGAAAGCAGAAATTCCAGTGGTAGCCAACGTGGGCCTATGGCCATGTCCAACAACAATTTCAATTTCCACAGTCAACATGCCTTACACTACGAGCGTTGGATGCTTGCTTGGTTACTTAAAAGTGTCTCTTTTATTCTTGGATAAATTATATTTTATCCTTAAATTATAACTTAATTACAAAATTAATACTTAAATTTTAAAACACAATAAAAATATTCTTATAAACTTTAAGTGTAACAAAACATACTTTTATAAGCTTTTTGATATATTTTAAAATTTATGCACTAATTTTGTTATTAAATTATTTTTCTCCTTTTTCTTTGGTATTGAATTTTGAGATACTTACATTATGTTAAGTATAGCAGATGGTTTTTATGGGAATGGATTTTGATGGAATAGAATTTTATGATATATAATTATGTTTAATATAACATAAAAATAAATAAAAATATTATTTTATTCTTATCTTTAGTGAGATGAAAATAGTGCATAAATAAAAAAGAATGATAGATAAATAATCATAATATTTTTTATGAAAAAATATTAAAATATTAATTTTTTAAACTGCTCTTGATAAAAAAAAGTATTATTAATTTTTGCACCACCCAATACGCACTCTTTGACCAGTCCCTAAATCGAGCATCAGAAATCCCAGAGAAAATACATCCTCCATTTTCGTGTCCTTCATTGTGGATCATCTTCCATCTTCGTCTACTAGTTGCCTTTGCTACTGAGGCATTGTATGTCTTCGATCGAGGGCACAGCTCATTGAGTTAGGGCAGGAGTTCCTCATCTCCTACTCTCTTTTTTCATTGAATCTATTGGTTGAGGTAAGCACTCTCTCCCTTCTATTGTCTTCTCTCATTCCTCATCTATGCTTTAGCTATAAAATACCCAATTAGGTTTGAATTAAAGAAGTTGCTGCAGCTGATGGTGTTGTATCAAAAGTTCATTAAGTTTCTGCAGCTGCTTCGGTAGGGCTTAGTATCAATTGTTTCCTACATTACCTGCCATTTTTTCATCTTAATATTGACACAAATTGTACTTATTCTAGCAAGATTCCTTTGATGCAGGATTTGGCTTTTGGATGGAATGTTGTTATTCCTTCAGGTTTTGTAAGTTTATATATGTGATTTAGCATATTTCCATTGCTTGATGATTGTATAAAAATATTGTACTCTGCATCAATTTGATTAAATATTTCATGTTAATCTCTGGGAAGAATAGATAGAAGTTTATGTTGTCAGTAGACTAAATTCTTCAAGGTGAGTTTTCTTAGCATAAGAGTTTAGAGTCTGGCGTGTGATCTATTATTAATATGCCACCTACGCAAAGCGACAGTGAAACGCATATTAAGATAACAGCGTTCGGCTTTTCTTCAGTCTACTCTCTCCAATTGATCCAGTCTCACAAGTTAAGTATTTTTTTTTAACTTTTTAAAATATTGAAAACAGAACAAGAAAGAGAAAGAAATACACGGACAAACAAGACGGAGAGAAAAGACGAGAGAGAAGCCTTTCACAAGATAACATCCACAAATAGTATGAATAACATTCAATAAAGTGCTATCACTCACTTCTCAATGTGGTTCATAATCTAAGAATGACAATATTATTACGTATGTCACTTCTAAAAATTAAAAAGAAAATTAGAGCATATCATAGAATTCCATCAAAATATCATTGACCAAATTCAAAATTAATTCAATCACCAAACCAAGAAACGAATTATCACTTCTCTTCTTATGTGGTCCATAACTGTGGAAAGACAATATTATTATGTAAATCACTTCTCTTCTAAAAATTAATAAGAAAATTATAGTTTATCAGAGAATTCAAACAAAATATCACTGACCAAGCACGAAATTCAATTCATCCTGCTCTGAAATAGGAGTGAAAAACCTTATTCATCAAAGCTGAAAGACAACTGCACATAGAAAGGAGTTAAAATGATGCTGTCCAAGTTCAATTCTTCTAAACGTTTTGAAGATTTCAAAAGGAAATACGAGTTAGTCTTAAAAGAGACAAATGCTAGTAATAATCAACAAAATTATCAAATGGAAATGAGATAATACAAAAACTTGAACAGCTCCCTTGAGAAAGAAATGTAGGTAATTATTTAAGCCACAAGGGATTCCGTTGGAAATATTAGCTATCATAAGCAACATAGGTTAAGTGCGTAGAAAATTAAATGCAACATAGCAAACAGATTACACTGTCATAACTAGGCAAATTTTACATTTTCACATACATATACTGGGCAGAGAATTATTATGAATAAATAACACTTATGCGGTTATCCCTAATTAGAGTCAGCGAGAGCTATGGACGTATTTGAAAATTGATTTAATGCATATTGAAGAACTGAACATGAGATCTTGTTATGACTTTGCATGATTTTGTCGAGGTGTTTTTACTGATGTAGTAATATGTGTGTGAGCTGTGGAACACTAATTAAACTTTGCTTTAAGAGTCATAAAAGACAAGAGTAGAGGAAGAATATTGGGCAAATTTTGACTAATATAAATTTGATATGTTATAGAGTGTCAATAAATTATTAAAGGAAGAATATTGGGTAATTTTGCATTTCCACATAAGTGCCTTAAACAAGTTCTAAAGCGCCTTGCTTCTAGAAATGTTTCATAGAGAAGCTATTAGAAGTGATTCACATATCAATGGATCCATAAAAGTTTTCTCTTCATTCTGCTTGGTAAGAAGGCACTTGCTTGTGGGTATTCATTAAGCATTAACATTACCATACCTTAGCAGGTGATGGGGCCAAGGAACATCCATAAACCAGCTAGCTCATTGATAGAGATTAAATAATATGAGATGCCTAAATCCATTTTGAATAGTATAAGGTGTTTCGTGCAGTATTTAAGGATAGTGGTTTTTTTCCGTTCACAACTCACTTTTAAGGATAGATTTTCCATGCCTCCTTGGATCCTGTTACTCACCAATGAGAAAGAGAAAATGAAAGAGGACTAGATCTGTGATGAAATCAAGGACTATTACAAGAAATGAGAGGAAATTGATGAAAGAAGTAGAAAGAAAGAAGGGAAGTCGAAGAAATGAAAGAGAACTCACCCAGGCAATTTGAAGCTCTCTCAACCTAACCAATGATGGTGTACCTAGAACTTCGACACTGGCCAACTGACAATGACACTACGATGGGAGACAATGGTCAACAGCGCCGTTGGGTGTGGTGGAGAACAATGGATGAGAGGCATTAGGTCAAAGGTGACGGGGTTCAGAGCTGTTGGAGGCATGATAGAAATATTTTATGAGGGCAAAATGGCCTGAGATTATTCATTCCCAAGAGTAAATGGCGATTCCATTCGGGCCGCAAGAGAGACCACATTTCTATAAGGTGTGGGAATTTTTCCCTAGAGAGTGGGATGCTCCTCTGCCAAAAATGCTTAAGCTTCTTTTTCTATTTTTTATCCCCTATTCATCTGTACGTACCAAGCATGACCTATATTTTCAGGATTTTAGAACTGAGAGATATCAAGAAATCCATTAAGGACTAGTGAGACGTAGTTTACTAATTTTGATAGTGCAAGATGAGTTTCTGAATTAGCAAGACAAAAGAAAATGGGAAAAAGGGAAAAAAAAAGTCGCTGAATTATATTTAGTCAGGATTTAAAAAATGTACGAGTTATTGTATTGTCTTTTCAAAATTCATTCATTGACGTAATGAAATAGGGATATCCTACATTTGGGGTAATGCAAAATTTAATTTCTACTTGAGCCATTTGCAGTCAAATCTGGTAGTGTTTTAGAAGGAGTGGCAGACATGGGTCGTGAATTCCAGGTTGTAATTTTGGGGATGCGGAACTTTGTAATAATACACAAGAAATTAACTTGTTTTGAAGATGAATGAAGCCACGAGTACGCTTCGACAACTTAGAAGCAAGCAATGTGTCGGCGAATGAGAAAGATACAAGTGGTGCTTAAAACGTAGGAATCTGGAGATGGTCTTTCCTCTCCTGTTTCAACATGACAGCTAGCAGAGGAAACTCCACCCGTCCACCCTGCTTTTCTCTAGTCCAAAGTGTCATGGAAAATTATTATCTCAACGGTGGGAAGATGCCATCATGAAAAACGAATGGGAAACAGGACACCGAGACCCTTTTTCAAGTTAGGTGGGCTTATGTATAGGGTTTTAAATCAAATTAAATTGAATTAAATTAATAAAAATTAATTAAAATTGATTAATAAATAATTTAGTTTGATTTTTTTAAATCTAAAATCGATTAATTCAGTTCAATTGTCGATTCATGGTATGTTTGATTTGGTTAAACCGAACAAGACTGATAAGTTGTTTATATTATTTTATTATAAAATATTACTCTTATTTTATTTTATTTTTTTTACTTTTTAAAATTTTTTGTCAATTTATGAGTGTTTTCTAAACTAAAAAAAATAAAAATAATAAATTATAAATACATTATTATTGGTTAAAATTTAATAAGATGCATGATATTAGAAATTAAATTTTATATATTGCAAAGAATAAAATTTTAAAAAAAAATTTGGCCAAAAAAATATGAACTAAATTGGACCAAATCGATTAGAATTCAAAATCGAAAAGGTTCAAAAAATTATTAAACCGTCAAGGTTGGTTCGATTTGATTTTAGTCCAAAATCGAATCAAACTGAATCTATGAACACCCCTATCTATACCTTCAACTACACTTGTCCATTTAGTAGCTTTTTTTTTTAATTAGTCAAATAAAGAGTCAAGTCAATGCTAGAGTCTTTCAATGGCAAATAGCCTAATATGCGCTAAATTAAGAGGAGACTAGAGAGGCATATTAAGAAAGAAATATACTGCACAAGTTGCTAACGCGCTCATATTAGCTAGTAGGCATCATATGATCTTTAATCATATTTCCTAGTGCATGAAATTGTTTCTTCATCATCAACCTCACACCATATCAAATTTGATCTTATTACAATACGATAAAAATGAGATATAATAGAGGCTGAGAACCAATATCATGCATTAAGCAAGATTATTAACGGGATATTATACGACATAATTGACAAGTCTTTGCTTCCCGAATAATATTCTCCACATGGGAGAATATGAGGCACCCAAGAAACAGGCTCCCTCGGCATTGTTCTCTTGTGGTTCAACTATATTATCAAAATGGATTAATTAAGGGGAACAAACACACAATAGAGATAGAAATATATATCTTAATTTCAAGGGAAGTTTATATTTATACATAATTGAAATATAGAATTTTTTTATTACATTCCATCACAATTAGAGAATCATGGGCCAGCTTAATTCATAATAATATCATTATTATCTGTGACGGTATTCTTAACTTTTCCCTAGTTTTAGGGCCAATTTCCTGTGTATGTTGTAGACAGCTGGATGCAACGGTTTGGAATTCAGATCGATGAGTCTAGGCGTAATTGTCTTTACTCTTTAATTTGCTTTGGGCTAAAGGGATACAATAAAATGATGTTCCCATATGCCAAATGCTAATTACCAACTTCACTTTTTATCTTCCATAATGTTACAAAGCCTTGAGATACTAATCCACGTAAAATGATACTCACGGCTCTTGCCATTGATTAAACAACATAGCTGCTTCCTTTTTACAGATGAACTTTCCTCACCATTCATTCAGAACGAGCCATTTCAACAGCATCGCAAGAAGAAAAATAAAAATAAAAATAAAAATAGATGAGAAATCTCATATTTGAAGCTGACAATAGAGAAGGAGATTTTGAGAGATATAGAATGAGTAGTGTGGGTTGGTTTTATTCTTACTTGGCAAGTGGGATATAAGCCGACATAGATATAGTTCCCACTACTTAAGAAGCAATCATCATTTTTGTCCACTATGTTAAAGCTTCTTTCCTTTTTGTCTTGGGCAGCCAATACCCTACGCGGAAACAACTTCGAAATCTTCAATGAATCACGCAAATTACCAACACGCCAACTCACCTCCCCTTCTGTTCTTTTCTGCTATCCATCATTTTCTATATTATTATGCCTCGTATCAAATCGAAAGGCTTTCGGTTTGCTTCATTGAAATGGCAGTGTAGATGATCCATTTATTTAGTATTTGCTCTATAAAAGAAGTCTCGAATCCTTAAAAAATAAGAAAAGAGAAAAAGTTCACGAGTGAAAATCAAACTTATCGATATTACTTTCTAAAAATTGAAAAAGGACATGAACCATCAGCTAAATTGAGAAAAAATTGTTGATAGCAGCGTCTTACAATTTATCCTTTTTTTTGGGGGGGGGGGGGTGTTTAAACAAAAAGCGAGAATTCACTTTGGAGTGGAATTATTTATCCCAAAAGTCTCTTATTGCGGGTAAATACAAGGAAGTGGGACAGAAACTTCTTTGCCACCTAGTTATGATTATGTGCCACTGAGGCTACAACAGAATCAGAAAAAAGCATTCAAATAAAATAAATGCGCTTTCCACTGTAAAATCAAGTCCAGTGGTGTCCCTGGCAGCACACAGCTGTGCCTTAACAGAGTCGGTGAGCCAAGAGAGGCGCGTTCCGAAAATGCGTGTCCCTTTCTTTCTTGTCTAAGCACTTCCACGTATCAACAGCGTTGAAATCAAAGTTTTTTTTATTATAATATCCCACTCTAAACCCCCTTTTTGGAAATATGCTTACCTGTTTCCCATACTCCTCTTTTTCTAATCCTTTTTATATCTCACCCTCCTCCTCAACACATCACAACACAACACGACACAACAACATGGCTTTCTTCCTTTTCTTCCTCTTCCTTCTTGTTTCTTCTGCTACTGCTTGCGATCGCTGCCTCTTCCAATCTAAGGCTGCCTACTTCTCTAAAGCCTCTGCTCTTTCATGTAATTAATTTGACTACCTACTCTTCATCTTTGATTTAATAGACACTCAGAATTTCAATTGTCTTTTTTAAATTGATGCAGCTGGGGCGTGCGGGTATGGCTCATTGGCTGTGGGATTAAGCGGTGGACACCTTGCAGCTGCTGTGCCTTCTTTATACAAAGATGGAGCCGGTTGTGGTGCGTGCTTTCAGGTGCGTAGGATTAATCTTCTTTAATTTCAATTTTATTTGTTAATGATCTGCCTACAGTGATCATGAATGAATGCTCTGTTCTAATCTTGTAATTATGGATAATTTTGTGCAGATAAGATGCAAGAACCCAAGTTTGTGTACAAAAGCAGGAACCACCGTGGTTGTGACTGATCTCAACAACAACAATCAAACTGACTTTGTGCTCAGCAGCAGAGCCTTCGCGGCCATGGCTCAGAAGGGTATGAGTCAACAAATTTTGAAGCTCGGAATTGTTGATGTTGAATACAAGAGGTAAGCTTTAAATCAATTCTTACTTCGTACGTAGTTCTAGATAAATTTCATCTTCCTTTTTTCAATCCCCTTCCTTCGGCTAGTGGTTTAGGTTGTAACCTCGGCCCCACCACGAGGGGAGGGAGAGGGACCCTAAATATATAAGGACAGGCACAAAGTTTTGAGTACTACAAGTTAGTTCCCTTTGGTACAATGATCGAGCACATTAATACCAATAACGGTCTAAATTCGTATAATATCAGACATATCACTGCAGCAGACACGAAGCTAGCAAAAACTAATTTTATATTCTTATCCCACGGCATATAATTAGACAGTATTTACAGTTGGTTCTTCTAAAATGTCCGAAAATGAGTATATTTATGAATGAATTACTGGGTTATTTATTGTAGTAGTATAGTAATTTATAATTGTACATGTTTGTGGGTGGAATGGAGCAGAGTACCATGTGAATATAAAAGCCAGAACTTGGCAGTGCGGGTGGAGGAATCAAGCAAGAAACCAGATTACTTAGCAATTAAATTTTTGTATCAAGGTGGACAAACGGAGATAGTGGCGGTGGATGTAGCTCAGGTATATATTTTGCAATTGCCAAATGCCTAACAAGTAATTGAATTAAATGTGTGAAGGTACTAAAGTTGTTGAATGTTGGGGAAATAAACCAGGTAGGGTCTTCAAACTGGAGTTTCATGAGCAGAAAGAATGGGGCAATATGGGACACAGATAGGGTACCAGCGGGTGCATTGCAGTTAAGGATAGTGGTAACGGCTGGGTATGATGGCAAATGGATATGGGCGCCCAAGGTGCTACCTGCTGACTGGAAAACTGGGGTCACATACGACACTGGTGTTCAGATCACTGATATTGCAAAACAGGGTTGTTCTCCCTGCGATGACGCCCCTTGGTCATGAACTCTTCCCCAAATAATACTCACTACCATTCTCATCTGTACCCAGATTCTTTTTTACATTATTATTCTTTCCAAACTTCCTTAAGGGCTATCTTGAACATGTATGATTGTGATTTGTACCCCAAAATAATATTATAATGTTCCTCCTGTAGTATATAAATTTTCTTGTTTTTTCTTGTCATAATTGATTATACACTCCTCTTTATGTTTTTCTTGATCCATCTCCATGTCTCACAAGTACGTAACGTCACGGTCAGTGTTTGAAAGTGCAGTCCAGATACAGGGCCTTATAGGCTACATACCACAATTGAGCCTACAACACTGAATTAAATTCACTTTGTGGACTTTTTGGTACAATGGAAATACTTGGCCCAATTGGAACACGTGCCATCTGCCATAACCAAACAAAACAGGGGTGGGCCTGTCTATAAGCTAAGGCGTCAACCTAAAATTCCGTCCCTAGATGTCTGACCTTCACACCTCTGTGTGAACTGAGGGCCCGTTTTGGTTTGTCTAAAGAAAGCAGAGAAGGAAAAGAAAATTTATGTAAAATATCTATTTATTTTTGTAATTATTATTTAATATTATTTATTACTAATTATTATTTAATTATTAAAAATAAAAATACTAAAATCATTTTGATCTCTAAAATTATTATTTTTTATTTGTATACTTAATTTTCTATTTGCTGAACGAGTCCTGAAATTCTGTGTGTCTTTGGATTTGATCACGCTCATCTAGGCCCTGGAAACATCTATAATTTTGAACAGGAATTCTTACAAAGTGGATAAATTCAAGGAATAAAATAGAAAAATGTTTAGATGCTTTTTTTATATGATAATAGTATAAGAAGTCAACAATATTTTCTCAAAACATTTTTTATATGATAATAGTATAAGAATTCAATAATATTTTTCTCAAAATGAATACTTTAGTAAAACTTATTATGTGTAATATTCATTTTAAAGATTTTTTTATATAGACAATAAAAGCATTTAAAAATTTTTGGGCAAAATAATAATTGTAGATATCACAAAACATAATAAAATGGTATTAATGAAGGGATAGGGTGATATATTAATGGAAGACGGCGCAATAAGTATGGATGGAGCGGCTTTTGCGGGCAGACGGGGTCCATGTAATCTGCCATCTCCTTCACCCGATGTCAAAATGAAAAATGGTGGGCCTGTCAATTACTGTTCAAATTTATGGCTATCAAAATGCAAATGGTTTGATTCAGGTGGGTGGATGCGTCAGCTTGTTGATGAAGCCTACCCAGACTATTCATTGGTTTGTAGGGCTTCGCAAGTTGATGTGAAGGCCCAAGCATTTATAACATAGTGGTGAGAGAAGGGGTGCAATGATGATAAGGATTATTAAGATGACGTAAGGTGAGTGGCATTTATAAATAAATGATAAGGGTAAGGGAAGCAGCCATGTTCATCAGCATGAGGTATAGCTAGGTAGGGATCGCAGATGCAGATACCACTTTTATCGAATTTGTTTGCTCGTCGATCGGAGCTCTCTGAGGATGCAGAATGCAGAGTTTGAAAGTCACAGAGACATGATAGCCATAGGATTAGGATATGCATGCAAGCAGATTGCCTGTAGGTTGAGACTATGAGAGGGTGATAGTACGGAGAAGCAGTCAAAGTATGACCACTACAAGGATATGTCTTATTTGGCGTATTCGGCTTGTGTTAGTGCGCTACATATATTGTTCTTCACATTCTCCAATTCCCTGAGGCCCAAGCCAAAACCTTTTTGTTTTAAGAAAAAACCTCTCTATCTACTCTTCTCTTATATATGTTTGGTCTTTACACATGTTTTTGTAACCTTCGATCATCACCCGCCTGCGGCTATTGCTGCCACCTATATTGCCTTCGTTGGTTGAGTTGATTTGATTTGATTTGATGCTATCACCCCTACACTTGTTTTCATCCTCCCAATGACATGATTAAGTGCATTCAAGTCTGAATACCACTTCTTTTTTTTTTTTTAAGTAGAGTGAGAGATGGGTTGGAATCCAATCTAATTACTTCAATATATATTTTTTATTCTTTAAATATGATTAAATGATTTTTTTATTTTAAAAATTATGTATTTAATTTATTTTCTATCATTTAAATTAACATTTTATATAACATATTTTTAAAAATATAAGTACTCAGTTATTTTTATTATCATATTAATAATAACACTATAATCTTATATTGTATAAAAATTAATTGTTTTATAGAAAATGAAATTTAAAAAATTTATAGTATATATCAAAATAATAAAAAATTTAATATAATCTTAAAAAAATAGAGGTATGAATTACAATTTTATCCAAAACTTTAAAGAAGTTAAAAGAGGCTTCTTTATCCATATACAATTTTAAAAAATAAAAATAAAAATTATTGTTCCAAAATACAATTTTTTGTAGAACTCATTATTGATAAAAGTGTCAGAAATGACACACTTTTTAACTTTAAACCTGGTAGCACACTTTGTGCCCCCAACCCTCTTCCTTTTTTTTTACCAATTCAATAGAGGTTTGGCAGAAAGGCACATTTGGGCCCTTTCTGACAACAAAAAAATTTGGATGAACGATATTTTTTGCATCGTTAGTTTTTATTGTTTTCTTTTATTGTATTTGAATCAAAATTCGAGTTGAGGCAGTTTATTTTAGTGGAAAAAGAGATAACACGTGGAAAACGCCGCTCTGGAATCGGTTGTGTGCATGAGCAGCGAGATAGCTGTTTTAACCTTATCAAAATTGGTGGAGTTATTTGCAAATATATTTCTGTTTTTAAAATAAAATATTAAGTACTTTATCTTTGACATTTAGAAAAAAAATCAAATTTATTTTTTTTAATATCAAAGGACTCAATAGATTTTTTATAATTGATTTGATAAATTTATTTATTTTTAATACTAACATGTCAATTATTAAAAAAAATTGATTGAATATTTAAGTTCATATAATAAAAAAAGACCAAAAAAATATTTTTAAAGTGTAAAATAATGTTTTTAGCGGTTCAAAAAATTATTTTTTAGTGACTTCGTATTTTTCCCTTTACTTTTTACCAATTTCCATATATTACATATAAGGATTAAACAAGAAGCATGAAATTATCAAGTAATTTTTTATTAAAAAAAATAATAGAGTTTTGTTCCTTTTGTTTTTTGGGTTTTATTTGACTCATAAATTTTTTTTTTAAGGTTTTTAAAATAAAGTTTGTGTGTGCTCCTCCTGCATGTGTGCTTAAAATGGAGAATGGCTTTAAAGCAGAGGCGTTGGAGTGTTTTTACTTGGCATTGTCACCAAACCTAGAAGGGTAAAAGCGGGGCAGGCAGAGGAATGGAAGGGCAAGCGGTGAGGTCTCGGTTCAAGAGAGTTTGCGTATTCTGTGGGAGCAGCACCGGCAAAAGGAATTGCTACAGAGACGCTGCCATTGAATTGGGCCAAGAGTTGGTACTTCTTCCTTCCATTTCCCTTTTCTTTCTTTTTCTTCTCCTTTTACTAATGTTTCTGTTTCTGTTTGTGTCTTCTGTAAAGGTATTAAGGGGTTTAGATCTTGTTTACGGCGGAGGCAGTATTGGCTTAATGGGTCTTATTTCCCAATCTGTTCATCGTGGGGGAGGAAATGTTCTCGGGTATTCACAACCCATCTACTTTCTCTACTCCTCTTCTTCTTTCTTTAAACTAACCCATTGATTTTGATTGTTGCTCCCAAGGATCATTCCCAGGACGCTAATGTGCAAAGAGGTCTTGCCTTTTTCTTTCTCATTTTTTTCACCTGCGTTACTTTTTTCAAACAATATCCACGTCTTTTGGCTGTTTTCAATAATGCGGGTGTATGTATATGTCTATATGGATTTACAGATAACTGGTGAAACTGTTGGGATGGTAAGACCTGTGGCCAACATGCACCAAAGAAAAGCAGAAATGGCGCGCCATTCTGATTGTTTCATTGCACTACCAGGTCACTCTCTTTCATCATATATATGAAGCCTTACCTTTACTCTTAAATAATCAAAATTTTTCCTTTTCCTAATTTGGTTTCAGGTGGGTATGGAACCTTGGAGGAGCTATTGGAAGTTATCACTTGGGCTCAACTGGGTATTCATGACAAACCTGTAAGGCGTCATTAAACCTCAGAAATCGGATGGCATTCATTTCAAGTTATATCCTTCTCTTCCAAATTCTATTTCGCTATATAAAAATCAATTCACAGGTGGGGTTGCTCAATGTTGATGGCTACTACAATTACCTTCTTACTTTCATTGACAAAGCCGTGGATGATGGCTTCATCAAGCCGTCCCAGCGCCACATAATAGTATCTGCCCCCAATGCTAAAGAGCTTGTTCAAAAACTGGAGGTATGGTTGAGCTTCATTACTTCATCGTTTACCTTTTGTGTTGCTACTTTAAAAATTTGCAGCTCATAATTGGAAAAGACAAATTGGGTTTCGGAGAGAAGTATCTTTCTCAGTTATTTTACTTAGCCTCGTTTGGTTGTAAATGACGGGGCGATTTCGGTTGGATTAGGAGTACGTGCCAGTGCATGATGGAGAGATAGCCAAGGCAAAGTGGGAGGTTGAGCAGCAGCAGCAGGTGAGGTTCAATGCCACTACTTTACAGACTGAGATCGCCCTTTAATGAGAGACGTGTATAAGGGTAGAACGAACAAAAAGTTAGGGGGAAAGTTTCTTAAACTAAACGCTGCTTGCTCTGATTTTGGAACATACACAAGGGTATGCTATGGAAAGGCATGATGGAGCAGTCATAAGGGGATTGAAAAGAGCTAGAGAGGGCGCAATGAAATATTATGTATTCATGTTGTTTTGTTGACTACTGTTAACTCGGTAGTATTGAACCTGGAACTATATATGTACTAAAGGTGTAATAGACTAATAGAGGAAACAAGAGCAAGATCCAAAAAAGAGTAGCTTTTATTGTATTTTGTTGGTTATTTTCCTTATGGGAAGCATGCATGCCTCGCCGCGGGTGTTATGATTCATTCTCCTTCACCTTTTCCCCCTTACCTCTTGTTAAGATAGTTGTGGGGATGGGATCATTTATGCATATTTTCATCATGTTGGGACCTTGAAATGATGAGGGAGGCATGCATGGGACTAGTCGTACACGGAGGTGCTTTGGATTTTGATGGAGTAATTGTACGCACTCATACTTGCACAGACGTACAAGCGAGCGCACGTTATGAACCGAGACGATGGCCAGCGACACAAGAGAGGGGACCAATCTAACGTACCCTCAATTTTGTTGCCATCTGGTTAGAGTTGGAAAGCTAAAGCCTAATTTTGTTATTTGTTTTAAGCTATCAATCATCAGTTCTTTCTTCTTTTTGCCTTCAACGAAATCATGTGTCTGTTCAATACGAAGTACCTAAATGCAAAATGCCGAAACAGAAGAAAAGACTACTTATTCTTCAATAACTTGGTAGGTTTCATTTCTTTCTAAAGAACATAGACGTTACATAATGGTAAGACTCTAGTTTTGTGTAAAGGCTAGTCAAATACATATTTAATTATGTTGTACTAAAATGGCGAGGCTATACGGTGCAAAGTAGAGAATGGTATTGTAAAAGCCAAACCGAGGTGGTGGTGATGACGGAGTGAGGAAGTAAAAGGCTCGAGCGATGATTAAAATGGCACAAAAGGCAGTTGAGACCCAAACAAGAGTTGGGCCCCATATTTGGTATTATTGTTATGAATGGCCCCAGAGGCAGAGAGGTACAATGGGGTCCGGATTGTTTCGGCCAATGCATCAGACATTGCCCATATGATGAGATTGGTGATAGAGGCAGGGCTGCCCGTCATGACTTGCCCTAAGGCCTTTTCTCTTAGAGTCGTCAAAATGAGTGGATGTTATCGGGTTGGTCCGTTGTTCAATGGGTAGGTAACAATTAGTTAGTGGAAGATTATAAGTCATTAAATAAGTGATTGAGATTTGCAGCACCATATTTGGGACCAATTGTTGATCACAAGAGTCAAGGGACGTTCTTACAATGCCTCACATAATGTTTAAAATGAACACTCAACAAATGGAGTTCGTGAACTGAGTCAATTTGATCAGACACAGCCTAAAATAGGATTTATCAGTATCATTTCTCAAAACCGGATAAATACAATTTTAATGTTTGAAATGAGCACTGGCAAATAGAGTTCATGAATTGAATCAATTGGTCAAGATTGATCAGATTAAAATATAATTTATACAATTTATTAGAACGTACATTATTATTATACTTTTATTATTTTTATAGTTTTCTTCTCAATACGAAATATTGAAGCTTTTTCTAGAGGAAAATGATAATATGCTTGCTGTCAACATATACTATGTCATGTAAGATATTTTTCTAAATTTCTTTTCTGACTGCAGTATTTCCCTTTTTTTTTTTTTTCCTAAATTCTGTTTTGACCTTACTTTTAAGTTTCAACTGATTCCTTAGTTGGACACCCACTGGTTCGGTTTAAAAAGTGGGCTCTAACTAGAAAAAGAGTGCAGGCCTTGCCTTGTATTGTGTGGCTCGAAATCAAATTGAGAACCAAATAGATACGTTTTAGTCTAAAATTACATTTATATCCTCCTTCATTGAATAACCGTGGATAGCCTTGACATTAAAATTTTCCAGGATCACATGTGATATATAGACTATAGTATGCAAAAAGCGGATAAAATAAAAAAAAGGAAAAAGAGAGATATATATATATATATATATATCATACATCTAAAGCATGACATTTCCTTATATACATCATATATGCATTTTTTCTGTTCCTTTAGGAAGGGCACCTCTTTAATTTCCTCTCTAGGCAGATACCTCTGTAAATTATCGTCGTAGATGACACACACACACACACACACACACACACACACATATGTATATATAATAATGTGTACCTATCTCTTATGACTTAATTGTTTTTCTCATCTTTGCTATTTTTAAGCCTCAAATTGATGAAAAATTGGTCGATGGAGAGTGACTTCTAGAAATGAAAGGACACGTCCCGCCTCTAGCTTGCGTGGCTTTACATGTACCATTGTCTGAAAAAAAATATAATATATATATATATATATATATTCGTCTAAACCAACATCACATGAATCCCTCGATGCCTTGACTTGATAGGCAAGTCAATTGGTGTGGCCCAATTAATTTTCTTTTGTTTGGGGACAGCCATGGGGTAAAAAGTCAAAAAAATTCTATTGATTAATAATGCAAATGCTGGTCCTATGCCAACGCCCAATGACAGAAAAGCTGGGATTTTCAGCAAAATAAAAATTATAAAAAAAGAAAGGGAAGGTGTCTGCCAAAGAATGGAGAACATTCGAGGAAATAGCATGTAAACAGAACAAGTTTGCAAGACTTGGAAAAAATTCAAGGGACAGACTAGAAGAAATTAGTAAGTCTTTAATACAGTGAGATTGTGATGGGGAGAGAGAGAGAGAGAGAGAGACTTGTTTGGGTCTTTGCACAAGACTTCCAAGTCAAAGGGTCCATTGTCTCCATCTTGGAAAACCGTCCGTTGTTATTATGTTTTTGTTTTTAGAAATAAGTATATATGTAGCGGTTTTGAACAATGTCGCCAGACTCTGAAAATTGAAAATAATGTCGCAAACGCGTAGTTGCTTTTGAATTCACAATCATATCTTTGGAAAAACCTATTCTTAAGTTTCTTGTGGTCACTCACTTGACTCTTTGTAGCCTGTTTGACTTTGCTGCCTCATTACCAATGCCATGGAGCCGTTCTTTAAATTTGTTTACATATTCACATGGTGATTGATATATAATCTCGTCCTTTATTTATTTTGGTCTTTTGGATTATGTTACATCCATTAGTTAGTTTATCACAATGACCACCATATTATAATTGAGATCCGTTTGCCAGGGGCCCAAAATTAATTAACACCCTATTGCATGCCTCTTAATCCTTGTTTAATTTCAATATCCAAGTTCTATAATGAAGAACCATAGTGATTGCATGCCGAATAATAACCTCTTTCCATCTATTTTAAAATCTCCGACAAATTGGAATGCAGCCTTGGACCAAAACTTACCAAGATTTTGTGAAACTTCAACGCAATTGCCACATATAACTGAGCCTCAATTTTCTTCTTCGACTCTTTTTCATTCTCGGGCCAAGTTTTGTAATTTGTTTTTGGCCACAACTCTCATGCAAAGTTTGTGATATGTGAACAAAGTTGATGAAAAAGCACGCGAATTGGTCAAGATCAACCTTAAAAAGGAATATTCATGTCCTTACAGTATTCTGGAGGATCGGTATTACCAAGATATTAGCCAATTATGGTTAAACTATACATGGCGGCAGCCCATTTTTTAATTTGCGTTACTTTTCTTGTTTCCCTTTTTTATAATAAACATTGTTTTTTGTCGGTATAAAGGAAGTAAAAATATGAATTATTGCTTTTATTCCACACGGATCCTCTAATTATCTACGAAGAGGCCAAAAGATTTTTTTTTTTAAAAAAAGAACATATGCGCAATTTCAGTAATTTGAAGTACGGAGAAGCTAGCAGAGAGACCAGAGTGGAAGCATTGAACAGAGACCAAATTGTTATTAGATCGTTGAATAAGAGACAAGACTGACTTTCCGTCCTGCTCTAATTTTGATTGGAATAAAATGGGTAAGAAGTATGCGATGATTTGATAAATTAAGAGAAGAGATGAATGGGATAGAGTAATTAGGAGGAGGAATTTCCGGGTAAAAGTCGTAAAGGAAGAGAAAAAGCTCCCACAGGCACTGGAGACCTTACGGAAAGCCGTGTGGATCCCACCACATAAAATCTTGCCCATTTCACCTCTCAAATTTGTTGAAAACAGGCTTCTGGGGCTGCTCACCTCACATACGTACATACTTGCAAGCATATATGACCAGGTCATGATTCTCAAATCTCATCAAAGGGACCACCACTTCAGGCTCTAGGCACCAACCTTCTCCCTTATAAATACTCTTTTCTTCGCGTTGCATGGCATTACCATTTGTTTAATTTTCCTTAATTAACCCATATATTAATTACTAGTATATTATGGGAGGGAGGGGCGATATCGAACTTCCAGGCTTCCGATTTCACCCAACGGAAGAAGAACTGCTTGATTTCTATCTTAAAAATATGATTACAGGCAAGAAACTGGGTTGCGACATAATCGATTTCCTCAACATCTATCACCATGATCCCTGGGATTTACCTGGTACCTACTTGCTAATTCAATTCAATGTTGTTCAAACTTTTAGCTCTAGCTAGTTAAGTTAATATTTCATTTCTTATTTATGAATAACAATAATAGGTATGGCGAAGGTGGGTGAAAGAGAATGGTACTTCTTCGTGCCAAGAGACAAAAAGCATGGCAGCGGAGGAAGGCCAAACCGGACTACCCAGAAAGGGTTCTGGAAAGCCACCGGTTCAGACCGCAAAATCGTCAGCTTATCGGAGCCAAAGCGGGTGATTGGGCTTAGGAAGACTTTGGTTTTCTACCAGGGAAGAGCTCCCCGGGGATGCAAAACCGATTGGGTTATGAATGAGTACCGCCTGCCTGACACTTTTAACTCCCCCAACAAGGTATATCATATATCACATACAAGTATTATTTTATGAGGTTGAATATATTAAATGAGAGAGATATTAATTAACGAGTGATACAGGACATGATAGTTTTGTGCAAGATATACAGAAAGGCAACATCGTTGAAAGTGCTGGAGCAAAGGGCAGCGCTGGGTGGGTCTTCTTCCCCCTCCTCAAACAACATACCATTACAACCAAAGACAGAAGTGGAAGAAATGGTGCAACTACCATCCCAAATTATCAAAGACCTCAACGCAAGCCCTAGCACTAGTTGTGGTAAATCACTTCAATTGCCCATGGCAAAGCACAAGCCGCCGGAGCTCCAAGTACCCGTCAACATGGACTGGACCCAAGATCCCTTTTGGCCTCAATTAAACAGCCCTTGGTTGCAATGTTTGACTCCTTACTCCAACATCTTAAATTTCTAATTCTCACTTCCCAGATCACCTTTCTTTCCTTGTTCACATGCATCGACCACTTTCTAAGTGTTACGTTTTTTTCAGAATATCCAATGAATTCAATAACACAAGGTTCCTACGTCGTTTAATTGTACATGTCTTTCTGCTCAAGTTCTCTCTGCCACTATTTTTGGCCCCTTGTGAATCCTACCCGCGAAGACCAATGTTCATTTCAGCTTCATGTGCTACCTTTATTAAAGAAATTTGTTTTAATTTTTGATGTTCAATGTCAGGACCATTTCTGTCTGTACTTCTCTACTGCAACGGAACCATGTTTCCCTGTTTCATGATTAAAGATGTTTGTCAAGCAATTAAGGGATTAAAAATATCTATAACCATATACAATGAAATTTCTATACTCTAAAATCCTGAAACCTACCGTCATACATATGTACAAAGTTATGTGTAAGCCTACCATAAAGTGTTTACCAGCAAACTAGACAAATGCCTAGTGAATTCGCTCTTAAAAATTTCAATTTTAATCTTCAACTAATTGTAGATTTGAACTCTACGTGAGTCACACTAGGGGCTAATGGCTACCACATGGCACAGGCTAACAGGATCTAAAGGCATGAACTTCAATTTTCTCAAGTTCTTGAAGTTCGTCATTTAAAAAAAAAATCGAAAAACATTTTTTTTTAACCTGGGTACTCTAATCAATTAGTTTAGTCACACAATATCTCAAACGTATATGATTAAGAAGATTCTTTTTTAATTTACAACTCCTAGAGCGTTCTATCCACACGTGATTGAAGGAATGATTGAGATTTTGCTTGTCTTGTTTTAGCTTTTGTATATTTAGTTCGCCAGGTCGACTTCTTGTAAGCGTTGGTTTGGAGAGATGTGTCTACTCAACAAGGATATGCTGCAAATGATTTTTTGTCGGGTTACGGAGCTGGTTAGGCACATTAACTCTTTTCATGTTCAAATCATTGAGCTCAGAGCTTGAGGCTTGTGTACTTTTTTATTGAATAAGGACGCTTGTAAGGGACCAAGCAATGTGGAAATTCCTTTCAATTTGATAACTAAGCATCGCAGGCGGTGGCTGCTGGTTAGAGTCACCCAGGGGATGATTATTCTAGTGTAAGATATTCGTCCTTTTTGAAGGTGAATCCAATAGCCTCTTTTTTCTTTTCCCTTTTTCCTACGTTTATTTGTCAAAAATGGAATCTGCTGACCAATGTTTCATGCTGGTTAGAACATTTATGTTCTGGTAGATTCGCACTGAGAGAAGTTGCGAGGTTTCGACGAGGGCATGAAAGCGGGATGGATTTTCAGTTTTTTTTTTTTCGGTTTGGTGGATTTCGATTTGGTGTGCCCTTCCATGACAACAGCAGTTTCAAAATCCCAATTGCTTCATTTATGTTTACGAGATAGTTTAGTATATAGCCAAGCTGAGCGTTTAGTATTATGCGCAATGTCGCCAAAGCACGCATTCTCTCCACCACATACAAATAATCAGTTAATAGCCAATCCTAATTGAGGAATTGCGACGTGCCACCTTTTTCTTATGTTAAAGCATTTTCTCTTGGTTTCTCTACGAAAGTTAAAGTTGGTTGGAGAAAGACACCCACCTCAACTTCCCATCCCACCAAAATGTTTCTAAAACTTGTTTTCTACACTTAAGCTAGATATAACCCAAACATATGTCGCAGTTTTCGATACGTTTCATGTTATCAATCGCTGTAACAATACAATTTCCTGCTTAAATTCTGAACATTCGTCTTCCGTAAATGAAAAGTCCAAAGATACCTTTATTCACCATCCAGAATGCTTTCGGTGGTAAACTTGCTCGGTGTCAAAGGGTAATCTGTACAATTTTAGTCGGTGAATATTTTATGGAGGGAAGATATTTTCATACAAAAAAGTAATAAATACCTATTACCTAGGAAGTTTAGCGACCTGCATCCCTTCAACAAACCGTGAGTCGGCCATGTTCCTCATGCGTCACAGACTTTCATACAATTGCTCATCTGATTTGGCCCATTTGCATGCTCATTGGGTTTCTCATTTGGACATGTCCCTCCCTTTCTGTCATCACAAAACCTACGCAGGGTAGCCAATTTCGTAAAGGACATTAAAACTCCTCAGTCCTCCACGCAAACTTACACTTTTAGGCTCATTTATACTTAAGCAACATCAAAACTTCAGAGACAAGGCAGGCTGCCACGCAGTTTGGAGCTCAGGCAGACAGAACTTCCCTTGTAGGATTCCCCCAAGTCCCTTCCTCCTGGTCACATTACATGGTGCGGTTTGCCTGTTTTCCTTGGATGCTTCCTCCTCCTGAAGGCTGCAAAAAGCAGTGTTACAACTCAGACAGATAAGGGAGCTGAATCTATGATGTTAGGAACCACGTAATCTCTCTTCAGTATGCTGATATTGAAGTCCATTCTCCCAGCATCTAAACACACGTAGACAGTGAACAATATCCAGTACCCAGCAATAACTGAATTACTGAAACAAGTGAACTTCATATCAAACCTGCCTCCATCCCAAACACTGTTTTTGTAGAAGAGAGCCATTGGCAAGACGTCAACAAAATTCTATTCCTGATAAAGATGTAGTTCCAAATTCCATCAAACCATGCAACCCTAAGAAACTGTTCCATGCTCTCCAGAGGCTCTTTCCTCTACACTTCGTTGTAGCAACTCCTCATATGCTCTCACAGAGTTGTCTGTAAATCTCTCCATGGCCTCAAAAATGCGCTGCAAGCTAGCTTGTAGGCTACTGCTTTTATCACTCTGATAAATAATATTTTCGGAAACTGAGAGACCCTTACCTACTCCAGGTGCCAGAACCAATTTTTGCTCTAATGCCTGAATTTGCTTCTGTATCTTCTGGTCATCTCTATCTACATGTCTAACTTTTCTCTCAAGATCCTTGTTAACCATCATCTGCTGGTGCATTTCTCGCCTATCTTGTTCCCATATCTGAAGCACACTCGTGGCAAAGACATGCATGGAATCAACAACTTCTTTTTCAGATATTCTCTCTACTGCTTGGGACCACTGATTACAGATTACAAATATAGGAGGAGCACCAATTCTACCAGGGGAGAATGGGACTATCCCGTCAGGTGTTTCTTCAGGCTCATATAGGAGACACTTTAAAAGCCAATTATTTAACGCTCTAACATAACCTTTTTGGGCACTAACCCAGCTAGAAAATTGGAAAGTCCAATTGATAAGTTCTTGTTCAAGCTCCTTAGTGGCTAAAAGATGACCATCGCCACTCTTCTTTCTGGATCCAATGGAACCCAGAATTCTGGCTTCTCTAATTGCTTCACACTGACAACGATGGCATTCAAGCATGGATTTCCACATTCTTGTCAACCTGATAAAAAAATTATGTAAATATATTTCATAAACAAACAAAAAGTTATATGTATATATAACAAGTCAGCAACTCAATGACCACACTAAACCATGTAAAAATAAGAACAATAAAAGCAGGGCACAGGTGCCAATACCATGTCCACATCTAAGTAGTCAAATAAGTAACCTGGATTGTTTAGGATGGAGAAAGACAGCATAGGGAGCCAGATTTGATTTTGTGGAATGGTTAACTGGAGGGATCATCTAAAGATTTTATAATTTACAGGCCAACCCCCTCGTGCAGCAGAATAAGTAGCCTTCTAAATATGATAAAAGTCTTTTCACACAGTTAGACATGTCTTTAGAATCCAATTCTCTAGAACAGATCAATGGAATTGATTAAAACTTGCTTTGGGGGAAAGGGATGTCTCAAAAGCTAGCTAACCCCCCCCCCCCCTCCTTTCTTTTGGCATATGTTATAAATTATGAGCCATATATTTTCTTGTTAATAAGTAAAGCATCAAATCACATTTGACATCCCTGCTAGAGATCTACTCTTTGGTCGTGAAAAAGAAAATGAGCTAAGGAAAAAAGAGAGAGAACAAGAAAAGGAGGCATTTCAACCAACTTTGGAACACCTTCAAGGGCCCCTATTTCTGCTGCTCAATTTATCACCATGAAAGAGAGATATGTAGTGCTCACTACCACCATAAATATAACATAAGCATGCAACCACTTATTTATAATCATTCTAATAAACACTAACACCCAATGATGCAGCAAAACCACTGCCTCTGTCTCACTCCTTCGTGTACAACCATTGATTAGCCTGGCAGTGTTGTCATGCAATCAAAAGGATAGTTGCCAAATCAACAACCACCCCCCCCCCCAAAAAAAAAAAAAAGAATAGTTGCCCCTTCATCAATTGAGAAAATGACTCATGTAAAATATCCAACCACAAGAATCTAGTTATACTTAATATTGCATGCTTGATGAACCCATCTAACCATTCTGGAATCATCAGAACATCTTAATATCTAAAATTTTTATCACCAAGCTCGTGACTTCATGATATTTTCCTGCTTTAAGCATACCTCAATATCCACCACCGTGAGAGGTGCAGGGGGGGATTTCAAGTTTCATGTTGATCATTGCGAGCACTCCATTTCTAAGCAAATTTCTTATGAGGTTTCAAGTATTTCCTTGCAATGGATAACTTTCTTTGGTCAACAGCTTGGGCACAAAAATACGAAGAAATTTGGGCAGGTAAACACCATATTATCTATAAGAGAAAATAACATGGAGTTTCGGACCTACATTAGAGCTAATAACTAGCGAAAGTTTATCAGAAATGGTATTTAAGATATCACAAAGACTTGCTTCCATCAGAGATCATTTAATGGCTGAAGGCGGTCGAGCTTCTCAGGGTGCTCCTTTTCTCATTACTATAAAAAATTTCTGGCAAATTGTGCATCAATACTTTGATTTATAACTAGAAAATAAGGCAAGATTATGCTAATGGAACAGTGTGGAACCTCACTAACTAAATATTCCACCACTAAATTTTCAAGCAGTCAGGCACATGGTTGATCTCCAGGAAGCATATCCAAACTGCCAAAGGTGGCAATTACCAGTTTACTGCTGTAATAGGCAGGAAATGCAGACAGTTATGCATAACAAGCTCATTATAAAGACAGAAAATAGATCCTTAGTGCTGATATACATTTTGTATGAGATTATATTCCACATGTACCTCTCCAACTTATGCATCTTGAATGTAGCGAACCAATACAGAAGAAATTATGCATCCAGATTTAACAACTCTATTAGCTCACTTGGCAAAACCTCCCTGCCTAGAATTCAGCAACAATCCCATTGTTCCACTCTTATTACCTCAGATTAAGTTAAATTATCCGGTCACAATGCCAGTGATGTGTTATGGGCAAAGACATCTACAAATCTATTGGGTTCTATTGAAATTCTAATAAGGAAGGGACGAAAAATTCTAACAACACATCGACATCAGTTAAAATGATAATAAGAAATTACTCCCGACAGAAACCAACTTGGGTCAAATTTCTAAAAGATTGCTTGTAGCTCAACCCTGAATATTTTTTCAAAACATTAAAAATACACCAGATAGCCAGTCACCAATAGAGACAATAACAATCTATACAAATAACAGGACCAGAAACTCATAACTTCATATACCCGTGGATTAATTCATTCAGCTGGGGCCACAGCTCTTCATCCCTCATCTTGTTTATTGTCATAGAAAGCTTATCAACAGATTGAATTGCCATTCTTATTTTTGCGGACAGACTCCTAACTAAGGTTCGAGTTGAATCAACTTTGTGAAAATCAGCACCCCTTCGATCCATACGCTTCAGCTTTTGACACTTCTTATCATGCATGACCCGCATCTTTTCCTCTGCCTGCAAACACATAAAACATTGAAAAATCCCATTAGAAAATATAAGCACTGATTAACATGAGTACATTTAAGCTTATTGCTTCAAATACTGATTATAAGAAATTAGATGAAAGCACAAGCACAGTGCACATTAAACTGCACTGCACAGGATAAGTTAAATATAACAACAACAATAAAACCTTTTCCTACTAAGTGAGATCAGCTTAATCGATGTCATAAAATTCTATCGTAAATCATATTTTTAGACACAGGATAAGATAAATAATCCAATAAAAGGGACTGAATACAAATTTAATCCAATTGGTAATTCAAGATCCATATCTATAAGAAAATACACAAAAACACTGATACAAAGGCTATCTAGAGAAAATCATAGACTTCAAGACATTCAAGGCTATGGTAGTCTTCATTTGCAGATAACTCAAAGGGGGAGACACAAGTACAGAACAACTGGCTGGGATTTTCACACACAAGTTTGGTGTTCAAAGCAGCAAATTCATGCATAAATATTGCATATTAAATAGACCTCAAAATTATTATCCCTTCCTCGACCCTCTCTGCACATACATACATAAAGACATATATTTCCAGCTTAAGTACAAACCTAAAAGAAAATTGAACTAAGAGAAATAAAACTAAAAAGTCATCCTAAATAAAATGAAATATTTGTGAATTAGACTAACTTAACATCAAGAATCAACAAGTTATGATATACCTTAACTTCATTATAGAGTTTCTTCTCCCAAAGATATAGCTTCTGCAACGTAGAAGAAAGATTGCGTGATCGCATCACTAGATCATCATCAAAATCCAAGTTACTAGGACCAGCCTTGTCAATGGCGGATGTAGATTCAGCACTTTTAGAAGTAGAAGGTTGAGAAGACACCATGGACAATGAGGGAGCAACTACATGTAACATCTTGGAAGAAGCTGCTTTATCAAGTTCGGTTAAATGTATAATCCAGAGGCAGGCACAGGAGTTTCAAGTCAGCAATAAAATACAAATTCCAGTCACGAATTTGAACATATGATCCATAAACCTATAGCGTTAAGCACAACTCTAGGCATAACAGCTTATAGAATTTTTAAGAATAAACACAGATCAATAAAAGGATTGACAACAAATACGATAATTTTTAAGGATAAGCGAAACAGAGAAATTGAAAATAAGCCTGACCTAACGGAGTTGCACAAGAGAATTAAACCTCTAACCTTGATAAACGCCATGTTTTTTATTATACGGAAGCTTTCCCACCTCGAGCATCTTCGCAATCTCAATGCCCGCCTCGGAGGCCCTCCGGAACTGAACCTCAATCTCTCTGGCTACTTCAAAAGCATCCCGCGTACCACTTCGGCCTCGGAATGCAGCACCTCCACCTCGCTCCTTGGACCTCTCGTCGTTATCAACAACTTCCTTATCTACCAAACGCACCTCATATTCCACCCCATCATTCTCCATCGAAACACTCGGCCTCGTCTGGTAGAGCGAGGCCTCTGTCCTGTCAACTTCGTTGTTTTCTGTAGACTTCGAATGATTTCCAGCACCACCATCCACAAACTTTTGATGCCCGTGCACTTCTTTGACGACTTCGTGTTGGTAATCCTCATCTTCCAAATCAGGAATCCCCTCTTCCTCTCTCACTTCCTTTGAGTCCAGGCTTGGTGCGTATTGAGAATAGTATTTATCATCGCTATCAAAAAAGTTGAGATAATCCCAAGCTGAAGTCCTTGGAGGTGAAGGCGGAGGCGGTGGCTTGGAGGTGGAAGCGGCCGGCGGCGACGAGGAAGACCCGTAACGAGGAGGGGAAGCATAATATCCGCTACCCCCACCGCCATAATTTGAATATCCATAGTAGGGATAAGGATTAGGATTCATATTGGGGTATGGATAGGGGTAAAGAGAAGAAGAAGAAGAAGATTCTCCCATGTAAACCCTCTCGGGGCTCATAGGCCTCTGCTCAAACACCACGGAAGGCGTGGCTTTATTCTTCATATAATTCATATGCATATAACCCCCACCTGGAAAGGAAGCAGGACCTGGTTGATCTGAGGGGTTGATGTAATTGAACCGGGAATGGTCAGGATGGGTGAGCGAAGGCGAGGAATGGCCAGAAGGATGAAGGGAACTCAGTTCGTCGTCTTCATCGGAATCGGAGTGGAAGTTAAGATGAGAGCCAGAATTGGAATGGGAGCGGTGAAGGGGGGAAGGAGAAGAAGCATCCACTTGCTTAGAAGTGGCAGTAACAACAGAATCGAGTTTCTTCGAAGGAGGAAGATTTAGCTCAGGAGATGAGGGAGGAGAAGCAGAGGTAGTGAAATCCACTTGAATAAAACGATGCAAGGAATGGCCAATGGATTGGAGGGAGTTGATATAGGCTATGTGAGCTGCAGAGAGAGCATAGCGCTGGTTAATAGCTTCGTCGAGGAAGGAACAGCGTTGGCTGCAGAGGGCGACAGCAGGGAGATCGTCGAGCTTGGAGCTGGTGCAGCCCATCAATGGAAGAGAGTAAGAAAAAAACAAAAAATAAGTAATTAACGGAAGAGGGGTATGGAAAGCAGAAGAAAAGCAGGAGGCATGGCTAGGATGGTGTTGCCGGTGACTGAAAGCAGAAATTAGATTAGTATTTTAGGGTTTGTCAGGCGAAAATGAGATAAGGGGGGCAAAAGCAGAGGGAATCTTTGCCAGCGCGGAGCTCGTCGTGCCTTGTATTGTGTTGTAGCAGAAAAGAAAGAGACACTCTGTGAGTGCGTCGGTGTAAATGTTCCCCTTTTTTTTTTTTCTTTTTTTGGGCCTCAGCGGTAAATACTTATCAATGCCTGTAACTGAGTGCGTAAATTTTTGGATTTTCATAATTTAGGATTTTTTTTTCCTTTGTTTTTTTTCCAAATTCTCTGTATTTCTTTTATATAACTAATTTTCCTTTTCCAGGGTCGAATAAATTGCTTTCTTTTTCAATTTTTTTAAAATTTTCTTTTCAGTTAATTACTCTTCTTGGATTATATTACTCGTTGGAGAGTAGGATCAGCAAACTATCCATATTATCAAGACTATTGGAGAGTAGAACAATATATTATATTAATCAATGTAATATATTATAAAAAATTACAAAAAATAGCTTTATATAAAATTTAAATTATATTAATAGTTATTTAAAACATTTTATTCATATTTGTGATTTTATATAAATAAATTTTAATTTTAAGAAATTTTTTTCATTATATATTTTTTTAATAAATAGGCCTGATATTTTGGAAATTCAAGAATTTGATTTTTATAAAATATGGTTAGTTAGACTTGGCAATAACAGAAGCAGTAGCCCTCGCAAGTCAGACCAAAAAACCATTTTCAAAGTTGAGAGAAAGGACTTCGGTCTTTTGGACAGGGGTAGTAGACAAATCAAATACTTCATGTTATTACATGTGAATAATGCATTAAATTTATACTTATATTATTAGTAAAAATGAGTTAAAATATGTTTTAAATTATATATATATATATATATTTATACGTATCTCTCTCTCTCTCTCTCTCTCTCTCTCTCCATATTGAGATTCATAGCAATGGCGTGAGGTTTGACGACTGGTGGCGGCAGCGGAACTGGGTTGTCTAATTACAAATATACCCCTCAATCTTTGAATTTTATAAGTTCATTGCACCATATTCAATTGAATTTCTTGCGTCTCGGAATTGTCTCCTGCGCGAATCAGCCGTTACAATTTAATTGATTGAATATGTATTTTTAAGAAATATAGACAGTTTTAGTATACAATTTTAAAAACGTTGATCTCATGAAAATTTCTAAAAAAAATTTGCATGGGGATGGGATGGGATCCTTTTCTTTTTTTTTTTTTTTATGTTTATGAGTTTCTCTTGAAAGCACAAACACATGATCTAACTAGTGCGAATTAGTTTCAAATGGAAAATGCATGTCTGATTTTATCCATTTTCACTTTCACTGATATTGAAGTATATATATGCTATAACAACCGAACTCTCAAAATCTTGAGAAGCAAGTAAAATTATACTGTAGATTGCAAGTAGTTTTTATTTAAAAGGGTGCAATAAATTATAAATCCCGAGTTGATGTTTTTGAGAATCCTCAAAACAAAAACAATATAGAAAACAGAAAAGTCGTCCCACCCACGAATTAAAAATCTTGAAATCAAACGTGTTGATGGTATAACAAAAAGGTTCTTATTAATGTGTATTTTATATATATTGTTGAATAGAAAAATGTGACGTAAGAATTCGGTGTCAAATTTGGCCAAATCACAACGGGTCGAGTCACTGAGCTGGATAAATTAATACAAAATATATAATATTTAGGGATTAAGACATGGTTAAGGTCACAATCAACCATGGACCACACCCACCTCATCGTGTTTGCTTGGGTTTCTGTTCGGTAATTTTGGAGCCTTCTTCCTTCCTAACTCAAACACGAGAGTCCTATACGCATCCGCTCCCTTCTTCCTCATCCATTATTTCTTAATTATACATCCAAGTCACTTTTTTTCTTGGGTAACCGAAAAGAGTTGTGTTTGGTTTTCTCGAGACTTTTCTCACTCTTCTATTCCATTTCGGATTTTGGAATATTCAAGTTCCTAGCCCACAGGTGCACGTGGGGAGACTTCCCAAAAGTTGCAAAGGGGATTAGAGAAACCTAACCACTTCATAGTCCCGATTTGGAATCTTACTATTCAATTCCCTGCCTAACTTCTTTAACAATATTTAATTTTATCGATTAAATCTTTCAAATAGTGATTCCATTTATATATGTTAATGAGTTAACCGTTGGTGAAAATTAAAATCAATCTGTACGCACCGCCATGTGCCAAAATAATCATGTTCTTCATGATTTAATCATCCATACTTATGCTCTCCCTCCTCAAGTTGACGACCCAGTTAAAGTTGTCATCATGGGATGTATCTCCTGAGTCTCGCCCAATGGCTCCGCTCCGATTGGGCCATCATGACCAACTCTCCCTCGCAGATTTTGAAATATGATTCTCTTTTCCCTGTGAGTCAGGATAATTAGTAACCACCCAATATTGGCCACCTTCCATTCTCACTTTTTCTGAATGAAAATTGATGACAGTTTGAAAATAATAATAATAATAATTAATTAATTCTTAAATAGAGTCAAGTTATTTAAAAAAACATGATCCGTGAAAAGAAACACTGTAAGCTTAAGCAATTGGCCACTTACTACTCTTAATACAATTCAATTGAGAGAGAACAAATATGAAATGGAACATGGAGGTAGATCTGCTCCTCTCTCAGACCTATGCAAGGTTAAAAGATACCCTATCTACCAATCAACGAAGCCAAGTTTGAGGTTCTTAGCTATATTAGACAACGCTGGTTGAATCGTCATATCTCTTACCGTGCTTAGATTTGCTTTTACCTAGTTGGGTTATCCTACCTCCATTTTTCAAGTCTCAAAGATGTCAAAAAGTCGACAAGAAAAGATCGCAAACTGAGAATTGGGAATATGCCTTGGCCTTTTAATTGCGTGCATCGATCTATTCAAGAGTTGTTGAACAGATATTTATCCAAGTGAAACAGAGATTAAATTCTGTACTATATACATTCAAGGTAGTTTATCTGCTAAGAGAAGCTTGCCTCTTTATTTCCTTTTCCCTCGTTATTGCACTTTTTTTTTCATAAAGCTATACCAACTTGGAACAAAGTTGGTATAGCTTTAACTTAATACCAAATCATACCTCCAAATATTTCTTCATCCCAGTAAATATAGCCAACCTAGCTACGTAATTATTGTGTTTGCTGGTTGTTCTAAAGTGACACTTTTGACTTTTCTAACTTGCAAGGGGCATTAATTGATGTGAGATCAATTTGGGTCAAAATGATATGATTTCCTTTACAGTTAATTTCAAGTAGTTTTAGCCCTTCTTTAACGTATATGGAGGTTCGGGTTCGAATCTTCCATGTGCCATTTTATGAAAAAGGCCGTATAGAAAGCTCATGATATGGCAACTTGAAAAATTTTCAGGTATAATCAATCCACCAGACCAATTGATCTGGGGTTGATGATGATCAGTTTAGCCAAAACCAATTAATGCACTAGTTCTTAACATTGGTTATATAATAAAACGGAACCGGACTATGAACCAATTCTTTATTGGCTTGTTTGGTTGGGCATAGGAAAAGAAGAGGGAAAGGGAAAATAAAAATGTGATGAAATTTTATTTTTATTTTTATAATTTTTATTTAATTGTACCTATCAATTATTATTTAATTATTAAAAATAAGAATATTAAAAATATTTTTTATTTAAAAAATTATTTTTTTATTTTTATTTTTATTTTAACTTTCTACATATCAAATGGTTGTATAAATATTATATTTATTACCCAAGTTCTATTATGCATGCCTATAAATTATAAAAACCAGGAAAAAAAGAGCTTGTTATATCCCCCACAAAGCTTGGTAGTAGAAGAAATTTTCTCCCGAATTGCATCATGTATAGTGTCAAAAAAAAAAAAGTGAAACAAAAGAATAGAGTACACCTCTATTTCTACCAATTCTCTCTTGGTTCTCTTCTTTCTTTCTTTTAAAGTTATCAAATAAATTGAGAGATTCAGACTGGGCTTGGTAGCTAGCTAGCAGATGAGAATCAAAGTGTAAAACTGAATTAGAGCTGATTCGAGAATTGTGGTGATTGTGATGAGGGATGATGGGGTGGACACGTGATTTGAAAATGGGGGTCCAAAATCCATCATTACGAAAGTGTACCAAACGAGAATTGAATGCCATAACTCCACGTCCTTTTCACTTCTTTTACAATGCTCTGCTTCTTTACGCTTCTGCAACGTTAACCCAGCAATTAACTTCACCTTTCACCTACAGGTATAGTTTGGTATGGTGATTAAGTTTTGATGGAATGAGAATAAAAATAAAAAAAAATTTATATTTTATAATTATATTTAATATAATTAAAAAATATATTTTTTATTTTTTTATATTTAATTAAATAAAAATGACATAAAAAGAGAATGAGAAGAGAATTAAAAAAATTAAAATATTTTTAATAATTATAAATATAATAAAATATTTTATTTTTAATTATCAATAATAATAAATAATAAAATAACATTTTAATTTAAAATTTTATTTTTAATTTATCTTTAATAAAAAAAATTATCTAAAAAAATAAAATAATCTTAATTTTTATTCTTCTACTCAGTAAAGCTTTCTTCTACTCAGTAAAACTTTCTCCCACCACAAAATAATGGAATGAACTCTCTCATATTAATAGAAGACAACTCTTTTAAGAAAAGAAATCTTTTACCTATCAAACATACCTTTTCCTCATTCCTACTCTCTTTTTCTCTCCATCACTCAACTCTCCCACTAACTAAACGATGTCTCAATTCTTATCCCAACTCTCAGTAGTGGGGATCCATTGGTATGCTAAGTTTTTATCTGCCCACTATTTTTTATGGGGTGATAGTAACTTCGGAGCATTCTGAATGGCCGTGGCAGTGGGATTTGTGCTTTGTTTGGATGGGGGAAGAGAAAAGGAGAGGGAGAAAAAAGAGAGAAGAAGAGGCGAGAGAAGATAAAATAAAAAATTCTCCATGCATTTGGATAGAGAGAGAATTGGAGGGAGAGAAAACGTATAAAATATATATATATTAATTTAATGTAATAATAATTTTATTTTTATTTTAAATTTTTATATATATATATATTTTTTAAAAAATAAGAATAATAAAAGATATAAAAATTAATTTAAAAAATATTTAAATAATTTCAAAAAATTATTTTTTGAATAAAATAAAAAATTTTAATAAAAAATATATATTTAAATTTTAAAAATAATTTAAAAATATTTATTCTTTAAATTAATTAAATTTATTTTATAAAAAATATTTATAAATTATTATTTTAAAATTATAAATATTAATATTATTTTAATATATATTAATTAATTTAAATATAAAATATAATAAATAATATAATATAATATAATATAATATAATATATATATATATATATATATATGTGTGTCCCACTGCAATGCAGTCGGATAGTGTTGAGACCAACACGCGGTCGAATATATATGTCCGACTGTATTGCAGTCGGATACATATATATGTCCGACTGCAATGCAGTCGGATTTTTTTTTTTAAAAAAATTATATATCATTTATTAATTTTTATATTACAAAATATTATTATTTGTAAAATATATTAATTAATTTAATAATAAAAATTAATTATAACATTAATTTTTTATTTAACTAATTAATATATTTAAAATTTTTTATTAAATATATATATTTATTATTTTACGCAATGCGCGCCCCGTTTTTCCCTCCAATCTCTCCATTTCGCAGAGGAAAAAAACACATGGGACCTATCGTACTTTTTTCTCCATCTTTTCTCTTTTACCCAATTTTCTCTCCTAACCAAATGGGGGAAAATTTCATTTTCCTTCCCCTCCCTCCCTTTCTTCCCACTTTTCTCTCGATCCAAACGTACTGTTGCAGTGGAAAATTATATATATATATATATATATATATGCAATTAAATGCTTTCGGAAAGTAACACGAGGCCTGTCCCGTGATGTGATATGCAATTATTGTTTGCTTTTCTGAAATTTCAGAACAAGCATGAGGAGGACTTAAATATATACTCTTTGGTTTAATCATTTACATTTCATTAAAAGCTATCAAATCCATATTTGTTCAAAAACATACATACAAAAGTACATATGCAGTCAGAGATCTACAGTTTTTCTCCACAAATTCATGAATTTCTACTACAAATATATATATTCCTTAATGAGTGGTGGATAATTTTACTAGAAAATAAAAAAAGGAAAGAGAATAAAAAAGAATTGACGGATAAAAGAAGCAGCAAAATCAAGATCAAATGCCGAGCCTGCGCTTGTTGATAAACTTATTTTTAAAAAAAATTAAAGTTAAAGATTTAAAATTAAAAATATTTATTTTAAAAGATTTATTATTATAAAATTTAAAAAAATTTATTTAAAATTAATGATAATTTATCTTAAAATAATATTATTAAAATAAATAAAAAATGTAGTGCCTTTAAGAAAGCATATTCTATTGACTGACTTGAAACTTTGTTAAATATTTTTGGCATTCCTACACCCCCCAAATTTCCAACGAAAGAAAGTCACATAATTATTAGGCTCATTTAAGTAGAGAAATAATAATAGAAAGAAGAAAAAATAATTTTAAAAATAAAATTTTTAATATTTTTATTTTTAATAATTAAATAATAATTATTAAATAATCATTGACTAATAATAATAAAAATAAAATAAGCATTACACAAAATATTTTTTTTCTTCTCATTTTCTTAGTTATACCAAACAAAACAAGGCATAATGCTTGATTGTTTGATTCTAAGCTAGCAGAAATCCCATTCTCCTCACCTGCCAACAATTATTTTTCCTTAAAAACCATCTTATTAGTTTTTTCACACCATATATATGCGCTCTCATTTTCATTCTGATCTGACATCTTCATCTATTTCAGCTAAGGATTGTTCTTAACTATTGTTGTCATTCAACATCACAAATCAAAAGATACTGAAATCAAAGTTAAAAGAAAAAACACCGATTTAAAAAAAGAAAAAAAAACTAGGAATCCAGACTATGATTCAAGGAATTCTCGTATAGATCCCCACTCTAGTGAAGAGACTAACGAGAAAGAATCGTACAAGGACGGTGACCTTTTCTAGCACCCCCAAAGTTGACCATAAAACCCTTAATTAAATCTTCAAATAACATTTATTTTCAAAAAAGAAAAAAAAAATCTTCTATTGGAAAGAGAGAGAGAACTCCTCAGCCAAGATTTGAGAGAAAGTTTGCAATTCTTAGTTAAGAGGAAGAGGAAGAACAGGGTCAACAAACGTACATTTAAATATACGACAGATCTTTCAATATAATTTATACATCGGTACACTTAGATCAACATTCTTTTTTGGTCGTGTGAGTAATATCTCACTGATATACTCATTAGCTGCAAATAGTAATAATATGTGTTTTTATCATCGTTTCGTTACCAGTATAATTTTAAAAAAAAGGTTATTAATTGCATTGGTGTCCAATTTGCTCCTTATATATATATATATATATATATATATATATGTATAAAATTCACTAGTACTTCAGACACGCATGACACTTTACAGAGCTAGGTTACTAATATTAGGAACAGTGTGGTTATTTTAATTAACCTCACATGAGTTTTATAAGATGAACCATCAAGGGAGTATAAATTAAACTGAAACATCGGCAACAAAAATATATTTGGTCATTGCTAAATTGAACGTGACCAAGACAAGTTAGTGCGATTTTTAGAGAAGGAAAATGGTTTAAAATCAAATTTATCCCCGATTGTAAAACTCTGGCAAAAGAGCTAGCTTTTATAAGTTTAAATTTTTATGATTAGTTCGTCTAAACTTTCAGCATGTGTACCATTTGTAAGACGTTTAAGAAATAGATACGTACGTTGTAGTTTATAAATTTGTTCGTTTAATTCAACAAATACATTTTTTTATCAGGCAAATCGGCAGATTTTCAATATATTATTACATTATTGATAATAATTAAATATTTTTTAATTATAAAAGAAGAATAAAGCCTTGAAGTAAAAAAAAATATGATAAGGATCGAATGAGTTAAGCTTGTCACAACTGCGGCACTTATTGCCAATAGATTATTGTTAAAAACAATTATTTTCAATTATGTAAAGACAAAAACTGAAGCGATATGTAACATTAACAAGACATTGTTATTTATATATTTTGGTAAATAGAGAGAAGACATTGGTCCTCAGTTAATATATATTTATTTTGAGAAAATGGAATTAATAACGCAACGTGATTAGGAAAGACAAAAAGGATTACTCATCGCTTGATATTGACGTTTCAGTAACTTTAATCGTATGAGTGCGTTTTCAAGTCTCGATCGTAGAAGCCGCGACAAACGAAATTATGATGGATTTTTATCATCCCTACCATTATGCTATTTGCTTTCATTTTTTTTTTTTTTTAAATTTAAAAGAGGGATATAACAAGCTATCCAAACAACAAAGTGTAACTGCGTATTAGATTTAGGATCTTTTGACTTCAATGAAGTTAGGTCTTGATTCCTTTTTTTTTTTTTTAAAGAAGATTTGGAACTTTTGTTGTTTTAATCGGGGTCACAGCCCAAATTTACTGCCTTTTCACTCAAAGTAGAACAAGGGGTGCACTATTCAAATAAAAAGAAAAAGTGGCCTGCGAAAAGATGTTTCATGAGATTTGAGATTTTTCTGGGGTTTATTGCAACTTTGATTTTATGAGTAGTAGCTTTTTTGGTGAAGTCCCCAAATATTTTTGAAGGTCTTTTTTTATAAGTAAAGTCATATTTTGAAGGAGAAAGAATTAATGAGAGATCCAACAGAAGAAAGTGAGTGAGAGAGAGTAAATCTATGTAGATGATATGCTAGCTGTGGGTTTGTGCCATTTTGAGAGAGATAATGTAAAGTGGGGACAACAATTGAGTGTTAAAAATATTTTTTACTTTTAAACCGGCTAATACTTAATTTATTGGATAAATTATTTTTTACTTTTTAAAAATGTCTAAATTACGCGCTCTCTCTTTTATTCTATAAATTTATATCAACTTCTTTTAAAGTTGAAAGATAACCAAAATACTTTTAATTAAGGATATTATTAATTTATTTTATTAAAAAATGTATTTTTTAAATTTTTATTTCAATGTTATTTATTTTATATTAAAAATCATAAATTTATTTTATTTTAAATTTAAAATGTGACTATTTTATATTAATCAATTATATATTTAATACTTGTTATGTATATAAATAATAAACATAAAACTATTTTAACCAAAATAAATGTAATTCTTGCTTATTTTTTGTAATATGGGATATCAACGTAACACATAACACATATTTTGATTTTAGGGAAATGAAATGTAATTTTTTAAAATAGAGAAAATTTTCTCAAGAAAGAGAAAAATAATTACTTACCATAATTTATATATACTATAACCTAACCAAACAAGATTTCATAACCTAATCCAAATTGTTGGATATTAAAATTGATAAAAAAAAATTATAACTAAAAATTAGGTCATGATGGTTTCAAATATCGAATATATGAACATCCAAGAAGAATATATAAAGTTGTAATCTTATAATATTGAAACTTTGTGATACTTTAGGTAATGGATATTAGGTAATGTAATTGACCAGAAATGAATTTAATTTGGATACCAAATACTTAAACGCCAAACAGTACATCCAGTGCGTATCTTTAGTCTCCAAAACCAACCATCATGCATATAATATGGTGCTTTGTATATTAAATAGCGAAATATCTTTTTTTTTTTTTTTGTTAATCGCTCTCTAAAATGCCATCTTTAAAGTAAAATGCGCGCGTGTTCAACTAGACTTCGATGAGGATGCTGGCTGCCGAGAAAGGCCTATAAAAAGTGAGAGTGTATGGATGCAAATGCAACATTTTATGATGTTAAAATGCAGAAAAGACAAAAGATGAAATATATGTGTCTTCGCTATCATTTGTTTCCAAATTATATAATTATTTATAATAATCAGTTGCTATCATTAAAGGCATAATATGGATTACTTTATTGGCAATAATTACATATGTTATCAGCATTGTTAGTGACCCACTCAAAACATGAAAGCAAATTAAAAGAAATATAATGTAAATGATAGCGTGTAATTTCAATTTAGTTAGCATATATATATATATATATATATATATATATATATATATAAGATGGTGCTGGTTGAGGAGCCTCCTTGGACACGGACCCTCCAACAATCAGTTTTAATTTGTCTGTACCTCTTCCCTTTCGGATCCATGCAAATTGATTGCCATGTTATTCGTTCATATTTCTCTCTCAGGGAAATTAAAAGAAAGTAGGAGGGACACATTGTGGCCCCAAGCAAGCCATATTGACTGAAGGGAGGAAAACAATTAAAAGTCTAACTAATTTCTGATGGTATTCAATTCTTAATTAAGGAAGTGAAATGAAAGGAGGGCATAAAATAATTACAAGTCAAAAGAGAGGAGCCGGAAGTCGAAGAATATGCAGATAGGCCTACCAAACTTTTGAAGGAAGGGGTTTAAAGTAATGGGAAGTTTGTGCAGAATCACTGAGGGAAGATCTTGCTTTTCTTGTGCACTGAACAGTCTGATGATGGGGTTTGAAGAAGAATTTTAATGATAATGTTGTTATAGGAATGTGGGAAAGTTAACAGCAGAGGAGGAGCGTCCCCATTTTTTCAAATCCAACAAATTAACATCATTCATGCGTTATTGCTGTGCGAGGGGGCGGTGGGGGGTCCACAGATTCGGATACAGGGTCTTTGTGATTTGTGTTCTGACCTATTCCTACTTTTTAAAAATTCTTGTGTTTGGCTTCGTTTCGTACAAAGTAGCATGTGAGTTATTATTATTAGAGCATCTGCCTACAAATCCTGAATGTGACCTGCCTCACTCTCTAACCAAAACCAATATGTGGTCATCAAATAAAAAACTAAAAAATTTAGACTGATCTTCACAGTACGTAGAGAGTGGAATAGAGATCAATGACAACTACATGAGATTAAATTTAGAGTCAAATTAATTCCAATTATTAATTCGTTAATGAACTTGAAATCTCATATAGAAAGAAAGGTGGGTTATATATACATATATATATATCTATCTTGTGATGAGAGGTCACTGTCATGTGTTTTTCAGCAAAAATTGTTTCTGACTGACTTCATTTCATTGGGGATTTGTTTGTCGGCATTCCAAAGGAGAAGGAGGGGTACTGACGAAGCACGTGCATGTGAGGATTCATTTCGATTTCACTCCTTTGTATCCCATTTCCCACTCTTTCATGGTTTCATTCGCCCACAGCCACACACAGTAACAAAACAAAGGAAGGCAAATCCATACACTAAATAATATCACACTCTTTCATCAAAGTCCAAACAAACGATAAGGATCACAATTTTTTTAGAAAAAATAACAACCGTTAAAAGATTGGGTAGGAATTGGGTTTTAGGGCTTGCAAGCCAAGTTGGTGGTCCCAAGGACCAACTTCCGGGGGATGCAAGTGACCTTTCATGGGATTGTACATTGATGGGCTTTATGATTGGCATCAGTTGCTATCATCAATAATGATAGCTTATTGACCCAAAACCAACAATCACAACAACACACACAAACCAATTCCCCTCCTCGGTCCTGAATCAATCAAAACAAACAAAATGTAATCATTTGTTATTATTATAACTAGAAAAAATTACATATAAAGATCTAAAATTTTTAAAAATTATAATAAAAAATCTTAAAAATTAAAATTATTTTTAAGCACTAAAAAATCTAGATTTTGCATGAATGCACAAAAATATCCCTTGCTATTTTGACTATTAGAATAATGAAAACTCCTCATTTTCCTTTTAAAATGCCACTGAAAAAAAAAACTCCAAACCTAGAAAAGCCAACATTCATGCCTAGTCATTCAACCCCTTGCTTTCCATTTTTCGACCATCTTTATCGTTGTCTTCATGCTCTTCGCCAGCTTTCATCTTCATCAAAGAACTGTCGTCAAGAAGCAAAAATAGAAGAAGCTTATGGAAGGTGAAATGAGAGGGTCCCACATTCAGTATCGGTCGACTTTTTATAGAGTATTGACCAACTTGTAGCCCAACCTTCTCAAGCGATACTCTCGTAAATAGCCATCGCAAACACTACAAAAAAGTAAACAATCAGTGACGACTTTTAGTGGCGACCAAAAAACATCATCACTAAAAGTACACAATTAGTGGCGACAAAAAAAATTGACACTAAATATTGTTACTAAAAAGAATGTAGCATGTTGATAGAAGTTTTAGTGACAATAAAAAAAAATTGTCACTAAAAATATTTAGTGACAATTTTTAGTGGCGACATAAGGCTGAAACTAATGTCATTACATAAAGAATTTTACACTAAACTTTTAGTGGTGACAATAAGTCGCCACTAAAAACCTCTTAGTGGCGACAAATAGGACTTGCCACTAAAAAATATTTTAGTGGCGACTTTTAGTCGTCACTAAAAAGGCTGCAAAACATTCGACTATACAGGGGAACTTTTAGTGGCTAACACAAGTCGCCACTAAAAGATTTTAAGGTTTTTGTGGCAACTAAGAATATTGTCACTAAAAGGTTGTCATATTTAAATTAATAATATTGTTCTAAAATCTTTTAATACTTTTAGTGACGATAGCAAAGGTTGCCACTAATACATTAATGACAAAAATCATGGCCAATTTTGTGTTTTAAGTTGTTAGTGGCAAGATAGATGTCGCGACTAAAAATTTTTAGTGGCGACGTTATGTAATTGTCACTAAAAGATTGGGTCCCAAATTTTTAAATCATAAAAATTTTTGTCAAAACTTTTAGTGGCGACTTACCTTTGTCGCCACTAAAACTAATCTTTTAGTGGTGACTCATGTGGCCACTAAAGGAGTTGGTGAAAATTTTTTGTACAATTAAAAATTTGACACCAAAATTTTAAGGCAACATGAGTTTGTCATTACAAAAATCTTAACAATAATTATATGATGCATAGTTCATATATATATATATACTTTCTAAAAATAATAATGTGACAAAAGATTATATATAACATGCATATAATATAAGAAACAAAAAAGTTATGATATATTATTTATATGAATAAATATATTTTATACTTGGTTAAGTTTTTAATTTTTAAATTTTATGCCCTTTGTTTTTTTTAATAATAATGAAAGCTTAATATAATTTAGGAATAATTGAAGAAGTTAAATGTTAAGTATGTTTAAATTTTTAATGTAGTTAATTTTTTTAATAAGAAATTTGAATCAATTAATTATCTTATGTATTAATAACAAATTTAAATCAAGTAATAGTAGAATAAGTCATAATAAAATAATTGTTTATGATGTATAACATAAATATTGAGATTGAACATTTTAAGAAATATTATATATTTATATAAAAAAATAAAACAACAAAAATAAAGAAAATTATAACAAAGCAGTAAAACAATAACATAAAGCCATGGTTGAAGGAGTAAAATAATAAAGTCAAATTAATGAAATAATGAAAGAAGAACAAAAAAAACTTAAAGTCTGTTTGATTCTGTTTTGGTTTTAATATTTTCAAAATATATATTTTTTTGAACAAATTTTGAAAAAATAAAAAATCTGTTTGAATCCTTATTCTAAAAAATTGATGTTTTCTATTTTTTTCCTATATTTGTAAAACAAAAGTTATAAAACATTTAAAAAATGTTCTATTTTTTTGGTCCCAAAAACATAATTTAGTTTTTTTATTTGACAAAACACTTTACTAAAAATATATCAGCAAACAAGTTTTTTTATTTTTTGTTCTTAAAAATAGAAAGCTGTTCTGGAAACAGGAAATCAAAAAGGCCTAAGGACTCTTTCTTCAATCACGGATTTTGGCAATGGTAAAATGAGAAAAGGATGAATGACATTCTGTAAACTTGGAAGAGTTTTCATTAGATGTTAAATTATTATTAGGCTTTGTAGAACCTAATCAAACGGAGATTCATTTTGTTTCAATTAATTTCAAACTTTGCATCTTGATGACTTGGTTTTTAATTATTCTTATAATAAATTGAAAAGGTTATAAATTAAAATTTTAATTGATCAATGAGACCAACAGACAGAAAGGAAAAAAATATTGTATTCACCATATGCACATATCCTTAAGGGTGAAGAATTAGAATTTCATCTGTACAATAGGCCAATATGTGTAGATCAAATCTTAATTGTTGACCTATAAATTGCTTGATGAAAATGAGCATGAGTACTAATGTTGCAATATAACTACGTATAGATGAAAGATTCTTATACTCATATATATGTTATCATTTTATTTGCACAACATCCAACAACTATTAGCTCATTGGAGTAATGCGTCCCACACAATGCAACAATAGTTGGTATAGATATTGGCTAATTTAGATCCTTTTTATTTGGGAGGATAAATGCATCAGTTAAATTGAAAGAGAGATAAAGAAGAGGAAGAGAGAGAGTGTGTGAGTGATAATGATACACTTTCTCTTCATCTCATTCTTTTTTCTAAAAGTACTTAATGCAACAATGTAGCAATGACTAATTTGTCATTGTAAAATTTTGGTTAGGATGACTTCTGTTGTTTTGGTAGCAACAAAAAATTCATGTTTTCTTTTGTTGTGAGGCTTATTTTATTTGACTTAAACTTTTTTTAGTAAAAGGAGTGTAAATGATGTAATACTCAAAGAATATTAGTTTTTTTTTAAAAAAAAACATGTTATAAGATAATTACATCTATTTATTGAATGAGATATTAAGTTAATTTCTTAATATTTGTTTCTTAATTTCTTTTTTTTTCCAGAAGCATTAATTCATTGAAATCATCCCTTTTTAAAAAATTAAGAAACCCTTTAAGTCATATTTGTTCTAATGAAGTAATTTCTATTTTAATAATTTACAATAATAATTTTGACAAAATTATTTTAAAATAGTCATAATGCCTGGCATTATATATATAACTATTTAAATATCTATAAACATATTTATTTTATTTTATTTTCACTATAATTTTTTAAGAAATTTTAGTTTGGTATCATTTCACAAACACCACAATTAAAGTAATTTGGATCCTTTTCTATATATTCAAAGCACTAATTTGTTAGATGGAGATAGGAAAAAAAAAGTGATACAAAAAAGTGAAAATATATATGAAGCTTATTTCTTATTTTTTCCGCCTAGTATTTTTTTTCTTTTTATTTCTCTTTAACAAAATGAAGGTTCACTAATGCTAAATAAAAGTAAAAGTTCAAATGCTAATTAAAGATTAAAAAAATTATATATAGTTGTATATTTTTATTATCAAAATTTTTAATAAAAATATAATAAGTAATAATTTTTATAATCTAAATTATATGATTAAAATTTTAAAAATTTTTTATTAAACATCTTTAAAGTAAAAGTATAAAAAAGTTGTATGAAAATATAATTTTTTGACTAAGAAATAATACAATTTTTAACTGAAAATAGTTTAAAGTTTTTTCATACTACCTATCAATGGAATACTATGCCACCTACTTTAGTTTCCCTGATGTAAACCTTTTGCGAGATGGAATCCTCGACTCATTCTGCAAAACAATAAACAACTATTTGTGTTTGACATTTACAATGAGTCAGGGGAAGACCAATTTATCATGAACAGCATATTGATACTGTTTAATCTATTTATACTTACTCAATTACATAGATTAAAACTTTAAATTCAATTTGTTAAGTGAGTTAAATGGGTTAGCATGAAGAAGAAGAAGAAGAAGAGACATTTAAGGTTAAAGGTTGTAACATATCCTATAGTTCTTGAAAAAGTCAAAATTGTTGTTCTCATCAACTCTTGCAAATCTTGTTGAAGATTATAGATTTGCACTTGTAACTAAACTCAACGAGTAGGATAAATAGGTTGTTAACCGATGAACCATGATAGAAACCTGGATCTCTTATTGTAGGGATTTGTGAATAGTAATTGTGTAATAAGTAATTTCTATATATTTTTTAAATTGTTAGGTCTATAGATGAATATAAGAAAAAAATTTCAAAAATAGGTATTTTAATTATAAAAGAATTACATTTTAAAAATTTTAGATGTACCACCTTTAAACGCAAAACTCAAAGTTACAATATTGTCTAAATTATATGTACATATATTTATTAATTAGAATTGAAGTAAAATTATAGTTTTAAGTTTTAAGTTAAAAAAATATGTTAAATGATATTAAACTTGGAAAATATTATAAAAAAATTATGATGAAAAATTTAACTCATAATATTAAATTATAGTTTTTTATACAAGTCAAATTTTTAGTTGGAATAACTTCAAATTTAAAAAAATGTTTAGTATAAATATTTTTAATGGAAAATCCTGAATTATAATTTGTAGAATATAAAATATAGAGGAAAGGAAGTGGTTTTCTAATACTATTTTTGTCTCTCTTTTTGTTTCCTCTATCTAACTTTAAAATTAAAAAAAAAAAAAGAACCATTTGTGATATGTAGTGTAACTTTGAAATTTATAAAGTATTTTTAAAATGAAAAAATATACTTAAATTTGGTCCAAATGAAATTTTGCATTATAAAAGATTTACTATCACTTACGTGTCATTTGAATAAGACTTTAAGAAGTGTAATAACGCGGCCTTTGTCCTTTTCTCCTTTATTTTAATATCTATTTCTTTAAAATTTTTCCTAAAATTTCCTAATCCTTCTTTTTTCAATTACCATCAAAATTTTGTAATTTTCTCATTTTTCTTCTTCATCATCTAATTAAGCCACATTCCCTCTTTTTGGCCTCTGAGCTCATGGAGCAGATTTCTCCCTATTCTCTTCTACAATTTGGGGGCACGATATCAACAAATTTATTTTCTGACAGGATGTCATCTTCTTCTTTCTTTGTAATTGTTATGTTCTTATTTCTTCCATTACTCTAGCCTCTCTTTTCAAAATAGATTACTTTATTTAAGAGAAAAACTAATCCAAAAAAAATTCAAATGAAAGTGGATAAAGAATAAATTAAAATAAATTACTGATTATCAATATATAGATAAAGAAATATAGCTTTAGGGATAAGTATATTAATTATTTAAAAAATTTTAAATTAAATTAATCTTAATTTTTGTGACATAAGTATTAATTTTTTTTAATCTATTATCCACTTGTCAGTTAATTTAAATTAATTTCTTCCATTGCTCTGGTCTCTCTTTCTCTTTTCTCTTTGCTTTTTCTAAAATATAGAGTGATTTAACTTTACAATCTTCTCAAACTTCTTTTTCTCACGTGATTCTTGTACATAAATGATATTAATTTAGTTTTGAAGGTTATGTAATTATAAATCAAATAAATAAAATAAACCCATATTTTAAGATAATGAAAATAGATAACTTAATTTAAGATAAAGACTAATCCAAAATAAATTATAATGAAAAAAGATAAAGAATAAATTAAAATAAATTACTATATATATAGTATAGCTTTAACGATAGGTATATTAATTATTTAAAAAAATTTAAATTAAATTATTAATAATTTTTATGAGGTAAGTATTAAAATCTTTATATTAATTTAAATTTTATACTATATTTTTATCTTTTGATGCATTATTATTTTTTAATATTTATTTATAAATTGAGCTATATTTATATTGAAGTATTGTAAATTATAGTTGTAATATTTTTATATTTTAAATGAAATAAACATGGAAAACAAAAGTACAGACCAAACTCTATTTCCCCTTCCATTCAGAAACGCATGCGAGGCCGAGTTCGATGCCCTAGCAGGAGACCCAAGCCTTGCAGTAGGGAGAAAGAGAAAGCAAATCCGTGCATCAATGAAATGCCTACTGAAAGAGATGGTACGTTCTTCTTCTCCTTCTTCAAGATTTTCTTCTGTAAGTAGATCTGGTTTTTTTGTTTGCTCAGGGGGAAGGGGTGCTATGGATTAAGAATTTAGGAAACTCTTTTTGCGCCTACTACAAGATAAAGAAAGACCCTTTACCTTAAGATCAAAGTAGAAATTATGCATCAAAGAAAGAAAAAAAAAAGAGGAATTAATATATAGAGTCATATTTTTCCTGTTAAAGCGAGATTATGGTGTGTCGTTCTTCCCGTTAATGCACAGTTGTATACGCCTGCCTTGATGTTGTGTCTGGTTAGGGAAGCTTTCTTTGTTTTGGTCAGGTAGCCTACTTCGCTCTCTCCGTGTGGATTGTTTTGTTAGTTGGTCTATTTATCGTAGTATTAGTCTGTCTCACTGAGCCTACCAGCTCCACTATCAGCTGTTGCTGTGCTTGAGTGCATTAGTTTAGTGCCATCGATTACTAAATTGACTACTTTACTTAATTACTGGCCCCTCTCATCTAACTCGCTCCCTTTGGTCTCCTACACTTTCCCGTATAGCTAACTCGATTACGAATCAGAATTTTGATGCACTCAAGATTAGTGCAGCAGAGTTCGACTTCTTTCACCCATATCAACATTTCCTTCATAACATTACCTTCACTGCCCTAAAACGTATCTTTCATTTCTGACATACAATTCCATAATAATCCCTACAGTTACAAAGGTCCCACTGAAACCAAATCTGGGTGAGAGAGTAATATCAAAACCCTGGAAACTGAACTCACAAAGTAACTTTTAAAGGAAGATAAAATATAGAAGGAGACCACAGTCAATTAGCTAACCAATTGTAATGCACCTACACCGATTAATCTAATTAGGAATGTTAAGAAGAAAACACTTGCAACCAGGAAAAGAGTCTTGATTAGGTTAGACTAGGGATTGAAAAATTAAAATGACAACATTTAAGAGCTATGATGATAGCATTAGTTAGCGTCATATCCATATAGACTTTATAATATCTACATTTGTATCCTTCAATGACTAGATAACTAACTAATTTTGTTAAGTGATTAGATGCTGTTAGAAATTAGAAACATATTGAGAGCTTTTGCAAGTATGTAAGATAAGATTAACCAAAAAAAATGAAAAACACATTTGAGAAAATTAAAACTGACTTCAAACTTTTGAAACCAAAAAAAGGTAAAATCTTTTGGTAGAAAACTAAGAAAATTAAACACATTTTGATGCTTAACCAAGGATTTTGGATGACCAGATGCATTACATATTCATGGGGAAGTTCGAAGTCTATTCTTGTTGGATTTTATTATGGTTCCGTTCTTACAGTAAGGAGGGCTGCAATTTTAATTTGTTTAAATATGAGGGTGGCTACCCTTCTACTTTTAAGTTGTTTTAATCTTGATCTTTATCATAAGTTTGTGCAAAGCTCCAGTCTAATACATTGCTTGCTGTTCCATTACTTTCAACCTTGACATGTAGTGCGATTTTGGGCAAAATCCTAGTTGCTGTCCACTTGCTCTTGATCTGCTTTAATCTTAGCCTTTAAAGTGATTTTGCACCTTAATATATTGCTGCTGTCCCATCTGCTTTTTTAACATGAATTAAGATTGATTTTTATCTTGGTTTGGGTTTTAAATTTGTCTCATACTTGCTGCTGTCCCATTGCTGGTTTTAACATGATTTAGCCTTGACTTTTAGCTTGGTATAAGTCTTAAATCAATCTCCCATTTTCCGCTGTTCCATTGGTGTTGTCTGACATGAATTAACCTTGATTTTTAGCTTGGTTTGGGTTTCAAATTTGTCTCATACTTGCTGCTGTCCCAATGGTGCTCCCAACATGAATTAACCTTAGCTTTTAGCTTGGTTTGGGTCTTTAATTTGCCTCACATTTGCTCCTGTCCCATTGGTGTCTTTAACATGAATTAACCTTGATTCCTAGCTTGGTTTGGGTCTTAAATTTGTTTCATACTCGCTGCTATCCCATTGATGTTTTTAATATGACTTAGCCTCGACTTCTAGCTTGATGTAAGTGCCAAATTGTCAGTTAAGTGTATGTTTGTTGTCCTACATGTGTTTGACTTGGATTTAGTCTTGTTTTAACTTGCTTTTAAGTATGTAAATATGTGTAAATGTAGGTTGTTGTCCTGCATGTGTTTAACATGGATTTAGCCATGTTATTAGATTTCTTTCAAATCTAAAATCTGTGTAAATGTATGTTGTTGTCCCTATGGTGCTCTTGATTTGATTTAGCCACAATTTTGTTAAATTTTTGTGTAAATTTTTGCATCCTAGTTGCTGCACATGCCATGATTCTGTTTTGAGCATGAAAGTATGGCTTATAGCCATGCCTTAGTGCAAAATTATGCATCTAAGTTTACTGCACTACAGGTGACTCTGTTTTACTGCATGGGGTATGTTTTTTCACAACATTGTGTTGGAACTGCTGCATAAGTTAGTATTCTGTTTTGTGGCCAAAAATCACTGCATATTGGCCATGTTTCTGTGCAAAATTCTGTGTTAAATTTATGCACATTTTTCCATACTGTTTTGCGCTTACAAAGTACTGCATGTGGTTTCCTTTCTGTCCAAATTCACTGCATACAATTAGTGCACATACTTGCATTCTGTTTTAGGCTGAAAAAGTACTGCATCAGTCTTATTTCTGCATAATTTTGCTATATTAAACTACCATATACTTGTGACTCTGTTTTGGGTTTAAAGGCACTGCATACATCAATATTTATGCAAACTTTTCTGCATTAAACTGTTCACATGCTATAATTCTGTCCTAAGCTGAAAATTCCTGCATATGAACATATTCTTGTGCAAAAATCTGTGCTAACATTACTGTACAGCTTGCGGTACTGTTTTGGACAGAAAAGTGTTTCATATGGCTGTTCTTTTTTTTTTTGGTAAAATCTTGGTTTAACTTACTGCACATGTGAGGATTCTATTATGGGGTTGAAAGTGCTTCATATGACTTTTTTTTGTTGTTGTAAAGTCTTGATTTAACTTTCTGGACATATGAGGATTCTGTTTTGGGGTTAGAAGTGTTTCATATGACCATGTTTATTTTTTTCTCCTGTAGAATCTTGATTTAACTTACTGCACATGTGAGGATTTTGTGACTATGTTTTTTGTGTATAATCTTGATTTAACTTACGGTGCATTTGAGGACCCTGTTTGGGGTATGATTTTTTATGTAAAATCTTGATTCAACTTCTGCGGATGTGGGGATTTTGTTTTGGGGTTAAAAGTGCTTCATTTGGGATACGTTTTTGCATAAAATCTTGATTTATAAGTTATACACAATTTCTATCTTGACTCTCTATTTTTTATAGAATCTTATAAAATCGTGGATTTCTTTAAATATCCAATTTTAAATATAAAAAAATCTAAAAATAGATTCAAAAATGGATTAATATAATTTAATATAAATTAAAATATTAAAATAGATTCTATTTTAATATATTATTAAATATATTAAATATTAATAAAATGATATTAATGAAATAGAAATAGATTCTATATAATTAATAATTAAATTAATAAATTCGAATTCTATATTCTATACTTATATATTATAAAATTTCGAATTTATTATAAATAATAATAAAGTTCTTAAATGAAATTATTAATCAATAAAGTTAAATACTCAGTTGATCAATCCCTACTCTTACTACATGAGCATTTCATAATCCATTTCATATTTCATAATAGAATCATAATAGAAAAGTTGACAGATAAGTCACGCTTACTGCCACTCTACAGAACCGTACATGAGATTTTCACCTCATACGGCTCCTCGTTCAATTCTTTCGAAGTCATTGGATCCTTTTCCTCATTCGAGAGCACATGTGAGGATTCTGTTCTGGCTAAAAAATACTGCATATGCCTATGTCTCTGCACAAGTTTTTTTGCATTAAACTATTGTATACCTATGGTTCTGCTTTGACTCAAAAATACCACACATGGCTATGTTTCTGCACAGAATTTTCTGCATTAAATTACTGCACAATTTGTGGTTTTGTTTTGGGTGAGGAAGTGCTGTTGATGACATGTTTCTGCACGGTATGTGATTCCATTTTAGTAAGGGAATGCATATTTGGATTCTGAGTGAACATATATGTGCTTGAATTTGATACTGAATTTGTCTCGTCTGAAAAGCTGAATTCTTTTTGTATAAATAATTTAGACACGTTAAATAAATTTGTCTCAGTCTAGAATTAATCCAAATAAATGTAAGTGATCTGCATGTTAAATTTTAAAAATCTTCTTTAGTTATTGTTTATTTTATACATTGTTACTAGAGTGTTTAATAGAAATGAGATAATAAAATTATTATTCGAAGTTCAAGCCTATTCATTATTGTGTAACTTTGATGCTCTTTGGAGCCAATAAAGACTTTATCAATTTTAAAACTCTTATATAGAGAAGTAGCTATTTTGATTTGGAATTTAATGTGCTTTAATTTTGTTTTATTTTAGGTTTGTATGACAATAAGTAAAACTAATAATGTTATAAAATTGAGTAAGAGTTTGAATTATCTTTTTCTTCTTTAAGTGTTGAAGTAAAAAGTTAAAGTATATATCTCACTTTATTTAATAAATGTAAATTCGAATTTGATAATTTAAGAATATGAAGTTAGATTAAACTACATGGGTAACCAAAAAATATAAATAAAATAAAAAAATTAAAAGACTTTTTAGTGGTAACCATTGTTGCTACTAATTTTTTTTTTAAATTAAAAAAACTTTTAGTGGCGACTTTAGTCGCCACAAAAAATAGGTTTTCTAATTGGGCTTTAGTGGCGACTATTGTTGCCACTAAAAGTCTCTTTTAGTGACAACAACCATCGCCACTAAAAGCCTTCCTTTAGTTGCGATCTTCAATAGAGGACAAATCAATAGAGCTTTAGTGGCGACATTTATTGTCACTAAATAACATTTTTTAGTGGCAACATTTTTGTTGCCACTAAAAGCTTTTTGTTACAAGGATATTAGCCTCGACCTAGTGGCGACATTTAGTCGCCACGAAAACTAATTAGTGGCGATTCTTTAATTTTTAGTGGCGATAAAAATCGCCACTAAAAGTCTATTTTTTTGTAGTGAAAGTGTTGAAGATTAGGAGGAAGGAGATGGTTCAATCGAAGGTCGATTTGACCCAAACAAGAATGGTTCAAAGCTTCTGAAATTCCAATTTCAAATTAGGACCAAGCATACCTCTATGACCTATGCATAGCAAAACATTATTGTTACATAAAAGATAGTTACAACTTGAGCTGAGTAAAGTTACAACTCACTTTTAGTAAAGTTAACATCTAGATGTACAATAAGTAATTTACTATGTCCTCAGCAAACAAGATCACTCAAAAATTTACAAGGAATGAATCAATTTAGCTCCACCACCATCAACAACCCCCATAGAGGGTTTTGAGATATGCCCTTGGTGATCCATTTTGTTCCAATTTACAAAGTACATTGTTACAACCTTGTCTATCCTAAATTTTAGTTCAAATAATACATCTACTTGATACATGAGTTGTACACAATCTTAGCAATAACATTGAACAACTTTAATGAACTTGATGGTTGAAGTGGAGAGTACAACTTGAAAACATGCCTTCTAATAATTGTATATTAATTTGGCACCATAAAATTCCTGGGGCATTCCTTCATGTGTGACCAACCATAACCTACAACACTCACAAATGAAGTTTGCAATGTTAAAACATGCTTTCAAAAATTGTATAGCTCCAATCAACTATAGCATAACAAGATTTAGTATAACAATGAATTTTAATATAACGATGAAACCATTCATGTGTTAAGATTAATCATTTTTAATATTATTGATAACTATTTTAATGATCTGTTAAAGCAAATTTTGATTTGATATTTACTATTACCACTATCATAAAATAAAATAAAATAAACAAAGCAAGATTAAAATCATGCCTATGAACAAACTTAATAAGCAACCTGCATACTTGAGCCCCTTTCTTGATGGTAGCTTCCTAAGTAGCCCACTTTTTGGAATGCTCTTTGCCTAAGATATAAGAGTCAAAGGATGCATGTAAAATGTTAAAAAATCTACAAATACTTTCATAGGGACTTCTAATCCAAAACCAATCTTTATAGTTTGCATAGTTTAATACATTTTTTGCCCATTTACTCATTGTTGGCAAAAAGCAAATAGTCTTCTTTAATCAAATGCAATTTGCAATTAGTTTTGTTAGCAAGAACAACTTGGCACTCCACTTTGTCCCAAAAAAAAAATCTTTGACATTGTTATCTTAAAACACCAATGGCACAACCAAAACTCATGCACAAATTCATGCAAACTTACCCAAAAATGGATTCTAAGCAACACAACCCCAAATTCAAGTTCATATCTACTAAAGTCACCACAAAAAGCATATCAATTACAAGATTTTACAATCCCAAGAATATATTTTCAAGGGGCGGCTCAAAGTTGGTTCACATGAACAAAATAAGAAGAAAGTTTCATTCTAACTTTTGAAAACGATATACCCCAAAATGAAAATGACTCAAAAATGAAAGACTCCATTTTTAGCAACTAATGATGAGATGTAGGAACGGAAAACCTACTGTAAAGCTAGAAATTTTAAGAAGATGCGTGAGGAGCTCTATATAAAATTGAGTGAGGTTTTGGGTGGGAATCAAAGATGTGGTTTAAAGGTCTAGGCAGAAGGATACATATGACAGGGGGAATACCAAACAATGCCAAAAGCACTTGGGAATTGAGGTAGGTGTCTGAAAATAAAAAGAAGATGGAGATGGTGGGTGAACAGGGGAAGAAGAAAGAAAGGTGGGCAAGAACTTACTGTAAAAGTTGTTGAGAAACTTGAAATCAAATGTAAAGGGAGGTGTTTAATTGGCTTAAAATTAAGAGATGGGGTTAGCTTGGTAATGGAAGGCATGAAGTAGTGTAAAGACTCATAGAAGATAGAGTTGTGATTATAGTAGAAGCTTTGCTAACCTAAATCTAAAATGCTTAAATATCATAAGGGGCATTTTCATTTATTCTACTTCAAAATGAGGTCCTTTGGTCCTTAGAAATAAAGGCTTTTTATTATAAATTTTGGAAAGTCTAGGTTCTTATATGTAATTTTTTCTTATAACTAGCTAGTAATCTATACATATTCAAACTTATATATATACATATATATATATATATTTATTTATTTATGTATGTATGTATGTATATGAAAGAGGATTTTTTTTTTTTTTGCCAAAAAGAGGATTACCTAACTGAAAACAAAACAAAACAGATTAAAAAAACACACACACACAACATTAACGTTAGAAAATAAAAAAAAGCATTCAATCCCAATTAAAATAGAAAAATAGAAAATTTTATCTTGGTTTCTAACTTAACCATCTCTTTGCCCACCGGTGGAGCCAAGGCCTTAGGTGGGCCAATCCACTAGTCTCCTTTGCAAATATTATCTTCATATCTTATCTCTATTATTGTAATGATAAGTCACAAATTTTAATTCTATTTTTGGGTCTAATGGCAATTTTTTAAATTAATTTTGATTTATTACTGTTAGAGATTAGATTCAAGAACTCTAGATAAAAATTGTTGCTCTAATAATGATTTTCTCTTTCAAAATTTTTCTATCTTCTATTTAAAATTTAGAAAATTTTTAAACTTATCATAAATCATGTTTTAATGTAACAAAGACTACAATTAAAAATAATCAAGAGTATCACAAATTTGCTAATAGACATCAAACAAATGCAATATAAATAATAAATTAAATTTTGTAGCAGAATATTAAATGGTTGAGCACTAGTTGGCGACAAAACAACAAAGACAAGAAGAGAAGAATAATGGTCAATGATCTATAAATAAAGAAAAGTACTAGTAGCACAGGAGACAAGCTATTAAAAATTTGAAATTAAATTGATAAACATAAAGTAAAGTCATAAGCGTGAAACATGAATGGGGGAGAGAGAATAGGCAAATAGTAAGATGTAACATGTTTTATACAATTATTAGTCTGCTTTTCAACAAATAAGAAAAAGATGAATAAGAGAAAAGTAGTTACTTGTAAGAATAAAGAAGGGTATTTTTGGAAAAAAGAATTATAAAGGTTTTTGTTGTGAAAATTATATATACAATATATGTGTGTAAGTTTATTAGACTCAGATTAAAATGACAAATAATTTAAAAAATATATAATCAAATCATGTATGTGTTTTATTCTAATAAATTCAAAATTATGGGAGGGCATTATATCAAAATTAATACTATATACACAAAATTTTTAAAATTTGAGAGGGGCTCTCTTACATACATATGGTTTGCCACTGTCCTTACTCCATCTTCAAATTCCTAACTTATTGAAAGCCGTTAGTCTCAAGTAAAATAGAAACATTCAATCCTATAACTAGTAGCATCTTGATCCAAAATTTTAGCATATAAAGATAGGTCTAAAATCACCCAGCTAGTAAGGGATATCTTCTTGTTGATAAATTTGGCAAACAAAGAGAAAAATATGGAATTTGCTCATTGAGGTCTAAAATATCCTCCACTAATCAATCATATAGCATTTTCAAATATGACAAGACAACATAATGAAGCCATGCGTACAATTCCGAACAATCCCAAGTTGCAGCTGACCTATTCAAATAATCTAGGAGAATGTAAATAGTCAAAACAAAATGCTAATGGCTTAAGATTGAGGAAACAAGAACATACAATTAGTTAGGAAATCTGAGTATTGTTATCATGACTGCCTAAGATTGACAGGAGCACAAAATGCATATGATTGTTCAAAAACTAAGCTAATAAAATAACTACAGAAAGTTGTCAGAAAATGTATACAAATATCAATCAAACTATTAATTAAGTCACTCAAATATGACTATTATAATAGAAGTAGAGGATACAATTTAAGCTTCTTTTTCTTTCATGTGAAATACATACAACAAAGTTTCTTTTCTAACAATGAATTCTTTTTTAATACATAATATAAGAAACAGAAAACAAAACTACAAAAACAAACTCAACTACTAAAAGGGGCTGAACTTGCTATTGTGGTATGCTAATCTTGTAGGAAGAAAAAGCAGTGGTAAAGTTAAACGTCTTATACCAAAATTTTAATTTGCTCGTTGTCCCTGCATCCACCATTGAACAAATTGTAGAATTATATTTAAAAGCCATCATCTGCATACGAGTGTCCAAAACCTGACAATTCTATCCTTTATAATCCATGGCTGCTTTAGAAGAGTGAAGTCCCTCAATCGGTCATAAGCAGGAGCAATAAAATTTCCAAAAATGTAGAACTAAGAAATACATGTAATAAAAAAAAAACGAAGACAAAGAAATTAAGGGTTTCAAGAAACTGCAAACGATATTATAAATTACTAAAATAGCTTTAGGTATTAATTTGAATGGTTAGAAACACCTATTACAGTGTTTGACCGAGAACTAAAATAGGTTAACAAACTTTCACACAAAAGGAGGTCAAAAGGTGTGGACGTTATCAAATTCATTCTTGGTTGTTAGGTTTTCGTCCTCCCTATCTCCACAAACTGCACAAAATCATAATATAGTGATTTTCTTCCCATATAAATGTTGGCTTTTAGGGGGAAAAAAGTGGAGTATATATGCTAATATTTAGCTTAAATATGTAATTTCTTTTGCTATTGTACACAAACCATAAACTTTCAACTGCAAATTTATTCGACAGATTCTAAATTATTGGGGGGAAAAATCACAATGAAAATAATGTGATTGACTAATTTCTATGCCCAAATCTCAAGTGACAGTATAATGTATAAAAACCTATCGTCCCAATTGCATAGTTAGAAGATGAATGCTAAAGGCAACAATAGCAATTTATACTTTTTCTATAGTTTGCAGCTCGTCTGGTTCAAATTTAACATGTATTATAAGCAATAATTTCTTGTGATATTTCTTTTTTGCTTCATAAGTAATGATTTCATGAGCAATTGCACATGTATAAGTTAGTAGCGCATAGATTCATTTTCTAAAAGCTTTCTCAGCTGAAATTGACCATCTAGAAAAAGGTATAAACATAAAGGACAAAGAAAATTGAAGATCTACCCAAAAAAAAAAAGCCCAGTTTCATCATTAAAATTATCATATTGACACCTGTTATATGCTACAATCTTCAAATGGTCATACTTGAGTATAAATCGACAATCACCCTTAGAGAGAATGAATAGGTGAGATGTATAAAAAATAAAATTTTTTGCTTTTACTAAAGTAGAAAACCAAGTGATCTCTAAAAATTAAATGCTTAAAAAGTGAAGAATGTAAATAGTATTTAACAAAAGATCAATGAATTTAATAAAATACAAGCAGATAAATATATAAAATAACAATTTTCACCAAAATTAAATGATAATAATATGGAGCAACAGGTTGGAATGCGAAAGTGGAGCGACCAAGATCAATATATACACAAACTAAAAGTTTAATTTGAGATCCTCCAAAGATAAAGGAGACAAATTCAACAAACTATAAACAAAAGTAAACAAAAAAAAAGTAAACAAAAATTTATCTTGATTCAACTTTTTTTACTTACATCTAGTCCCTTTAAAATTTTAAAAGATTTTCTTACTAAAGTCAATAATTATATAGAGATGATGGTTTTACTTCATGTTTACTCTCAACACAAGTTTCTAAACTCATCTTAAACTTTTTAATAAAGTTTTATATAGTTAACCCTCAATTACACAATTTAGAATTTTATGAAGAATAACTGAAGTAATTTTTTCTCTCATTTTGAGATTCTTTCAACACTAAAAAACTTGTTTCTAGAAAGTAGATATATCATACACTAAGTAAGGAATTTTCAAAGTATTTTCTTTTTTGTTTTTCTATGCAATACTTGTTCTATTGCTTTGCGCTTGTATTTGCTTATGTATATAGGCTTTTTGTATCTCCTAACTATTAGAGATAATTCTTATTGTTCAATATTCTTTTTGGTTGGAATAATCTTTTTTTTTTTTCCTTACATTCACATACTTTTCATCTTTGTTGCTTTAGTCAGCAATGGTTCTCTTTCCATGCAATTTATTTGGCTAATTCATTATAAATGCTCTTGTAAACTCAATGCATGGTTTAAAAAAATATTTTATCATTATGTAAAAATCAAAGATATCCGCAACAAAAAGAATTTTTATTTTATACTTAGTTTATATGAAAGCTATAATTCTTTTATCATTTGTGTATTAATTATTTATCATTTAATTAATTAGTACAGCTAAACCAACATTTTAAATCATATACATCGTGAACTGAAACAATACATTTAAATAAATTCACAAGATGAGCCACAAAATTTAAATGAATTTTTACAAAAATATTATTTAAATTTTATTATCATCAAAGTTATGGCCTGCACCTTTGAACCAATATAAATGTGTTAATTCATAACTTAAAGTTTGTAACCATTCTCTAGAATACACGCCAGCAGAGAACATTTGAAAAATTATTATAATTATATCATTCATTAAAAGAATAATTTAAAGTTGACATATAAAGACTTCCTTGTCATCCGTAGCACCAAATATGAGTATAAATAATGCTTTTTCCAATGTAAATTCGGAATCGATCAGAACAGACGCTTTGGGATCAAAAAACGAATTAATTACCTTCAAGGTTCAAGTTAATGTTCGTTATTTGTTTTTTGGTAATTAATGTTCGTTAGTTATATAAAATCATTCTTTTTTTGGTATCGTATAAACATATCTTGAACAAAAGCCCATCTTCAAGGGCTTATTTTTATCACAGCTGCATTTCTAAAGCATTTCTTTCTAGGGCCAATCATACTTCGGAAGCTAAAGTTAAAATATAGATATTATCTTCATATGTAAAGTGGCATAATAAATAATCCCGTTTTACTTTCATGTGAGTTCCAGAACTTTATCATTTTGTACAAAATTTATTTACAAACTCGTAAACTAATACGTTGGCGGGCGCAAACTTGTAAGATGTAACGCACAGAGAGAGAAAAAAAAACTTTTCACATATCACAAAATCTAACTCATCAATTCAAACAACAGATCAAATAGTAAAGACGTTACACCCACAACATAAATAGACCCAAAATTGAATATAGATTAAGAAGAAAAAAAATGAAAATACTTACCAGAAAAGAAAGAGGATATAACTTCTTCATAAGAAAATCATTGATGAGATCCCTCTTTTACTGGTGATCTTACTCTCCAATTATCTAGTTGGTTCCAAATCTTGTGGAGAAAGAGCCAGTGTTAAATGCAATGTTTTAAAAACCAAATTGATTATTAAACTGAAATAAGAAATAGTTCATATCTTAATGGTCTGATCATAGATAAATAAGATTCAAACTAGTTTTCAATATATATGTGTGTGTGTGTATAAAGTATAAATATATATGATATTTTACAAATAAATTAATATATATTGTAAAATAATATTTAAAACAAATATAAATATTTGAAAATATAAAAAAGTAGCTAAAGTATTTCATGAATGGGGTTTGAGTAAAATTTAATAAAGAATGCCAAAACATTGATTTTAACAAAAAAATAATAATAAGAAATCATTTTTTTAACCTATGCGATGTCAAAATGTCTGAATTTTACTCATTTTTACAATTTTTGATAGGGCCAGCTTTTCAAGTCAACCAAAATTATAACTAGTTCACTTATTTTTTTATTTGACTATGATTAAAAGTTAACGTCATAATAATGCATATAACTAAAGAATCATATTGAAAGTTGATTAGCATTTAATGTTTTAAAGTAAAAAGAAATGAAAATCTTGAATTCTAATATATATGAATTCAATCAATATAAATCCAAAACCTGGGGAGTCTCTGAGATTATTATGAATCATGCGACGATAATTGTTATTCTTGCTTCTCTAAAAAACAGTGAACAATCGCATTGACATGTTGAATACTATTATGAATCTGCTAAACAATTCCTTATACATATTGAAAACTGCAATGAATCAACCTAGCATATAAAAATTCATATTTTAATATCTAAAAAAAATGCAGCTCAAATAGATAATGGAAATAAAAGAAAGCAGTCATGACCAATTCCAGCACCTTAGTCTCAAGGGATTCCAATATCAATTAAATCAAAATACTAATCAAAGGCTATAGAAGAAAGTAACCATATATGCAAATTGGCGTCCTATATGAATTGCAAGCTCTCTACATTTCACTTGGTTCTGCATTTTCGGGAGAATTTTCTTGGTATATTGCTTTTGGACAGCATTACATTTAAGCAAACACTAACCCGTGTTGGTGGAGGATGTTTCACAACAAGGATAGAAAGAATTGGGTTAGTATGTGAAGGAAAATGCCTTGTGGGAGCTCTTAATTGAATTCTTTTTCTTAAACCCACAAAATGAAGGAGTTTTTAAGAATGAACTGATCTTCAATCAATGTTGCTACAGTTGCTCAAAAAGGGTGTTGCAATTTCCTACATATGATTGGGGTTGGGGGTATTGAAAATCTGTACACTGAATATATGATGTTGAAGAACGCACATGGACTCGTTATTTCAAGGGATGCAACTACAGCAATTCCATATGGCAATTTGGAATTCACATGGAGCATTGTAGCAAACGTGACAATTGAAGTTATTTCTTTGTCTTCTTATTGTTTACTCGATCTAAGTGTGAAGTGTCTCAGACTTACAGGGGCGCAAAGGATTATTTGGCAAAGACAATAAAGTGTCCTGCAAAAGCTTTTAATAATGAAGAGATGGGTAAGCATTATAACCTTGAGGTCTTGTGTCTTGCAAGGTCTTGTGCATGCTAACAGTGATAAAATGAAGCCATTTTTCCGGTTGGCAAAAATATTGCTTGCTGCCATTAAGATCATGAATGCTCACATAACTACTTTGTTGCCCAAATAAGTTGTAGCAGAGAGCCTTTGTGTCTTTTATCTAAAGGGGCCACATGGTGGCTCATGAAAGAGGCAAGGTTCCGATCTTGGGACCAACACATAATTAACTTAAATGACCAATCCGGGAAAAGTTTTCAGATAATACCAACATGCAAATTTAGTTATTCTCATGTGATTCATGACACTATGGGTTGCATTGCTGTCGTTGTTGGATTTGAGCTTGGTAGCAAATTTGTTATTTTTGATGAGGTCATAATCCTCGCTTTTGATCCTGGGGGTAACAAATTTTTTACACTTCATGAAGAATTGGTTGAGAATGATATAGAAGGTGCTGTATTGAATAAGAAGGGTATGGTTGCTGTTAAAATGCTTGACAAATGCAAAGGCAATGCGGAAGATTTCAAGAATGAAGTTGCAAGAATTTGTGAGAATTGGGTGAAGCTTCAGTTTCTACCGTTACATTACATACGAGCCTTGTAAGCTATATTCAGGGAAGTCTACAAAACACGCACACCACATGGCTTGAATCTAATGGGAGGTCTCGTAATTGGTGTCATCATGTCCTTGCATCAGTGTTTTGGTTGTTGTTGCATTATTCCTTGCTGAAATCTGTTAGTGCAATTTAATTTACGGTGTGCTTCTGTGCCTTGTGATCCCCATCAACTTTGAGGACCAGTTTTTTTTTTTAATAGGGTTGTGTATTAGCACTTGGCCCAAAAGAGGAATCAAACCCAACAGTATTGGTCCACTTAGAGGCCCAATTGGACCAGAAACAAGCCCTCTCCCATCTGCTCTATGAGCCAGGGGGTGTTAGAGAAAAGAATGAATTTGGTAAGGACTTTGTATTTCACTTTGCTTTGTACAAAATCCTTCCTTTTAGCTGATTTTACCTCTGCAAATCAGCCAGGTTCTCACCATATTGCTGTCTTTTGTTGTTTTGTTGATCTGGGTTATATCACCAGGTCGGATGGGTGGAACGTATTCAAGCCATTTACTTAAGATAATGAGATTGTATAACATTTTTCATTATAATTCTGAATTTCTAAATTATTGTTTTGTTATTTATTTTATTAACTGTACTAATTTTTCTTTTAATGAGTGATGAAATTCGTACCCACGCAATTTTTAAAGGACTAAAATTAACGTTTGAACAACATAACACAATATGAATTTATTTTTTGGGGTTAAACAGAGAGGCACAATAACTCAATAAGAAAATTTAACACTGCATAGAGAGAACCTATCCAAAAAAAAAAAAAAAAAGAATTGAAGCACAGAAGAAAAAGGGTAATCCAAAATAAGAACAACTCAAAGCCTAACCTGTTATCAGTTCATCTGCCAAGTAATGCCCCCCTGCCTTATCTAAAAAATATCAAATTTAAATTTTAAAAAAATCAGTATGTAATGGCGTATCCAGTCACGGCATATTAATTTTTTTTTCACTGGTAAAAAAATGATAATGTAAATGAATTACTCCAATATTACTAGTTAGGGCGATAACAACATACTTAAAATCCCATTCAATCCCGTGTTCACATTTATCAATCCCACACTCATTACATTTTCGAAGCAACTCACCATCAAATCAAAATCTTCTATATACAACTATCCACAATAAGGAAGAATTCCCGTCCTTGGAGGCAAACTCCATGGACAAAAAAATATTTGCTGAATAACTGGGTTAGAATAGTATCTAAATCATGAACGAGAATACCTCTTCCAGCTAATCTGAAAAGAATTCTTCTAAAACAGGATGGTCAGGTTTCATTAGAAAACCAGGAACTGAATCTGATTTATATCCTTGGAGTTGATTCTGTCTTCTATTGTCCAAAGACTCTATATTAGACCACTCCTTCTCTTCCTCAGTAAACTGTTCTTCTGTCATATCACCAATATCCGTATTTTTATTATCCATCTTATTACCTTCAAGGCTGTCACGAGTTTGATTTTGGGGATAGGGAACTACCCCAGCTTTTGCCTCTGAGTCTTGGCATATGCAAGATGAAGGATTCTCATGAAACTCCCCCCTGCCAGGCCTTAACTCATTTGGCTCTCCCATGAATCCGACCTGATAAGTTCGAACCCGAGATGCAAATTCTTGCCAAGTCATAACGTTTTTGTTCATGAACAACCGGTACAACTTTTTAGCATTTGGTCGAATGGTCGGTTTGTGGCCAAAGTATCTCCTGCGACAGAGAAATGTCCGCATGTGCATGCATGGTCAACAACCAGACTTTGCCCAGGTTATCAGCATAAAGAAAGGTCGAAATAGAAACCAACTCTGGAGAATAACGGCCTCTAATTTATTAGAAATCTGATAAGAGTGATTTCAAATCCAGATTTTTCTCTCATAATTGTATTAAACTGTTAATTTCTGGCATTCAATTCTCTTATGTGTTACTTTAGGCTCACATAGGATTAAACGGGGAAAAAAAACAAAAAAAAAATCTGTCAGCACTTAAGAGGACACTAGAAAAGTGTATGTATTTGCTTTTGGTATATCATTGATAGTTCACGTCATCATATAAATTGATTTCCAGAATTTTGAGACAGTACCAAAGACATAGCTTACCTCCTTCCAGCCAACATTTTAGCCATATTACCATTGTTATTGGTGACAAAAACGTCGCTTTCATCGCATACTATGAAATCAATGGCTGCCATGCGAGAAGAAAATGGCCCAAATGGTGCCAACTGCTCCTTGTTAAGTATGGTCTCCTTTGAATGGAAGTTTGGGAAAAGAGCCTTGAGGGGTGCTAATGTTTCCTCACCTCCATATACTTCTCCAGACGCCACGTACAAGTGCACATCACTTCCGAAGCCTAATGCTCTTAGCATAAGACCTACTTCCTCTGGGGTAAGTGGACATCTTCCATGCCTTCGTACTTTGTCAGGGTTGCTTGCCTGTGTCCCACATAAAAATATCAATATTCATACAAGCCAACAGGATGTGGAGTTGTGATTCTTAAGAAGCCGGAAGAACCTTACATGTAAACTTTTCCACCGCTTCCGAATTGCACCAAGTTCTCTTCTTTCCTTTTCTCCCCCACCATAATAGCATCCAGAGAATGCAAGCATGTCAGGTTCATACCTAGGAGATAATCATCAGTTAAATCTAAAAGTTATCCTATTGATCTAGAAAAAGAAAAATAAAACCAAGATTGACATAGATCAATGCATTTCAGTTACATAAATGCAAGCTATCTTTACCCCAGAAGCCAAGCACAATCTAATGTTTGCTTGGCTCATAAACGGATATCGCGTTCTCTATTGACAGCCTGATAGTAATGGAGCCAGAGTTAGAGTTTAATTAGAACTACTAGACCTTACCTCAAATGTAGAGCAATGAAATGCTTGCTTTTCAATCTCATCCGCTCAACTAATAATCTACCCATTCCTAGGATGGACTCGGTAAATTTAAGAGCATGGTAGTTAACTCTGCACCTCAGCTTTTGAAGATCTGCATCCAAACTATTAGAAAGTCTGTAGTCAAACTTAGTGAGCTGAACAACCTGCATCAACAATTCAAGTGTCATTCAAGGATGTCTGTTTCATGACTGTGAAGTAAACTCAAGGTTAGCCCTTGCATTTAACAATTTCAGTTTATACTAGAGAGTCGCAAAACTAGCAGTCTGGCAGAATTCATACAATCGACTCGTCCATGAACTGTTTCCAATTAACGAACCACAATAACAATTAAGGTCCAGATTATACTGGGTGCAAAACAAGCAAATTATGTTCCATTAAATCAAGCATCTTAACACTTACATGCTTCTTGACAAGATGAGGTAAAACACGATCCTCATAGCACTCGGGAGTGCATTTCCTTGGAACACGGATTGTATATGGAGTCACAGATTTCCCTCCCTCATTTGAAAGCTGTTTAATAATTCCAACATCATTCCGGAGGAATGATATAAACCAGTCTACATCAAATATTTCAGCAAAGTTGCTGCAAGGTATAGCATATCACGTATAAATTAAGATACAGCCAGGCAATGAATTTGTCTTTCAATTGAAACAGTAGATATGCTTAACAGATGTTTAGTTGAAGTATAATGTAAAGACTGACCTCGTGTCTTTCCAGAAAGATTGCTGATCCAGCATTGGAACAACAAGAGTAGCATTCAAAAGATATGCTGCTACAACGGCATCTGTAATCTGCAGCCACAGTCACAGCTTTCTGCATCAGAAAGATCTTTATATATGCATCCAAAATTACTCATCACATCTGTTCCTGATCAATGAGTTTTTGGCTAATAAAGAAAACTACATAATCTAGACCCATGCCCAGACAACAATGTTAATTGTGTATACCAACATGTCTGTCGAAAACGTTCATTCAGTTTGGTTTAACTCTTGGTCTTCATAATAACCTTAGACCGTAGTTTTAAATCTAGGTATAGAGTTAAGGGATTTACATATTCCTGGTAACACCATTTACATAAAATCTCGACGTTTCTGATACTTACAATGAATGCCATTTTCTTAGGACACTCGAAAAATATCCTTATTAACTAAGAAAAAAAGATTACTCTTCCAAACATAGAACTAGTCTGCAAATGAATGAATATGCCGTGCACTTAAGGTCACAATCACTAATGCCAGCCTGCAGATGGAACAAAACAATTTAGAAATGACTTGCACAGTCTAAAGATATAACGGTTTTAATTGGAGATAAAGTTTTTTAATTTCTTTCTTTTCAAGCAAATTCGGTTTTCCTAAAATAAGTGGCAGGTACAGAGTATATTCAAAATCCAATATAACATTAAATATTAACAAGATAAGCTGCAGATTTAACGGGCGGACAATTTATCATTGTATATGACCAAAAAAAAAACAAAAAACAAAACATAAATAAGAAGCTTAGTCTGAAATCAATACCATAGATGATCACAAAAAATAAAAATAAAAAGAACAACAAAAGGCATGGCTCAAGAAGCTCACCCCTGTTCTTTGTTGATTCAATCCTCCACTGGTGGCAATTAACAAGTATCGATTTGGATGCGTTTTGACATTAGCATCTGGAAGAAAAATTTACATATGCAACTGATTTGCAAACTCAACAAGATTCCTTGATTACAAGGTAGTTAAAGGAAAAAGCTGATCAATCCACCAACCCCAAATAAAAAAGTAAAATGCACGCAACATACTGCTTCAATTTAATATGCAGTCCCCCCCCCCCCCCCCAAAGACCAAAAAAAAAAGATTTTACTACTGAGGGCGCAAAAGAGATTTTTTTTTTTTTAAATAGGGATGATTCAGATAAACTTACTTGAAAACTTATTGCTAGCATTGCTGCAGCCATAGTAAAGATGCGAGTGAGTCGAACTCCATAAATGACGACCTAAACGACCTCCATTCGCCTTTAAAATCCGGAAGAGCAAAATGAAAAACGAACACAAAAAACGGGTAAAAAAAATGCAGAATACTTATTTTATTTATAATATGGCACAAGATTTCTTACTGGAACATGAAACACCACCTCCTGATGGGGGTTCAATGGAGACCCGACTTTGTCATCATACTGAGGGACGGCGCCAAAGCACAGAAAGAAAGATATCGTTCCAATGATTATGAGACCCAAGAAAAAGAAAAAAAAAGAAATGGAGACAAGTGTGACAAGTAATAAGTAAACAGAAATAAGAGGTGGCCACCCAAGAGAAACATGGAATTGACCAATCGAGATTGAACAGAGACGTAGGAAGAGGGGTTACCGAGGGAAAGTGATGTATGGGAGAGGGGGCGAGGAGAGAGAAGATGGCGAAGAGCAGTAGAAGGCAGCCGGAGATGGCGGAGATGAGAGGACGGTGGAGGTGGCGACGACGTAGGAGAGTGGTTATAAGGAGGGTGATCATAGTTGGTTTTTCTCTGTGCTGCTTCTTTCTCTTCATTGAGTAGAGTGTCATGACGGTTGGAGAAAGAGAGAGAAAGAAGTGATAATGCTGAAATATTATTTGAGAGAACTTTTGGTTGCTAACATGGAGGAGGAGCAACTTCTCCCTCCACGACTCTGACTCTGACAACGTTTCTTCCATTTGCCATTCTGTGCGCTTTTCATAATAATACAAAATCTAAGATTCTGTTTGGTTCAAGGGAGGTTCAAGGGAGGAAGGGGAGGGGAGGGGGCTAACGAGTTTCATCTGGTTAGAAGGGGTGGAGAGGGATTATTGTTTAAATTAAGAGGAGAGAGATTATTATTTAGTTTAAGAAAAAAAAGAAAAAAAAAATTATATTTAGATAAATTTATTTTTATATTATTTTATAAAAATATTATTTATATTAATTTTTTTTAAAAAAATATAAATATAAATTTTTTTATTTTTAATTTTTAATAAAAAAATTATTTTATTTTTTATTAAATGTTAATATATTAAAAAATTAAAAAATAAAAAGGTAAATTATAAATTAAAAAATTTTTCTTCTTTCTCCTTCAAAAATTCTCAATTTAAAAGAAAAAGAAATTTATTTTTCCTTAACTCTCTTTCCTTTTCTTTCAAATTTTTTAGTCAAATATCTTGTTCTTTTTTTTTTTCTTTTTCAAAAACTCTTAACCAAACACATTCTAATAGCCCCACCCAAACAGTTAAGAAAATACTCTTCCTTGCCGTTTGAAAAATATTCAAATTATATAATTTTTTAAAAAATATAAAAATATTTTATGAAAAAGCATAATTTTAAAAATTTTATTTTATCATATTTTTTATTAAAAATTATGAATTTAATTTATTCTAAAATTAAAAGGTAAGTTTTTACATTAATCATTGTAAATTTAATTCTTATTATATATTATTTATGTAATTTATCATTTTAGAAAAAAGGGTAATAATCATTTTCTGATTTTAGAAAAGCCGTTTAATTTGGAAGCAAAGCAACCGCGCGCAAAATCGTAATATCTGAAAAACCTGCTAACGGGTGGAGACTCCAACCTTCAATGATGGCATAAGATGGAAACACGTGGCTTATGTACGGTTCACTTTAGTTCGCTTCAATGTTGAGTCATCATCCATTAAAAATATTTCGGGCGATCGTTATCCTATAGTTATAGAGGATTGATCAAAATAAAGTGTGAATCAAAAGCTTGGGGCTTTTTACCCAAAATAAGATGCATTTTGTGAATAGTAAACGGCAAGATTATGGATCTATTTAGTTGGCGTATGAATGAATAAGGAGTGTTTTTGAAAGGTGAGAATTGGCTTCTGGATTGAACAAGGTTCTACCATGTCCATCCATCGGTTAGCTCTTTACTCTTCACGTGTGTTTCGCGTGGTTACATCACCTTCCATTTCTTTATTCTCACGACTATGAAATCAGAGTGATGAATCACGTTCACCTGAGGAATACGGCAGTTTTTTTTTTTTAAATATAAAATAATAGTTGCTTGAGGTGGACTAATTGGTGTTAATTGAGATGTCAACTCTCAACCACACTCAACTGCCATTGCTTCATCTCCCTCCCTATGCTTTTCAATATTATTTCTTTTCTTTTCAGGACTGAGATATTTCAATCATACATTTTGCGCACTCTTTAAATCTAACCCCTTCTCTCTATTTGTATTTAACATTTATCTCATGTACAAAACCTTATTATTGCATAATCAATATAATTTAGTTTATTAAGAATAAATAAATTAAATTAAGCATATATTACTTCTGGTCTTATATATAAAAGATTTTTTAAAAATTTAATTTAGTATAAAATATAAAAAATAAACCTTTAATATTTAATATATTAATTATAGTGTTTCAATTATATTATTTATTAAATGAGTTTTTTAAATTATAAATAATAATTGTCACTAATTTTAAAAAAAAAGTATACACATTAAATAAAGATATTTTTAAAAAAATAATATTTATTTGAGATAAAATTAAAAAATTAATTTTTTTAATTATTTATTTTTTATATATGAAATGAAATTGAAGTAAATATATGTCATGGGAATAGGAAGCCTTCAACATGGAAAATTAGTTGGTAATACTGGAACGGATTCACTGGAAAAGGAAACAATTGTTGAGTAATGCACCAAACTTCAAAATTATTGAGAGGTAGTTGAAGAATTCGTCAAAGGGAATTAAAGTAGAGTTAGTAAAAGTGAAAAGCACCAACTACTTGAGCCCTGTTCATGAGTTCTTAATTATAGACCAGACCACGATTCTATTATTCTGCTCCAATCTACATATACTCTCATGATATAAAATATAAGTTACTTTTAATAGATTTATACTTCTTAAAAAAAATTAGTTATATTTTTAAATTTTTTAAATATTATCATATATTTTTAATCTTATTCTTATAATCAATACAACTGTTATTATTAAATGAAAAATTTTTAACATAACTATTATTATTAAATGAAGAGTATTATAAAAAAAATAATTATTATTATCAAGTAACTTACATTTTAGACCAATTTTTTTTTATAAATAATTTAGTGTACAGGTTTTCAAATTTCATTATTTGTGACGCACTATTAATAACTCTCTTTGCTCCAAAGTGTGTGTGTCCGTACAACCGACTAATTAAATATTGATGATTAGTCTAAATTATTTTAAACCAATCAATGATTCTTAACTTCTTTTGCATTGAAAATTACATAAATTATTAGAAGCATGATTATCAATCTTTAATTAGTCTGTTCTACGGATATAGATATAGATATATATATATATATTACTTTATATTTCTGTTCTTTTAAAAGTAAAAAAAAATATAACAGAGATAAAATAATTTTTTCTTTTTAATTAGGGTGAAAATAGAATATCAAAGACCCCAAAGTTTTTTTGAAGACAAATATATTGTTACTTTTCATCCCACGAAAAATATTTTACATACTTTGTATAAAATTTCAATTTTTGATATCTTGAGAATAAACCAAATTTGTAAGCTAATTTTAAGCCATCATAAGAATCAGATCCAACTATCAGGATCGGTGTCATATAGATTATTAATTCATTGGAATTACTATGCTTCTATATATACGATAGGGAAAGAAAAAAAAAAAAAAAGGATACCCCTTTAGCTGATAATAGCTTTTAATTTGTGGATCTCTCACGTGTATCTGACTGATGTTTTGGTCGTTTAGCTTAAGCCCAAATGATTAATTTTATTAGCTCTCTATATAAAAGGAGAGAAGAAGAGAAAAGGTATCTTGTAGTTTAGGAGCTCTTGTCAAGGTAGCGTTTGGACACATACACAGACCTCTGTCTTAAGTTTTATAATACAATATTTTGATGTCTTCTGACGGCAAATGTCCCACCCCACACGTTTTTTTTTTTCAATAAAATTGCTAAAAGCCAGTTGCTTGAAATCTTATACAAATGCCTCCACTGGTAAGATTCTTTATGTCTCTCATCTTTAAATCCATGCGATAACATGTTGCTCCCTCACCAAGTCATTTTTTAGTGTAAAATCTACTGAATTTAAGATATTTGAAATCATATTTTAATAATTTATTTTGAATATCTTATATTTGAATATATTTAAGGATATTTGAAATTATATTTATTATTTAATGTCTTTTATTCAAAATTTTAGGTAGTCCTCGTCTCATATTTGATATATGCTCCATTTGATAGAATGAAACAAAAAAGAAAATTAGAAGAAATTTATTAAATAATCTTGTTTAATATATATTTTATAAAATTAGAGAAGGAATCTATTTTTATTTCATAAACAAGTAAATCAGGAGTAATTATTATGCTTAATTTATACAAAATCTATTATACTCTTATTATTATTATTATTTATTTTTTTTATTCTAACACTATTTTTAATTTGTGGATATAATGATTATTTTTTTATTCTTATATTATTTTTATTCTATTAAACATATAAATAGAATAGCATTCTCATCACTTTCTATATTATACTAAATATAATTATTTTATTTAATTAATATCATCATTTTCTTTTTCTTTTTATATTTAACAATTTTGTGTAGTAAACAGAATAATAGAGTTTTATCATAATTAAAATTTATTGTATATAGATGATAAACCTAATTGCCAGTATAAATAAATAATTAATCTAAAGGTCTATTTAATTGATGAATGAGAGATTCACTAGTGTGGCAAAATATTTTGAAAGGTTCCTAATTAAATGACATAGAAAAATTACGCGGCCTATCACACCTTGCTTTTCATTAGTCATAAAATGCTCCTGTTTCTAATCCTTCTATGTTTTCCCAAACTGCTTTTGCTTCCAATTTGGAGTTATTCCCTGTGGTGGGAGTACGCTGTTATTATACATATATCTGTGTTTTAGATAAGAGATTAGGTTTTACACATAGGATTTAATTATATGGAAATTTTGATTACATGCATTATATTACTATAAGAACCAAATTTTCTTTGAATTTATTTATGTGTTTTATTGTTGGGAATTCTAATATGGTATAATTGCCTAACATGCAACTAACTAGGGCGATTTAAAATTGATTATTTTTATAGTTAAAATAAAAAAAATCATTTTTTTTATTTTAAAATCAGTCAGCTCATCTAATACATTGAATTAGATTGATTCACTTATAATTATTTTAATTGAATTAATTGATTAAATGTTGAATATATATTTGAATGCACGATTAGATAAAATGTTGAATATCAATTTGAATGGACAAAGCGTTTCAATTGATCCAAACTAAAATGATAGACGCCTTTAAAAACAACTACGCAAATTTTGTATTTTTGGGGCAAGACACGATCAACGAAGTAAACGAACTTTTTTCCCCCCCCTTATTTCCTAAAATGTAAAGAATTCAAAACTTAAGAGTTGTGCAATTTTTTTCGTTTTTGGGAGTTGACAAAAGATATTTTAGGCTTTCAATTTAGTGTAACGTAATCTCTCTGCTGACATTTTCAAACCCACTTATTTTGTCACTTAGAATGATAGGTTGATATATTTTTCGTGAATTTGGCCCACGTAGACAAAGACAAAAATAATGGATGAAAAGGTTATGTTACACGAAATTAAGTTTTGGAGATTTTGGATTAACTTTTGAAATCGAAGTAAATTGCAAAATATCCTAAATTAAAAAGAGTTTTTTCTATTTCGGCCTATTAATTTTGAAGTACCTGCTAACGAGTCCGGCCCACAGTTGGCATAATCATTCAAGGCCCTCCTTTGATGACAATCCTCTTGCATGGGGTAGATGGGACGCGCAAGTTTAAATCTCGACCTGTTAATCCGTGGGTTGATATTTGAAGGGTATAACAAGTGAGGTTAGCCTTAAGATTTGACTCCAAAGGAAACAAAAAAAAAAAGGGTTAGCTTTAGCTTTTAAGCCATGGTGAAATTGATTATGGTAGACATAAAATGTAAATGTAAAATATTATGATAACAGCCTTTGAGAGTTGTGATTATGTTAGCCTGTTAATTATATGCTTATACCATATGGTGATCTTATATTGATCCTCATGTTACTGATAGTGAACAGGTATAAATTAATTAATTAAAGGTTGAAGAGAGAGAAAGAGTAGTTAGATGGAAGAGGGATTTTAAGTGTAAAAAAAAAAACACCTCAGTCTTTACATACGCAAACAATATAAATTCAAAGATAGTATAATTTCATATAAAAAGTCTGAACATTATATTTTCTTTTTACTTGTTTAATCATTTATTGCATAAGTCATAATAATTTCTTTAAGAATAAAGACTTATATGCATTTATATTTTTATTATTAAAATTTTTAATTAAAACATAATAAGTATATACTTTTTTTAATCATAATATAATAAATATATATTTTTTATATATAAGTGTATAGTTTTCTAATTAAATCATATATTTAATTAAAAAAGTATATACTTATTATATTTTAATTAAAAAATTTGATAATAAAGATCTAAGAATTTGTGCCTCAATCTAATCCTATAAGTAGAGTAAATTATAGTAACATCTTCTATGTTTTGCTTAAATTACATTTGATATGTTTTTTGTTCTAAAAATTATATTTGACTTATCTTCAATTTATTTTTTATTAATAAAATTAATTTTTTTTACATAATATGTGTTTTAAAAAAATAAAATTACTTAAGTTTCTTTATTATCATATTAAGAATAAAACAACATTTTTATATTAAATTTTAACATTAATTTAACTATCTTTATTATAATAGTAATAACAATATTATAATGTAATGTTATATAAAAAGTTAACTCTTCTTTTATAGGAAATAAATTTTAAAAAAATTGAGATATATATCAACAAATTAAAAGAATTGAGTGTAATTTTTAAAATAAAAGGTATATTAAATATAATTTAATTAAAATTTTAAAAAAGAAATTAACGTGATTTACTATTATAAGAAAGAGAGTGAAAGATAACATCACTGATAAAATAACGTTTCACAAAACGGACATGACAGGGTCGTGAGAAAAAGAAAAAAAATAAATTTATAAATTACAAAGTCAGACATAACAAACAACGCAAAAAAAATGCTAATAAAAGCCAAGCAAGTTGCGTCAGATTCAGTCATGTAAAGCACGCAGCAGCAAAACAGCCTCTGTGGCAAATGGCTAAGCCAATAAACACTAAACTAGTTATTAGTTATCGGTATCCTGACTCTTTGAGCAGCCTTGGTTTCGTTGGTTGGCGGTGAGGTGAAGAAGTACATAAGCGCCAAGTCACCTTTTGAAGCTTAGTTGCCACTTCCGCATCAATCTTCCAACCGTCAAACCCGCGTGTTCTTAGGTATCCAACCTCTCTTCTCCTGCTGTAATAGATATTGATCTGTGTAACCTGAATTACTGGGGTTTTTCTATTCCATTCTGCTTTTGGTCCTACTGATTGTGTAATTTCTTTGATGGAGGAATAGATCTCTGCTGATAGATTTCTGGTATAAGCCATGTGGTAGGTGGGATTTGATCAAGTTTGGTGGAATTTTTAAAACACGGAGTTATGTTTTCTTTGGATGAATTTTGTCTTCTCGTATTCTCTCTTCTTGCGGCGCATATGGTGGGTATTTGATATTTGGATGAGGTTAAATAGGATTCCAACGTTGATCTGTGTTCATTGGTAAATGGGAAATTTTCTTGCACGTAAAATGCCTTGCAAAATGCACATATTAACTCGTTTTTATGTGTATTAAGGAAATGGGATTCAGAGAGAGATAGGAAGAAGACTGGGAGGTGGGTCACCATTTTCGGATTGTTCGTATTGGTGGTTGGAGTGCTGCCGGCAGTGAAGGGGATGAGTGGCGGAGAGAGAAAGGACGAACAAGAAGGAGAATGCTCCCCCCGTCCCCTGTCTCTCTACTAACTATAAAACATGCATAAGATTAAAAAAAAGAGGGTTTTCCTTATCTGAAGCTCTTTACCGTATCGTCCGAGTTAGTGCATGGACAGCAAAGCAAGTTAGCTACATTTTTCTGAACTAAGTCATCAATTTTTGCTTGCAATTAACCTATTCCATTTGGAATTGAACCCGATTGAAATTTTTTAAGGATCCAATTAGAACCTTTAATTTTTTAATGAACTCAATTGAAAGGGGGTCAAATTTAATAATAAACTAATTAAGCCTTATCTCTCTCTTTCAGAAATCTCTGGCAAGGTGAAAGCCCAACAGAGATGAGTAGCAGTGGGAAGCTCAATTCTTCTAGTTCTGAATTGGACCTTGACCGACCCAACATTGAAGATTACCTCCCTTCTGGATCCACCATTCAACAAGAACCTCATGGCAAGCTTTGCCTGTATGTCTCTTTCTCTTTTAGTCTCTTGCAACTACTGTTTATTTGGGTTTTAAAAAATAGCAAGCTGTGAGAAAGGAGCTGTTTTTGATTCAGTTGATTCTGTTGGAGCATGGAGATTTAGTTGCTCTTGTAAAATTCCAAGTTTTCTTCTCTCTTCATCTCTTCTCCAAGAATTCTTGGCAAACAACCAGAGCTCTTCAGATTTATGTTGTTTGGATATTGGTTTGCAGGCGTGACTTGCTCAACATTTCTCCTACCTTATCCGAGGCAGCTGGTGCCATTGTAGATGTAAGATTTGCCCTTTTCTGAACTTTGCTGTTTTTTCACTTTTGTGGTTTTGATGCACCAACCATTATTTCAGATAAATGATTATCATGTGATAATTATAAAGAAAAGTTAATGTTAAAAATCATGAATTTAGTGTCATTCAAAAATGCATGTTGACCAGCTGCTGTGTACTGCTTCTCTTAGGATTTTATTTTTTGGTTTGGTTCTCATAGATGATTTAGGCTCCTGTTAAGAATCAGCAACCTCATAAAATGTGTGGAACTATGACACACACACACACGCACACACACACATATTTGGATATATTTTTCAACCCCTTGATTTTGACCTTTGTTACCCTAGGGTGTTTGCTCACTGATTGAAAAATTTTATGTCGGATAGGATTCATTCACAAGATGCTTCAAGTCAAATCCTCCAGAACCTTGGAATTGGAATGTCTATTTGTTTCCTTTGTGGTGTTGTGGAGTTGTAGTTCGATATTTGATTCTGTTCCCTGTGAGGTTAGCTTATTCCTTTGCCACATTTACTTAAATCATGTTATGCATGATGCAGTAACAATGAATCTTCCTATTGTAGAATCTACCTAGCTAATATTTGTGTCGGATTTGAATTTCAACTTTCATTATATCAAATTCCTCTTTTAAACATGACTTATGAATCTCCATTGTGTCTCTTGCTTGTAAGCTCATTTACTGTCATTATTTTTGGCCTTGTAATGCATCCTAATTGAAGCTACAGGGTTCTAGTGTTGACAATAGGATGGATAATATTTCTTTCATCCTTCATTCCGGTGCACTTCCTACTAAAGGGACATGACAAGTTGAGGAAAAAGATTGAGGTGCCCATTCATCTCATTCTTGCATTTTGATATGTTATCCCATCCAATTTATAGTTTTCTCTCTCTTTTAATGTGCACTATAAAAGAACAAAAAAAGGGTTTTAACTGTTTGATATAGATAATTTCAAAGCACACAAAATAAATTTTGGTTCTCGGTTGTTTTGGTGGTACTTACTGATTATAATTAGTATGATGTACTAAATTTTTCTTAAAATATATATATTTTGAGACTAAATTATATAGACTTCTTCTGAATTTTGTTGAAATTATATAAATCTTTCTTAAAACAAAAAGTTGGTCTATACTTTAGTATTATTTTATTTTATTTTTTAACTAAAATATTCTTCATTAACCTTTTTACATATTTTATTATGGAGGGTATTTTAATCCAAAAAATAAAAAAATTGGACTAAAGTATACATTTTGAAAATAGAGGAAAGGTCTGTGTAAGTTTAGCAAAAGTCAGGAAAGATCTATATAATTTACTCATATTTTAAAGGCATACGCCCTAGGTTATTTTCAAATGGTATCTTGTGTTCTGTCTACTTGTGTACCTTTATTGGAACGTTGTAGTGAATATTTGCTTAATTTGTTTTTAATTTTAAGTACCTATTTGTCTGGTAGGCTTCAATTCATTTTGCCCTACATATGTAAAAAGCATGCTACATGTATTTGCTTTTCACTTCTGTTAACTTTACCATTGAAGTTGAAGAATTTCCTCTTGGAAACTGCATATAAAGATCCAATAACTAATTAGACTGGTGGGAAAAGAAAAGATTGTTAAATAACTGCCTACACAATTACGTTACTAAGTAGACTAATGGGAAGTCAATAGATGAATGTTTTGTCCAAAAACAAACACAATCAGTGAATGGCTATCATTTTTATTAGATTCATACAATAAAGGTTGGCCAATTAATTGGTGGACATAGTTTTAATTTGTACTTTATGTTGTAAATAAACTCGATTGAAGGATGCTGTATACAGTGGATTGCGTAGGACAAGTTATTGTCCAACCCATGATAATTATAGCATGTATTTTCTATACACTCTAAAGTTACTGTCTCTCATATTTTCTCCCTGTTCTGGTACAATTCTGATTTGTTGACTTTTTATACGTCAAATTGAACGTGATGCAAATTGCACTTGTCCTTCAGAGGTCTTTGGTGGAGATGATGTGCAGTTTTTTCGTTGCATCATGGACTGGGGTTGTCAAATATCATGGGCCACGGCCTAGCATAAGACCAAAGCAGGTCTCTCTAATGTATATTGATTGTCAGGTGTATCCTTATTTGTATTTTTAAGTAAATGTGAATGTTATTGGCTGATAATCTGTGCTCTCCCTACATTTGTTGAACAGGTTTTTGTGGCCAACCATACTTCCATGATTGATTTCATTATCTTAGAACAGATGACTGCATTTGCTGTAATTATGCAGAAGCATCCTGGATGGGTTGGTAAGCATTCTCCTCAACTAGAATCTATTTGTTTCATATACATGTATATATATATATATATATTTGCATGTATGTATATTTATATATATATATTTTTTATGGCACGACATATTTGGGTAATTTGGTTTTAAAGAATTGGCACCCCACTGTCAATATGGCTACATACTGTTGCTTTGATATCTTTTAGTCCTTTTAGAACTCTTAAATTTCAATAGAAGTTCTTTTTTTTTATTTTCCTTTTCTTGGTAAGATAATAGAATAATCACACAATAAATGATAACTTGGAAAGTAATATATCTAAACCTTTTTGTTGTTAGCACTCTATCCTTTCTGTTGGTTGGTTTAAATGTTTGCTAGGAAGAACGGGGCATGTGATGAACAATCAGTGATGATTTATAGAAACTTAAAACTTGTTAATGTAGAGTGGATATTGGAAATTATCCTGGCAAAAATATTGGCTGTCATGTGTAGGATTATTGCAGAGCACCATTTTGGAGAGTGTAGGATGTATCTGGTTCAATCGTACTGAGGCAAAGGATCGAGAAATTGTTGCCAAGAAGTGAGTTTAAATGAAAATGTAGGAAATATGTATCTTGGATTTCATTTCTTTTGACTTTTCTGTTTTTCATACTTCAGATTGAGGGAGCATGTAGAGGGAGCTGACAATAATCCTCTTCTTATATTTCCTGAAGGAACTTGTGTAAATAATCACTACACAGTCATGTTCAAGAAGGTATGTGAATCAATGTAAAATGCAGTTACACCCTTATGCAACAGGCTTTCTTTCCTTCTTTCATTTCTAATACTCCCTCCCCCCTTCCCCAAATATTGATTTCTACTCTAGTTCCTGCATTTTGAAACTTATAATCAAAGCATTTTGATTTTTATTTATGTTTAGGGTGCATTTGAACTTGGCTGCACAGTTTGCCCAGTCGCAATAAAATACAATAAAATATTTGTAGATGCGTTTTGGAATAGTCGAAAGTAAGGTTATGCTTATAATGTGTTAATTATTTCTATCCTTTCACTGTTCCATTGCTGTGTTAGAGGTGAAATGGCTGGATTTCATGCATTTGCAGGCAATCATTCACTATGCATCTGCTGCAGTTAATGACATCTTGGGCTGTTGTTTGTGATGTTTGGTACTTGGAGCCACAGAATTTGAAGCCAGGAGAAACAGCCATTGAGTTTGCAGAGAGGTAAATAATCTTCTTCCAGATTGTAAGTAGATAGTGGTGTGTTGTGTACACAGTTGTACATAAAAGTGTATGCTTGACATCTTCTAGGTGTTGAAACTGTCTGTATTTTATTTTAATGATGTAGGGTGAGAGACATAATCTCAGTTCGTGCTGGCCTTAAAAAGGTTCCTTGGGATGGATATCTAAAGTATTCTCGCCCCAGCCCGAAGCTGAAAGAAGGAAAGTAAGTTTTATTTCCTAATTTCTCTTAGTTTACTCTGCTTTGCTATCACATGGCCTATGACCTACGTGTTATAATTAGGATTATACACCTAGTTAGTTTGGTTTTCCATTTTGTTTTGCACTATATAGTTTGGTAGGTTATAGAATGTCCATTTAAGTATCATTTGCTGATGATTGAAGCATATCTTCGCATGCTTGTTTAAAGGAACAATTACTTGTTGGATGAGTAGAGACTTCTAATATTTTACAAATTTTCTGCTTTAGTACTATTTTATCTATTTGCATTACAGATAGGATGTGTTAAATACTTAAATATTAGATTAAGAGTTGTAAATTGCTTCTTATTTCGCACATTTTGGGTGTTTTAGAACAGTTTCTTTAGTGACATGGTCATAGTTCTAGAGTTTCTAATTGATTCTGCTTTCTACAGTTTGCATGTACTAGATCATCCTACTAGATTCGTTAAAAAAATATATGGTTCTTGAGAAATTTAAGTCATGTTACTTACTGGTTACTGGGCATTTGTAGGCAACAAAACTTTGCTGAGTCAGTGCTACGGCGCCTGGAGGAAAAATGATGTGTAACTTTTTGTATATCCCTTCTACTTTTGCCCTTCTTCAACCCCTTTTTCTTTTTCCTTGACCTGATCTTTATAATCACGTTTATTTAGATATACAGATTGATATCAATAAAGAAGTTGCCTGATAGACTTACCCATGGCTGCTTGCTCTTCCTTGGACAAACTGACAGCAGCTAGTAGGACTGAACTTGTTTTGAAAGTCTTTTGAATATTTACATGTCATTTAAATTGTTGACATCACAGGGAATTTTATCATATGTTTAATTCAGTTGACTTTTATCAAGTAATCAAACAGGTGGTGTTGAGTATATATACTATCATTTTTATCTAGACATCAAGGGTTTTTGGTTATCTTAATATTAGAGTTAGATGCTTGTGTTTAGTACTTGCCCGCTGCTATGTATTTATGTTTGGATGGATGATATTTAAGAGGAGGAAATATAAAAAATAAGTAGCCAGGTTAAAAAATGATTTTTATGTTTTTACTTTTCAAAAAGTAATTTAATAATTAAAATAATAATTTAATAAATAAATTAATAATTATAAAAATATAATAAATATTATATAAATTATGTAAAAAGAATATATTTGCGTTGAAGCCAACTAAATATAGCGTATGATTGCAGATGTCATCTGTCAAGCTCTGAATGCTAGAGAAGGGTGAAGGGATAAAATTAAAATAGAGGGAGGGCTTAAGAGCTCTATGACAGTGGAGTGAGGGTATTTTTTAGATTAGATAAAAAAACCTCGATGAGCTGAGAATGATGGATCCATAGCTTAACGTTATAGGCAGATACGGGAGTGCCGTGGTGGATTATTTAAGATTGTTAAATCTGATTGTCCAGTAGTCAAAGCGTCAATATCCAATGAAGGTGTCAACCTCCAGCCCTTGATTAAGTGATCATTCTAGCGCTTATTTATAGTTATTATCGATTGTTGTGAACTGGGATCAGAGTGATGGAAGAGACCGCATGGACTATTCTGTTTTTGTGTTTTCGTCTCCTTGTTCTTTCTCCGTGCCATGTTCTTGGTTTTTTCAAATCACGTGAATTAATTATTACTGTTACAAATTCTCAGTTCACCAAAAATATAAGCGAGTACTAGAGTTTGTAGTCGCGGAAACCCCACATGACATTATCTTCTTTATTTAACAATCTGAATTCCTATCCTCATGCCATTTCGCGTTATTTTTTTTATAATAAAATTGAAATTCTACATTAATGTTATGGCTTCAAATTATTGAGTGATTTTAGTCAATTAAGACATTTTGGTCGCTTGGTGTGCGTAAATCATAGTAATTCTTTTTTATGTATATAATAAAACTGAAATTTTATATTAATGTTATGGCTTTAAATAATTAAGTGATTTTAGTCAACTACGAACTTTGGGTTTCTTGGTGCTTTCCTAGCTTGTTCCGTTCCAGAGTTTTGATTAGAAATTGAATACCTTTCTCAGCGATTTTGGCTAAAATCAAATATCAGTTTTGAAGTTTCTTTGCTTACTTTATTTTATTGTTTTCTAAATCAGATGTTTGTGGGCACTAGCACAATGATTAAGGACGCATTTGAGGCCCATAGAACTGCAGTGACGTCTCTGTCGTACTCTTTGTGATTCCTATTCGCAAGTTTTGATTCGAAGTTTAATCTGAAGTCTTAATCAAAATTAGATATTTTATTCTGAATCGGTCTCCATTGATATTAGACGCGCTCAAGTACAATAATCCAATCCGAATTTTCTAAACTCGCGAGTTAAAATATATCATGCAAAGGGAAAAGCCCGTTGCAACCCCCAAGGTGCTTTGGCTTTTCACACTTGTTACCGTGAGTTAAATTTAAACAGTTTCAACTCCTTTTCAACAGTCTGCAGTCTGCAACCCACGATTGCATAATGTTTGTATTGACTTTTATTTGGCTCCTTTTTCTCGGTTTCTCACACACCCCATTTGCAGTGGATAAGTAACTCATTTTTAAGATCGGCAGAGCGCACCCTTTTTCTCCGTTTCGCACATGCCCCATTTGCAGTGAAACGTATGGAGTTACTCAGCGGATCACCAAGTTAGATCCTGTCACGGGCTGCGTCTTCTCTGGATAACCCACTTATTCATTGGCCATTATAAAATTTTTGTAGATATCTGAATCTCTCTCGTCCGGCCTAGATTAAGCGAAATGGGTCTTGGTAGTCTTACACGGTTATTGCTGGGAATCATATTCGGCGTTGCCGCCGCATCAAGTGTTGAGGCTCAGCCAGTGGCGGTGTTCAAGTGCAGCAGAGAAGGCCAGATGTGTCGTTCCCTGGTGGATTATTTGTCCCCAAACAAAACCACCCTAAGTCACATTGAAACCCTCTTCAACTTGAAACATGTCCTGGACATAGTGGGCGTTAACGCCCTGCCCTCAACGACCCGAGGCAACTACACCGTGGAAAAGGGGGACATTCTCAAAATCCCCTTCCAGTGCCGGTGCAGCAACGGCACCGGATTGTCCAATAAGCTGCCTGTTTACACCATCAAGAAAGATGACACGCTTTCCCACATAGCCGAGGAGGTGTTCTCGCGTTTGGTCACTTACCAGAAAATCGAAGAGGTCAACAACATATCGGACCCTACTTTGATCCAGCCCGGCCAGAAGGTGTGGATCCCTCTCCCTTGCAGCTGCGATCAGGTGAACGGAACGGACGTTGTCCACTATGGACATCTGGTGGCTCAAGGGAGCTCCTTTCAACAGATTGCTCAACAATACGGCACCACCGAAGATACCCTTCTCAAGCTCAATAACATTTCTGATCCTAAGTCCCTTCAAGCCGGTCAAATCATCGATGTTCCCCTCAAAGGTTCTCCCTTTTTTTAATTTGTTCTTTACCCATATTCACGAGCATAGTCATAATGGATACTGAAATGGGATTTTACTTATTAAATCATATTCAATTGGCACACTGCATAGGTTATTGGGAGTTGTAGATATTGCGGTGTGCTTAATTCTGTCTGATTCACTAAAGTCGTCACCAGTTGGGCCTCCTATAATTGAACTTCAACTCCTCAACGTCCTCAATCTAATGGTTGGGCGGTGGCGATAAATTTATGCTCTCGGGCATAAAACAAACCATAAAAGAAATAAAATGTTTAAATTAGATTATTATGGTGATGACAGATGTATTTATGATGTTGAAGCGATTGAGTTTGTTGTGATGCAGCTTGTTCCTCGTCGACGGTGAAAAATGACTCATTAGACTTCCCTCTGCTCGTTGCAAATGGTACCGACACCTACACTGCCAATGGCTGTGTCAAGTGCAGCTGTAACTCCGCCAATAACGTCACGTGAGCACCTTCTCAACTGTTACGCCCTTTTATGTTTTACGAGTTTTGGTGAATGATAAATGGTTTGTGTGGTTAGATTACAATGCGAGCCATCTCAACTTAAGCCGAACAAATGGGCTACCTGCCCATCTATGCAATGCGAAAATTCAACCATTGGCAACATCACTTCTACAGCTTCCTGCACTCGCACCATCTGTGCCTACGCTGGCTATAACACCAAAAATATTTCTACCACTCTTGCCACCGAGTCCACTTGTCCTGGTTAGTGCCAATCCTGTCACCAATTCTTTTTATACTCTTACCTCTTATTACCAGCTAATGATATACATATATGTTTCCATTGGTTTTCAAACAGCAACAGAAGGATCAGGAGGATCAGGAGGATCAGGAGCATCCAGGATCAGCCTGCGAGACTGGGGTTGGAATCATCTTTTGATTGCCGTTTACTTCGTCTTTTGTGTCCGTCTTTCGTAGTAAATTAAATGCCACGTAACCATAGTTTTGATGGGTTAGCCAATCCTATCCTGTAGCGTTATGAATTCTGAATTTTGATGGAGCGTTTAATCATTTATGTTGAAGTGCAGCATAAATCATAAAAGAACCATTGTGTTTCACCTTTACTTTATGTCTATGTAACTTGTTTATCGAAATAGCCAAACGGGAGTGATGAAATAAGTGTGCCCACTTGTTTTGTTCCACTACTCACCCATAGCAAACAAAAATTGGATGTTGGAAGGACACTATTCTGGTAATCCGGTTTTGGAGGGGCACTAGTTTTAGTAGTGCCCTCTTCTGGATGCAACTCCGAACAGAATCTGAATTCACGGATAATTCTAAACACAATATGAAACAATTATGAGTTTGATGATTAAATCAATCCAACTTGTAAATTCCTAATATGAATTCTGACTCCTACCTGGGGTTCAACTGTTTTACAGTGATTTGAATATTGCTACAGATGTCAAATGTGAGCTTTTGATGCTGTCCTTGCCGAGTTTGGATCCTCTGCAGTTGAACAGTGCCTGCAGTTGTGTTGTTGGTATGAAGATTGTTGTTTGGATAAGTTTAATTTAAAATAAAAAAAGAAAAAAAATTAAAACACATTCCTTTCTTCAACTAACAGCATAACAGCGGACACAATCCAAACTGCAGAGGATCCAATCTTGTCCTTTCCCGCTCTGCTGGGCAGGTAATTGAACCTTTGGCACAGATGATGGAGACTGCATGCATTGGTCGAGTGGGTGGGATCTATGCATCCCATCTCTGGACAATTGTAAAACCAGTAGTTTGTTTTATCCACGGACCTTTAATTGTGCGTTATTCATTACTCGTTAGGCAGTGGAGTTGGCTTCTGCTGGTGTTTCCTTGTCCATTTTCAACATTGTATCAAAGCTATTTAATATTCCCCTTCTTAGCGTTGCCACTTCCTTTGTTACTGCTGAGAACATAACAAAAAATGCTAGCCAAGATTCTGTTTCAGGTGAATTTATGCTGAGAAGTCTCATAGATTATGTTTATTTTATTCTAGTTGTCTTTCAGTTATAGCAAAGGGGGCATCATATTGTCATCTAATTTCATTAATTTGCTGGCGGAGCAGGGTATAATTGCTCAAAGCAAGCAACTATCCTCCGTGTCCACTGCTTTGCTATTAGCATTAGGGATTGGCATTTTTGAGGCTTTAGCTTTGTTTTCAGGATCTGAAATATTTCTACATGTAACGGGTGTTTTTACCTTAACTCAGACTGTTCTATCATTGGTGGTTTACCTTGTTTATTTGTGCTGGCCTATATTTTGTATAATTTAGTAGAATTTATACGTGGGAGACTTTCAGTTGTGCATAATACACTTGTTAGAAGTTGATACAAGACCCACTAAGAACATGCTTTAGAGAACTTTCAACAATTCGAAACTTTGTTCGGGACTGGCTAGAAAACAAGAATGTTGGTCAAAGGAAAGACCCTAAGAGAACTTGTCAATTAAAACCCTAATCTCAAGACGCCACAAAGGAAGATCAATCCTTTGATAAGTCACGTGAACTCTCATAGAACACAAAGAAGAAAAAGCCTCACAAAGAATTGAATAATACTTAAATATTCATTCATGATCGTCCAAAATAGAGTACAATAAAGGGTCTTTTATAGGCGAAATTACTAAAAGACTTAAAATCCTAATAAAAGTAAAATTCTAAAATCTAATTAAAAATATTTTGAATGGTGTCTAAAATCAAGGAACTAGATTAGGATACTAATTTTAACTTAATCTTCAAGATAAGCTCTTTGACCAAGTTCAAAATAATAATAAAATAATAAAAAACGAAATTCATAAAGAATCATAGTCAAAACTAATAAGCTTCTTTAAGTAGTCATATATGATGCACATGATTCATTAAAAATCACATGGTTGACACATGATTTTTAATCTCTTGTAATTAGACTCCAATTGGGTCTTGACACTCCTCTTGTATGTGTATAACTGCATTGGGCCTTTAACATATTGGATATTGACTTTAGTTGCTCCATGAACTCTTCTTAAAAAATTAGGCATCTACTTGGACTTCCACTTTTGCATCTTTAAAGAGATATTGATCAAATATAGATTTTGGACTCTAAACTTGGGCCGACGTCCAACATAGATGTTATCTTGAACTCTTTGAGATTTTTGGGCATATACTAGCACAATTTGGGCCTCTTGAGCATAGACCATCCTTTCATAAGCCATTTGGACCTGAATCATAGGCTTTTGAATGATTTGGGTTTCTTGATGGATGAGAACTTCTCGAACTTATAGTGCTCCAATAGGCATGCCTACTGATATTGTATCATTCTCTCCCTCTTTGAAAAGATTCGTCCTCGAATCTTCGCCATTAAGTGGTTTCTTAGGGAACAAATCTAAACAATGACAACTCTTCTCAATGTTAGTTAAAGATGAGGGTCTATTGGGTGGCTTCTTTGAAAACAAATCTTCACATACCTGCAAGGAGTTAGAACCAACAATAGGCGAAGATAGGTTAAGATTGTTAGTAGATAAACAAACTTCCTTACACATGCTCTCAACCTTTCTTTTTTCATTAAACAAGTTCACACTCGTGCTTTTCTCACAACTCTCTAGTTCTTTCTTTTCACTCACATTCTTTTCTTTTTCAATCTCGTCTTTTTCTCTCTCTAACTCATGTTCTTTCTCTTTTTCTTTCATTTTGTATGCTTGTACTATTCTCATTTGATCCTCATAAGTATCCATAGGATCAAGAGGTACTAATACATATTTTTTTCATTGAATACAAATGAATAGCAATAGCAATATCTGTGCTTATGATTAACATATTTAGCTTTTCTAACATGTTTCTATGGTTTACCAAGTATAATATGTCCCTCATACATAGGAGCCACATCACATAATACTTTATCATGATATTTACCAATGGAGAAAGAAATCAAAACTTGCTTATTAACCCTAAATTCAGCATTACCCTTCAACAAGGTATAGGGTCTAGGATGCTTTATAGTAGGCAAGTTTAATTTCTCAACAAGTAAGGTACTAGCAACATTTACATAGCTACTATTATCAATAGCTATGCTGCAGACTTTCTCTTTAATAAGACATCTAGTATGGAAATCAGGGGATGACTTTTCCTTATCTTGTCTTGTAGAGTTGGAGTTGGATTGGAATGCATCTAACCATGCACAAGTTTGCTTGAATCGCTCTTTGTTAGCCTCTTCAAGGAATTTGTATTCATTGGACATCTTGTCACCTGAAAAGTTAGTCAAAGAAAGAAAGAAAGAATAGGACCTCACACACTCTTTTTATGTGTTTACACTCAAAAGATTATAAGTTCACTCGTGTTTAACTTTCTTTTTGACTTTTTCTTTAATGTTAATTGCACTCTTGCTTTTTACCACTCAACAATTTGCTTCTTACAAGTGTTCTAAGCAAGTCACAAGCAAATCAAATGAAAAATCATACTAGTGGTAATAAAAAAAACTAGAATCCTAAAATATAAATTCCCAAAGAATCAAACAAAGGAAAAAAAAGAGATATGTAACAAAAAGGAAATGAGGAAAGGAAAATAAGGGGGAATGGGAGGTTGGGATGGCTTGAAAGGAAGGAGAAGAAAAAGGGAAAATATGAAAATAAGAAACTTTAAAAATAGGAAACTACTTGGGAACTAAGTTAATAGGAAACTACTTGCAATTCAAGTTTAAAATAATTAGGAAAGAAAATCCTTACTTGAATGCAAATAGGAAAGTAGATAACTTGGTGTTTACTCAATGTAATCAAATTAAGAAACTAACTCCAATTAGAAAATTAATTCCAATTATAAAATTAACTCCAATTAGGAAACTAACTCCAATTAGGAAATTAACTCCAACTAGGAAACTAACTCCTAGCTTTTTGAATTTGCACAACTTGCAATTTCTTCTTCTTCTTCTTTTTAATTTTTTTTGAATTTTTTTTGAATTTTTTTTATTTTTATTTTTGGAGTATCACACTCTCATTTTTTTTTTTTGGGTATGAGGATGGAGGCACACAACAATGGAAGAAAGAAGAAGATGGAAGACAAAGATGAAGATGAAAATGTAACACAAATGGAAGGAAAGAAAATATGAAGAACAATGGTAGGAAAATACAAAGATATACCTTGTATTAGCGAACCAAAGCTCTGATACCAAATGATGCAAGACCTACTAGGAACATGCCCTAGAAAACCTTCAACAATTCGAAACTTTGCTCGGGACTAGTTAGAAAACACGAATATTGGTCAAAGGAAAGATCCTAAGAGAACTTATCAATTAGAACCATAGCCTCAAGACGCCACAAAGGAAGACCAATCTTTTGATAAGTCACGTGAACTCTCAGAAAATACAAAGAAGCAAAAGCCTCACAAAAAATTGAATAATACTTAAATATTCATTCATGATCTTCCAAAATAGAGTACAATAAGAGGCCTTTTATAGGCAAAATTTATAAAAGACTTAAAATCCTAATAAAAGTAAAACTCTAAAATCTAATTAGAAATATTTTAAATGGTGCTTAAAATCAAGGAACTAGATTAGGATACTAATTTTAACTTAATCTCCAATATAAGCTCTTTGACTAAGTTTAAAATAATAATAAAATAATAAAAAATGAAATTCATAAAGAATCCTAGTCAAAACTAATCAGCTTCTTTAAATAGTCACATAGGATGCACATAATTCATTAAAAATTACATGGTTGACACATGATTTTTAATCTCTTGCAATTAGACTCCAATTGGGCCTTGACCCTCCTCTTGTATGTGTATAACTGCATTGGGTCTTTAACATATTGGATATTGACTTTAGTTGCTCCATGGACTCTTCTTAAAAAATTGGGCATCCACTTGGACTTCCACTTTTGCATCTTTAAAGAAATATTGATCAAATATGGATTTTGGGCTCTAAACTTGGGTCGACGTCTAACATAAATATTATCTTGAACTCTTTGAGATTTTTGGGCATATACTAGCACAATTTAGGCCTCTTGAGCATATGCCATCCTTTCATGAGTTATTTGGACTTGAATTATAGGCTTTTGAATTATTTGGGTTTCTTAATGGATGAGGACTTCTCGAACTTGTAATGCTCCAATGGGCATGTCTACCAATATTGTATCAGAAGTCTTATAAGATGTCTATTGTATCCTTTCATAGTGCTTTAATTTCAATTCAATAGGGGATATTTTTTGTAAATATATAATTTTTTTTAGGATAAAATAATTTTTTAGGATATTCTTTTTAACAAGAAAATCCCACACACATTCCAGCAAAGCAATTTCTCTCATTAAGAGCAGTAGATGCTCCTGTAGTTGTACTTTCTTTGGCTCTTAAAGGCGTTTTCCTTGTTTTTAACTTCTAAGGATACAAGAACCCCCTGTTCTCTGTCTAGGCAAGTGTTTGGTTCAGAGTTTATCTCTCTGCTAATATCAACTTGTGAATGACTTTGGTAGTTCTCAAAATTTATCTTTCGTATGTGCTTGAATACCTTCTTCTGCTATTAATCTGCTTCAAAACTTCACATTTTATTAACCTTCTGAAGGATCTTCTTATTCTTGGGATTCTGGAATAAAATAGTAACTTGAATGGCTCATTTGCTCTGATGAGCGCTCATAAATTACTGAAAACATATTATCAAATTGAAAAAAAAGAAGGTTTGTTCTATCATTGTGGCCTTAGTTATTGACATTCTTGTTTTCTTCACGGGGTTTGATGGAGTACTTATAGAAAGCTCTTCCCTATAGAAGGTTATACATATGCTCTTGGGAATACTGGTTGTTGCTTGTGAATTGTTTCAGACTCATATGTAGCTTGATCTGACAAGATGATAGAGACCATTCACACCCCACAAGGCAATCTGGATTCTCTTTCTTCCATCCCTCCCCAATCCTTCTCTTATAAAATTTAAATCATTTAGATTAAAATTTAAATAATTCAATTTTTTTAACATTATTTTTTAAAAAAATTCACAGTTAAAAATTATTTTTATTTTACATCTTTATTCTTTTTAAAAAAATTTTTAAATTAAAAAAATTTTAAACCGCCTAAATAAACGAGAGCATTGCTGAAGAGAATAAAGGCTGGAATCCTAATTGTCCACATGGCCAAACGTTTAAAAAAAAAAGAAATCTCAAATCCACAATTTCTCAAGATTGGTACGATCCTAAGTCCTGACATTGCAGGAGCTTACAATATAAATAGGGATTTTATTGCAATTCAAGAAGATTTAGATTTTCGGAGTGTCAAAATTGCTAGGCTTATTTCTAAATTCCTAATGTAAGATATTACGATCCGTATCAAAATTTGCAGCCATGATTTTTATGCTGATAATCATTGTGATGGAAAAGGAAAAGCTATGAATACAGTTTTTGAACTGAAATTGCTCTGGTTAATTTGTTATTGTATTCTAAATAACTTGCTCTTGATTTCTCTCATCATGGGTACACATGACTCTAAGAAAAACGCAGCTTGGAGCATGGTTGGTGAAGAGTGGACAAGTAATCGTTGCTATTAACAACACATCACTCATGTCTCTTTAGTTCGTATACAGGTTGTTGCTAGCCATGCTTGCCCAGCTTGGCTTATTATTCATTAGATTGTGCCGTTCTGTTAGCGCTGTGGTTCACTTGGGTTCTTTGTTCTTTCTCGAAGCCGTGAGTTTGGTTGCTTCAAATCACATGAATTACTATCTACAAATTTTTAGTTTGCCAACATTATAAGCGAGTATTAGAGTTTGTGGTCGTGGACATCCTACTTGATATTATTATCTTTAATTTAACAATCTGAATTCTCATCTGAATGCCATTGGCGTGGTTGGCCCTGGGCCGTCTCTCTTCTTCACAAGTTATGATTATTTTTTTTTCAATTAAAAGAATTGAAATTTTACTATAATATTATGGCTTCGAATTATTAAGTGATTGAAATTACGACTTTTCGGTCTCATGGTGCTTTCCTAGCTGGTTCCATTATAGTTATGATTTGAACACCTTTCTCAGCGTGTTTGACTAGGATCAAGTATCAGTTTTGAAGTCTCCTTTCCTTTTGTTTTCTTTAATTTATTTGTTTGCTGAATCAGATCTTTTGAGGTCATTAGCCCAGAAAGCGCATATTTGAGCCGCACGTAACTGCAGTGGCGTCTGTCTTTGAAGTTAACCCAAGTCTTAATCAAAATAAAATATTTATTCTGAGGTGTTATCAGTCCTGGTTCGGCGGTCTCTCTGCTGATAAAGCACGCGCTTAAGTAACAATATTCATTCCAAATTTTCTAAACGTGACAGTGCAATTACCTAAGATAAAATACACTAATACATCCAAACGCGATCGTCCTTCCCCTTGTAACCCATGTTCTTTTTTTCATATTTTTCCTGGCCATGTTGTACCGTGAGTTGAAGTTAAACAGCTAAAAGTGATTGACAAAGAAAAGCAGATTTGTTTGAACATGGAAGTTAGAAGAGAAACACCTTTCTAGAGTTTAGACCCTCAACTAGTTTCCAGGTCAAAGTGTTTGCAGCCCCCTTACCACCGACTACACGATTACTTTATTTCTGTTGACTTTTATTTGCTATAATATTATAATATTCACTCTGTATTGCCCATTCATTCATGATTTACAAAGCAAAAACAAATCTTTGTATCTCAGCGTCTCTTGTCGAAACCACACAAGAGGGAATGGGTTCTGGGACAAAGGTCGTGCTTGTTGTTCCACGGTTACTGCTAGTAATCGTATGCGCTGTGGCGGCGGCATCAAGGATAGAGGCCCAGACAGAGGCCGGCTTCAAGTGCAGAACAGAAGGCCAAAAGTGTAGTGGGGTGGTGGATTATTTATCCCCAAACCGCACCACCTTGGACCAAATTCAATCCCTCTTCAACGTGTCACACCTCCTGGACATAGTGGGCGCTAACGCCCTGTCTGCGACTACCCAACCTAACCACACCGTGGAAAAGGGGGAGATTATCAAAATCCCCTTCCAGTGCAAGTGTAGCAGCGGCATAGGATTGTCCAATCAGCTCCCCAGCTACGTCATCAAGAAAGATGACACGCTTTCCCACATAGCCGAGGAGGTGTTCTCGCGTTTGGTCACTTACCAGAAAATCGAAGAGGTCAACAACATATCGGACCCTACTTTGATCCAGCCCGGCCAGAAGGTGTGGATCCCTCTCCCTTGCAGCTGCGATCAGGTCAACGGAACCAGCGTTGTCCACTATGGACACTTGGTGGCATCTGGGAGCTCCATTCAACAGATTGCTCAACAGTACGGCACCACCCAGGATACCCTCCTCAAACTCAATGGCATTTCTGATCCCAAGTCCCTTCAAGCCGGTCAGATTCTCGATGTTCCCCTCCGAGGTGTTTTTCTTTCCCCCCTCTTCCTCTTTCACCTTACCTCTCCATCGAAACGTTGTTTTTTTTTTTTAATCCCATGTCTCAGCCATTTGTTATTTCAATCTTAAAAATACATCATGTGAAAGTGTTTGACTCCCAGAAAAATACAGGGCAAAACTAGATTGATTTACAACTTACAAATAAAATTTTTTAAAGATCGAATAATTATAATTTTGAAAAATATTAAAAATTAAATAATTTGAGGCATATAATTTTTTTTAGTCATCAAGATATACATTTTTTAATCCAGGTTCACAATCAGATTTTTTAAAAAAAAATTTCATTTTCATTTTTCTTATATTAATTTGAGAAATTACGTTCTTCTACCTTAAATATGAAAATTTAAATTTAAAAAATATTTCTAAGGTCATAAATATATTTTTGAATTGAGGAAGACAAAAAAAAAAAAGAGAAAATTTAATTTAGATATATTTTTATATTTATATATTTAACATTTATAACAGTTGCTGTTTTGAATGGACACACAAGTAGCGCGTGTATCTGTCGTGGGCAACGACTTTCAAAAATAAAATAAAAAAGGGCCCTAGCGTGTGTTGTCTTCTCACATGGGTGGCTGTGTTCATCCAAGATGATTGACATATACGTTAAATAAAAACCAGTGTATGGGGATCAGAATGACGACACAAGAATGAGTGAAATTCCAAAAAAGAAAAAATCCACGATCGTCAAATTTGGTACTTGCAGGTATATTTAAAAAAAAATGGCAAGACATATAGGAAAGAAAACTTCATAATCTTAATGAAATAGAATTTTACTGATTAAACCATAATGACTTGCATAGACTACTTGGGGCCATACCCATAGGCCCCAAGTCGCCTCCAGTTGGGCCCCCCCTATAACTGAACTTCCACTTTGAAAGTCCTCAGGCGAATAAGTTATCCTCCTTCCCCCTCCACCATCCAAAGAATCAGAAAAATTGGTTAAATTATAGTAAGAACGTGTGTAATTTGATTCCGAGTAATTCGGTGATGACAAATACATGTATGGTGCAGCTTGTTCCTCCTCCACGGTGAAAAATGACTCATTGGACTCCCCTCTGCTCGTTGCAAATGGTACTGACACCTACACTGCCAATGGCTGCGTCAAGTGCAGCTGTAACTCTGCCAACAATGCCACGTGAGTACCTCCTCAACTCTTACTATTTGTGTCTTTGGTATGAGGAATGGTGATGGAGCTTCTCTTATTTATGCAATATATGATATATATCTGTTATGCATTGTGTGGTTAGATTACAATGCCAACCATCCCAACTTGAACCATACAACAACTGGCGTACTTGCCCATCTATGCAATGCGGAAGTTCAACCATTGGCAACATCACTTCTACAGCTTCCTGCGCTCGCACCATCTGTGCCTACGCTGGTTATAACACCCATGATATTTCCACCACTCTTGCCGCCGAATCTACTTGTCCTGGTTAGTGCCAATACTATCACCAATTCTTCTTAATACTCTTACCTCTTACTACCCGCTAATGATATACTCGTATGTTTTCAATGCTTGTCTAACAGCACCACCAGGGTCAGCAGCATCAAGGATTAGCCTGCAAGGTTGGCGCTGGAATCATATTTTGATTGCCATTCACTTCGTCCTCTTTTGTGTCTATCTTTTGTAGTAAATTAAATGCCAAGTAACCATAGTTTTGATGGGTTGGTCCCTTCCATCCTGTACCCTTATGAATTCTGATGGAGCATAAAATGATTTCTGTTGGAGTGGTCGCATAAATCATATAACAACCACCCTTTGTTTTTTTTTTTTGGTTTACCTCTACTTTTATGTAATTTGTTGCTGAAATGGCTTAATGGGAGTGATCAAACCACAAAGTGCTCCCGCTTCCAATACCCACTGAATTAGTATGCATGCCTACTTTGATTTATTCCGCTACTCACCCATAGCAAAACAAAAATTGTATATTAGAAGCACAATATTCTGTACGCAACTCGGACCAAAATCTGGATTCGTGGATGATTTAGAATCACAATACAAAACAATTATCATTTCAAGGAATTGCAAATTTAGCAAGGAAAAATTTTGTCGCTACTCCCTTACTAACTAGCAGAGGAACAGTGAAAAACATATTTTTAGTAAAATATTAATCGCCGATTAGCAAGAAAACTTTTTCTTCCCTAATCTCTCATTAAATTTTGTTAGCCAAATTGCAAGGAAGAATTTCTCACCAGATTGATTGTTAATTTTTTTTCTCCAATTCCTTGCTATTTAGCGAGAAAATTATAAGATGAAAAAAAAAATTCTGTTAGATAGCATCCTTTGACAAGAGAGCACATGTCCAAATAAAAATGATAAAGATGCAGAGATGTTTCTACCTATGAGGTCCTTCACGTTAGATAGGATCCATTGCTGTCTAGATTGATAGGCAGTTTGAAGGTTGGGCTACAGGACGGCATGGCAAAACTGCCTATGTCGTCCAACTGCTGATCGGCGCAGGGAAGAGACAGTAGGCAGTTTCGTTAGGAAACGGAGGGGCGGCGAGCACAGCTGGGGCTTTTGGGGAGAGAAAGATGAAGGGGAGACGAAGTGATTTGAGAGTCCAGTTTAGATTTTATTAATTCTTAGTGAGGGATTAGCGAGGAATTGAATCCTTTAATCCTTGACTAATTCAAATTAAATTAGCGAAGAAACATTCTCTCACTAAATGCATGAACACTAAGCTCAGCAAGAGAATTTGACCACCTATTCATCTGCACTGAAGTATTAGCAACATGTTATCTCTTTCCAAGTAGTAAGAGGTACATCTATTGCTAATCTCTTACCAATTTATAGCAAAAATTTGCATTATTATTATTCACACATTCTCTTTCTTCAATACCACCAGATTTAGCGGAAGATTTATTGTTCATTGCTAATCCCTCACTATTTAACAACAAATTAACAAGAGAATTTGTTCCTCACTAAATTCCTTGACTATTCTGCTTTATTCTTGTTGTGTATGAATTTTTTATGATCAACACACTTGTATCTTAATATGGATTTCACTTACAATTGTTTTACATTTATGTTAAGGGCAAAAATATCTATTTTGTTTTAAAAATTTATAATTATTGTTGATTTTATCCTAAATATTTATTTTGAATCAATTTTATCTTATATGTTTATCAAAATTTTAAAAGTGAAATTCATCAATTAAACTAACAAAAATTAATAACATGTTGTTACAAGTGCGCATATCAAATCTTAAGTTTCGGATTAGGGGACTTTAACTGCCCCGATTATTTTGCATAAAGGATTGTTTGCTTAATAATAAAATCTTAAGGATAGAAAAATAAAATCATCTTTTTAATTGTTAAGATTATGAGAGTAGGTATTATAATATATATTCATATAGGTAATGTATAATTCACTTCGATATGTTGTAATGACGGTCAATTCATATATAATGACATATTATCAATTCTTGTTAATTTAATTGATAAAGTTAATATTTGAGATAGTCTTAATAATTTTGACAAATGTGTATAATAAATTATCACAAGATAAATATTTAAGATAGGATTAATAAGAAAACATTATTAATAAGGACTATGAAACTAAATTATTTGCTTTCAACGGTTTTATATTTCAAAATTACTTTAAAGAATAAAAAAAAATCTAATGTTATAAGTGTCATAACAAAAATACGCTTAACTTAATGACTTGGAATATGGTACCGATAAGTTAACCTTGAATTAGCGTTTCTTCTTTACATTACATCTTCACGACTGTGTAGCAGACTTCACTACAGGAACTGTATACGGCCAAACGCGAGAAGCAAATAAGAAGCATGGAGTCAGCAATATGGAAATTGATTCATCTCACGTGTTCAATTCATTTTTCTTTATTGATCATATATATGATGCATAGGATTTCCTATAAACTAATACAAATAAAACTAATAGCCGACAACAAAAGTATATCAAGTAAAATCAATATTTTAAAAATTGAACTGGTTTATTGAATTGGAATAAAAAAATGGTTCATGTTTCAATAATTAAAAGATGTATAAAACATATAATATATATAATGTTTTACAATTAAATTAATATATATATATATATATATTGTAAAATAATATTTAAAACAAATATAAATATTTAAAAGTATAAAAATTAGTTAAAGTATTTTGCATATGATAACAAATCTATATGAAATAAAATAGGTGAAACCTAATAAAAATCATAAATTTTTATTGTAGAATTCCAAATTTTTGATTTAAACAAAAGAAATCAAAAATTAGTTTTTAACGAGATCAATACTAAATCAATTAATTTTGTCTGATTTTTATTAGTTCAGTCAGTTTTTTGCGCAACCGATTTTTAAGGTCACTTGGATTGACACCATAGCCAATTCCTTGATTCACTAGTTTAACCAGCCACCTAATTTTTTAAATTACGAGTAAAACCATTTCAAACCCTTTCTTTATATTTCTCTATTTTTCTAAAGAGATCATCTGCCTCTTTCGCCCCAATTTTCTTTCCTGTTCACGCCATCTCTATTGTGGGTCTTCTCTTCCTTAAGAAAGATTGAGAGTAATGAAAGTGAGGAGTGTTCGTGGAAGCAGATAGTGAATTCAAAAGATAAATACAAGAAGGGTATTTTTGTCAGTACACTTTAAATGTTAGGTCTTTTGTTCTTTTAAAATAGTTTTAAAATATAAGATTCTTGAGGGTAAATAATTCAGATTTATGGTTCTTATTAATAAATTTTCCTTAACATTAACCTTAAACTTGATGAAAAATGCACTGTTGCCGCGATGTTAATATTAGTATAGACAAATGCACCCAGGAAAAGAAAGCGGCTTTTTAAGCCAAATGTTACAGTAAAATATTATATTCTACCAAATTTTAAAGTATAAATAATATTGCAATTAGATACTATATTTTGTCGATTAAAGATAGAAAAATCACACCCAAAAAAACACAGATAAACTAAATTATTAATCATAAATAAACGTGTATATGCTTTGAGCAAATTCTAATGAAAATTAAATGTCCAATATGCCTACACGTATATATTCAAGAGTACTAATTTAATTCATCTAATTTTGATTGGTGAAGTCTATCTATAAATCTTATTACACGTATGCCTTTCTAACTCGCTTTGTTCTTTTTAGATTCTCATATGCCCAATTTACATTATTTAAGATAAATACAAAAAAAAAATTATATAATTTTCCTAAAATAAGTGTATCAAATGACTGTATTATCTTAAAAATTTACGTTGATAATTATAGTTTAGTGCAAAAAATATACTTAAGAATGTGCACTCTCTCCTATCACGTACACAAAGCTTCTTTATTTATTTGTTTCCTTGAAACTTTAGGACATTGATAGAGCACGAAATCATAATTCTAGTATAGGTTGTTTTCAAAAGGGGATGCTATAGCTTGTCCCACTGGAGTTGGAGGGTTCTGAATGGAATAGCTGGAACTTTGTTCGTAACGTGTCATCTGGTCTTACCGGGATTAGAGAGTCGCCAATGAAGGTAGTAATTAGAAAGTCCCAGTACCTCTGCTAGCATGCACATTATACACTTGAAAAGTAGTTTATACACTTGAAAAGTAGTGGGTGGAACTATGAAAAAATGCAAGGCATTGAGCATGCGAGGCCCATCTTACTTGATGTTTAAATAGTGGTATCCGCGAAGAACAAACCATCTGACAATAATGCCCACCTTCCTATTTAGTATTTACTGTAACTCTGGCTCCCCTTATTGGAATTAAAAAAAAAAAAAGTTTGACCCGAAAGATAAAAATAAAAAATTGCCCAGGAGGTTACTGCATCATTAGCCTCGACATCGTGCCGGACAGCTTGTTAAGTTCGAAGCCAAGCCTCTGTTTCCGTTTCAATGTCCCACCTCCGCCCACACACTGTCGTGCCTTTCCCTCTTTTCCTCTCCCAGTATTTTTTAGGATAATCTTCAAAGCAAAACAGGTTTCATTTCAATTTTTATTGTCTACTTTCTCCTTCCTATATCCAAACGCCTCCGCTGTTTCTGCGTTTCATTTTTTGATTGATCTTTTTCTCATTTCTGTATTGGCATAATCACTCTTTTCTATTCAAAATTATCTCGAAATTAGTAATTTTCATAATATGTTATAAATTAATAACTCAATTTGGCATACTGATTTTCTTCTTTTGTTTCATGACGCTTCTGAAGAATAATTACAACTACCGGCCATGAAGTCTACCCATTTCTGCACTGGTTTTGTCTCTAATTGGTTATCCACAAGGACCCGCAAATGCCACGATAGTAAAAATTCGACAAGTTCATGTTCTTCATTTCGGAGGGGTAAAGGTTGTGGCTTTCACGCGGTAAGCGATGGGAGACAATCATTGAACATTGCGGGCGTGGTGGGGGGTTGCCGTCTCGCTGCCAAGAATACAACTACGTTCTCTCCACTGATAACCCATCGCGGGAAACCCCGTTTTCCAGTGGTTGGCAATCAGTTAAATTCTGATCTTGGTCTAGTTTCTGCTGATGTTGACGACTCCTTGGCTTTAGAACAAGAGCATCCTCTGACAAATTCTGTTCAGGGGACTGTGTAAGAGCTAACTTGCAGTCTGCCTTCTTGTTTTATTGTACCCACTTCCTGTTTAGGGAATACTATTATTTTATAGGTTAATTCGTTCCTAGCTTGTGATATTTTGGGGAAAAGAAAAAGGAGAAAAGTCTTCCACAAAGATTCTCCGTTGCATGTGAAATGCTATTTTTTATGCTTTTTCTGAAGTTTGTTTACACTCTCCCATTCTTCGTGATATTGTGTCAATTGTAAAAAATACAAAATGATTGATTGGGTGCTACTTTCATACATTTCTTGCATTCTGCAATAGATATAAATTTTTTGGTGCAGATGTTGTTTGTTTTTCTTTCTGTGTTATTACTTTAATGCTAATTGTATTTTTGCCTCAACTTGCTGACAGTCAGTTACCAGCAACTACTGTCAACTCACCACCTTATACGGATGTCAAAAGTGAGCTTTTGATGCTGTCTTTACCCGCAATTGCTGGGCAGGCAATTGATCCTCTGGCACAGTTGATGGAGACTGCATATATTGGTCGAATGGGTAGATATCTGCTCCCTATCTATGGAAAATTGTAAAATGGGTAGTTTGTTTTATTCGTGGAGCTTTAGTTGTGTGTTATTCAATATTCATTAGGTACCGTGGAGTTGGCTTCTGCCGGTGTTTCCATATCCATCTTTAACATTGTATCGAAGTTATTTAATATTCCCCTTCTTAGTGTTGCTACTTCCTTTGTTGCTGAGGACATAGCCAAAAATGCTAATCAAGATTCTTTTTCAGGTGAATTTATGCTGAGAAGCTTCATAGACTGTTTATTTTATTCTAGTTGTCTTTCGATTATAACAAAAGGGTCATCTGAAGTCATTAATTTGCTGTGCAGAGCATGGTGGTGTTGAAGATAGTGGCAATGGTAAACCTTTGGCAGTAATTCCTCGAAGAAAGCAACTATCCTCCGTATCCACTGCTTTGCTATTAGCATTAGGGATTGGCATTTTTGAGGCTTTAGCTTTGTTTATGGGATCTGGAACACTTCTACATCTAATGGGTGTATCAAAAGTATGTTTTTATCTTAACTCAGACTGCTCTTTTGTTGATGGTTTACCTTGTTTATTTGTGCTGGTCCTACTGGGCTATATTTTGTATAATTGGGTTGAATTTATATGTAAGACACTTTTAGCTGTGAACATGTTCCTGTTAGAAGTCTTGTAACTTGTCTATTGTATCTTCTCAAAGTGCATGAATCTTAATTCAACAGGGGACACTTTTTGTAATTATAGATTTTTTTGGATAAAATAATTGTTTAACATATTCTTTTCAACAGGAAAATCCCACGCACATTCCAGCACAACAATTTCTTTCATTAAGAGCACTTGGTGCTCCTGCTGTTGTACTTTCTTTAGCTCTTCAAGGCGTTTTCCGTGGTTTTAAGGATACAAGAACTCCTGTTATATGTCTAGGCAAGTGTTTGGTTTAAAGTCATCTCTTTGCTAAATCGACTTATAAACGACTTACATAATTATCAAAATTTATCTTTTATATGTGCTTGAATACCATGTTCTGCTATTAATCTGCTTCAATACTCACATTTTATTAGCCTTCTGAAGGATTTTCTTATTCTTGGGATTCAGGAATAAAATAGAAATTTGAATTGCTTATTCACTCTGATGAGTGTTCATAAATTGCCAAAAACATATTATCCCCTGAAAAAAAGGGAGGTTTGTTTCATCATTGTGGCCTTATTAAAATTCTTATTTTGTTCATGGGGGTTGAACGAGTACTTATAGAAGGCCTTACTCTACAGAAGGTTATTCATATGCTCTCGGGAATACTAGTGGCTGCTTGTGAATTGTTTCAGAGTGATAGGTAGCTTGATTTGACAAGATGATACAGACCATTCTGTTTAAATGTATTGGAACTTGTTTAGCAAGGTTGTCAAGATCTTGATCTTATTATGAACAGATCGATCAAGGGACTCAAGATTGGAGTGTAGGATCTGATTGAGAATTATAAGGTCCTATCTCTTATGATAAATAACACATGAAGATATACGTGTACTCATATAGAGTGACCAATAAGCATAATGCTGTAAATATAACTTTTAACATGCTCAAACAAAGTTAAAATTATGAAAGAGAGAAGGCAGATACAAAGAGAGGCAGAGGGTCCAATCAACTTCCTCTAAACGTCAAAGGCATTTCCTCCCTTGCTTGAATGTCCCTTGTCGCATCTATGATCCTCCCATAAAGGCAGAGGCATATGGTGCTCTAAATATATAGTATCACTAAAGATTTGAGCTTTCTTTCCCATCCCACAAGACCCAAGAAGTCAATAACTCAACAATAAAGAAAGAAAGACCCAAATCCAAGGTACAATCCTAAGATTATAGGAGCTTTAAACTGCATTGGGAATTTGTTACCATTCAAGAATACTTAGATTTTCAGAGTGTTGGAATTGCTAGGGTTATTTGTGATTGTAACATATGATGATCTAGATCTAGATTTGCAACCATGAATTTTAGCCTGATTGAAAATTATCATTTAAAATCCTTGTAATGGAAATGGAAAACCTATGAGTACAGTTTTTGAACTGAAATTGGTCTTGTTTATGTTACAGTAATCTAAATAGCTTATTCTTGGTTTGTCTCACAATGGGCACATGACTTAAGAAAAACACGATGCTTGGAGTATGGTTGCTGGAGAGTGAACAAGTATATGTTGCTTTCTAACACTTATGTTGGTTTGAGTGCTCGTGACTTTCTGTTGAATAATGGAAAACTATTCCAAATTTTGGTGTCTTACTTCTGTTTATTGTCTTATTTTGTCTTGAAGAATTATTGGACTTTTGCATCATTTCTTTGTATATATGTACATGCTAATATTTTTCCAAATGCAGGCATTGGTAATCTTTCAGCTGTCTTTTTATTTCCCTTACTTATGTATTACTTTCAGTTGGGTGCAACTGGCGCTGCCATTTCTACTGTTCTCTCTCAGTATGTCCTTTTCAAGAAAATTGTTTTCTTCCACTATATTTCTTGGCCTGATTTAACCATGATTATGCTGGAAATTTTATATCTCAGATATATTGTGACCTTATCGATGATCTGGTGTCTGAATAAGCGAGCTGTGTTATTACCTCCAAAGATGGGAACTCTACAATTTGGCAGTTATATCAAGTCTGGTGAGTTATTGTCTCCTCCTTGGTGATTGCTATTTTCTTTTGTAATATATTGTTGAAACCTCAGCTGAAAGCATATGTTTGGTTCTCCTCTAAAAAATGATTTTCTCTTCATAGGGACAATAATAATAATAATAATAATAATAAAGGGAGAAGACAACAAACAAGAGGCCAAATGAGATCTTGGAAAATGTTTTCAAAATAAATTTCAAGAACAAGTGCCCACTTCCAATTTCTTTTGTTTTTGTTTGTAGTTTTAATTTTAAGAAAAATAAAACTATCTTAAACAAATTGATTTCACAGGATTTTCTTTTTTCTTACTTGCAGTTTACTTTTAGCCCCCTGATGCAGTGCAGTGTTATTTGTGCCGGTGTTACAATTAGTCAGCAGATGAAACTGACTGATTATTTTCTGCTTTTCATTATCTCACTATCTTGATTGTAAACAAGTTTAGCTTTCTGTTTGTTTCTGATGTAGTTGTTTCTTTATGATTTATAATCTACTATAGGTGGTTTCCTTCTTGGAAGAACACTTTCTGTTCTTTCAACCTTGACGTTGGGAACATCAATGGCTGCCCGTCAAGGGCCAGTAGCTATGGCTGCACATCAGATATGGATGCAAGTGTGGTTGGCTGTTTCCCTTCTAACAGATGCTCTGGCTACATCTGCTCAGGTATTGAGTTCTTCATTATGTAAATCATGTAATGTTGTAAGTTTCTTTTTCTTGTGGTGTGGCCTCTTGAACTTCTATAATCTAGTTATAACACCAAGGTATCTTGCAATTTAATAACTTAATCAAAAAAAGGCAGTTATACTTGAATACAGATGAAGTGCTGCTGTCAGAATGTTACTTCCATTTAGAAGCAGTTTTCATGAAACCTCTTTGGAAAACTGTTCAGTTTGTTTATGACACTTCTCAGCATTTTTTGATGTTTTTTATTCTTGAAGCTTGGCTTTTTCTCACATAATTATACTTTTGTTGTCAGCATAAGCCTTAATTTACTTATGTGACACTTCTTTATTTATAGGCTCTTATTGCAAGTTCTCTATCCAGACGTGACTACAAGACTGTGAAGGAAATTACTAATTTTGTATTAAGGGTAGGCCTTTTTCAATTTTTTGTAGCCAATGGGTTATGACTCTTGGTCTCTGATACCTTTCATTTAATGGGTCTTTTAAGTATTTACAAGAGCTATGCTTGTGTACCTATCTTAAATTAGAAGTTTCATGAATTTGTTTGAGAACCTGATGATGTCTTTTCAGATAGGACTGTTCACAGGTATCTGTTTGAGTGCAATTTTGGGTGCATCTTTTGGATCCTTGGCTACCTTTTTTACCAAGGACTTTGAAGTCTTGCAGGTTATTGGTACAGGGGTGCTGGTATGTTTGATATGTCATATTAATTAGTTCAGTTTTTGTTTGCGTGTTGCTGTGTGTTTCTCAAACAGTACTCTACATTGTCATTTGTTGTTGTTGCCAGCTTGTTAGTGCTTCTCAACCTTTTAATGCTCTAGCATATATCTTTGATGGCCTCCATTATGGTGTCTCCGATTTCCGGTATGCGGCTTGTTCCATGGTAAGTTGGTTGTTTATATCACAATGTTTTATTTTGGTATAAATGCTTAATGAACTTAATCTTTACAATAATTTGTTTATAGATGTTAGTGGGAGCAGTCTCCTCAGCATTTTTGTTATTTGCACCCTCCGTTATTGGCCTTCATGGGGTATGGTTGGGCTTCACTCTCCTCATGGCTCTTCGTATGGTGGCTGGTTTTTTCAGGTAAGTGACACATTACTGTTAAACATAATCACCCTATCCATGGGATGGGATGTGCTAATACTAGATAGCTATGCTTGTCAAACGTAATAATTTTCTTGACTTTTTCTTTGTCTAATGTTATTATTTTTTACACTTTCAGATTACTATCAAAATCTGGTCCTTGGTGGTTTCTTCACAGTGATTTACAAATTGCCTAGGTCAGTAGATATTTCTATTGCTCATGTGTCTTTGTTTTGTGGATCACTAAAATTTACTATATCCATGTTGTAGGAATTAATGTATAATGTATGATGAGTAGGATATGACTATAGCGCTAGATTAATGTGTGTTGGAAGATGACTGTAATTAGGGATTGTAATTAGTAGTGTTTGATGTCTTCTCTCATATTATTGACCTATAAATACAATGTTGGGTTTTCCCTTCATCTCTCTCACTTCACATGGTGTTAGAGCTTCAAAAAAGGTAAAAACCCTAGGTTTCTACATTTGTCTGTCTTTCCAGTGTGGGCATTATTTGACCAAACAACTTTGAAACTACCTCATGTGTCATTATTTGGTCCATCCTCCTTCAATGATCTTTGGCTACTACCCATGCCCCCATGCATCATATTGGAATTTTTAAAGTGTCGCCCACGTGCTGGTATGTGGGGGCATACGCCATCAACTTGGAACTACTTGCTAATCATTGTAAGGTCTAGCCTAGGCCTTCTACCTCTTGGTGTTTTTTTTTTTCTTTCAACTGTATATCAACATTTTTCAAAGTTGCCTTCAATCCAAATCTCCAATGCTGCTCCTTGCCCATGCTTACTTGGCCTAAAAATCTTAGCGTGATGATTTCCTTTAATATTGGGTCACTAAGCATATACCATTGCTTTTTCTGCTCAAATTGGTAATATTGTAGCTAGTGTTACTCAGTTTTTTATGGAGATCAGGTAGTAAGAGATGTTAAAGTTCCACATCGAGTAATACAAGCTGCTCAATGGGATACTTAAGTAGGATGATGCTCTCACCTCAATAACTAACTTTTAGAGGGGAGTTCTTCACTTTGCTTGAATGCCCATCAATTGATATCAAAGTTGGTAGTCGATGGCTCCAAAAATGACTACTTGTAGAGGGATCTAACCAATAGAATGTCAAGTCAGTGTCATAGAGTGTAACTGCTGAGACGTTGACTTTTTGAGAGTGGCCAATTGATAGAAACCAAAGTAATATGAGATGTCAAAATATGTGAGCTGTTTAATAAGATACTTAAATAGAGTGGTTCTCCCATCTTGATAGTTAGCTTTTAAGGAAGGGTTTCCCATTTCGCTTGAGTGCCTATCAGTTTTCATTTCTTGGATTTCAAATCCTTGATTCTAGTTCCTCTAATCATATGTAATCCACAACTTTTCTCCCGACTTGATTTTTTCTTTTTCTTTTTCTCTTGCGACTATTACTCTCGCAAATAGTTTTAAAAACAAGTGCTAAAGGTATTGGTCAAGCTTGACCTCCTTTTTCTGTATTGTTAGACTCTGTTCTTTACACTCCTGGTTGTCTATTTAATCTTGTTTCCTAAGCAAATTGACTCAAAACTCTTAATTGCTCCATCACTTTTCTTGATAATTCTATTCTTGTACAAGATTGTGGTATAGGATGAACGATTGGCATCAATTGTGAGTCATTAGGGATCATCTTACTATGCCAACATCCTTAGTCATTTGTAATTTGTTGATTCACTTGAAGTTCTTTACAATCATTTTGGTCATCTTAGTCTGTCCAAGCTTCAAAAGATGGTCCTTACTCTTTCCCTTTTACCTTCTTTAGATTGTTAATCTTGTGCATCTTTTCCAACTCAAACTCATAATAGAAGTAGATTTCCTTTTACTATACTAATATTCAAGGTCATAGTCGTACTAGTTCTATTTTGAGTTTTCATTATCTTGTCAACTTCATTGACGATTATCCTCAGTGCACTTAGTTATTTCTTACAAAAAATTATTTCAAGTTATGCTCTATATTTAAACAGCTTTGTGTGTAAGGTTCATACATAGTTTGGGTATTTCTATTTGCCCTTTACACAATGACAATGCATGTGAATATTTTTTTTCCCTATCTTTCAAAATTGTCCGATTCCTATACTCTTTAGCAAAATGGTGTCATAGAATGTACAAATTGTCACTTGATAGAGATTGCTTATATTGTGTTACTTCATGACAATGTCCTTCTTCGTTTTTAGGGAGATGTTGTTCTTATGCCTTGTTATCTCATCAACTATATGCCTTTTTCTATGTCAACATTAGGTACCTTACCCAATTTTGTTTCCTAATCGTCAAATGTTTCTTCTCATTCCTTATGTCTTTGGCTATATTTGCCTCGTTCATGACTTAACCCCTAGAAGGGACAGAGTCTGCTAGATCCTTTAAATGATTCTTGGTTCATTTTCAACTACAAAATGGCTACCGTTGTTACTCTCCAGACACCAAGTGCTATTTCATCTCAGCTGATGTTACATTTTTCATAAAAGTCTCATTTCTTCTCCTATTCTCCTACTAATCTTGTTGAAATGATGGCCATGCATTCTAGTGGTACTTGGAAACTTGTTACCTTATCTCCTGGAAAATCTACATATGGTTGCCATTGGGTTTATACTGTCAAAGTGGGTCTTGATTGGCAAATTGATTGACTGAAGGCATATAGGGTATACTCAGATTTATGGTTTAGATTATAGTGATACATTCTCTCTAGTGGCTAAAATTGCTTCTAGTTACCTCATGCTATCCATTGTTGCTATATGTGACAGGAAACTATGTCAATTGGATATTAAAAATACCTTTTCCCATGGTAAACTTGAGGAAGAGGTGTATATGGAGCAACTCATATTAGGATTGGTTTGTCAACTATGTCAGTCCATTTATGAACTAAAACAATCACCTTGTGCATGGTTTGGATGATTTAGCATTGTTGTGCAATAATTTAGTATGATTTGGAGTGAGGCTGATCATTTAGTATTCATTGCTTAGTGCTCCAAATCTATGCATTCACTTGATAGTTTATGTGGATGATTTTGTTATCACAAGAGATGATTTAGAAGGCATTTGTCAATTGAAACAACACCTTGTTAGAAATTTTTAGGCGCAGGTGTTATTGTATCTAAGAGGAATTATACCCAAGACATACTTGATGAAACAAGCATGCCAGATTGTCAGCCTGATGATACACCTATGGACTTAATTGTTAAACTTGTCCTTGGACAAGTTGAGCCTCTTTTAGATCTCGATAGATATCATAGACTTGTTTGGAAGTTGAATTTTCTCACAATAACTAGTACGGATATTTCAATTGCTGTGAGTATGGTAAGTCAGCTTTTACAATCCATGCGATAGTCACTAAGGCTACATTATGGGTTTGTAGATACATCAAGGGAGCTTTTGGTAAGGGATAACTTTAACATGCTGGTCAATTATTTAAATGTAGATAGGGTTGGTTCTCTTGTGGATAGAAAATCTATCTCAAGATATTGTATTGTTGTTGGTGGAAACTTGGTATTAGGGAAAAGCAAAAAAGAAGGATGTTGTTGTTAAGTCAAGTGCGAAAGCTAAATATTGTGTCATGGTCTTAGCTACTTGTGAACTTGTGTGGTTGAAACAATTACTTTAAGAGTTGGGGTTTGGAAAAGTAGGTAGGAGGAAACTAATTTGTGACAATCAAGTAGCTATACATATTTGCCTCCAACCTAATTTTTTATGAGAAGACTAAGTATATTGAAATTAATTTTCATTTTATTAGAAAAAAGATACTTTTTATATGCATTGTGACTAGGTTTGTCAACCCTAAATCTTCAACGATCAACTAGTAAATATTCTCACTAAGTCTTTAAAAGATCATCGCATCCCCTATATTTATAATAAGCTTGGTGCCTACGCAATGGCAGAGCTAGAACCCTATGTTTGGGGGACAAAGTTGCCAATGGTCCATTTTGTAAATAAGCTTTTTGAATCTTATTTTGATTATTAGAATGATAAACTAAAATTTTAATTTATTTTTCTAGATTTGTTGGTAAATCTTCTAAATTAATCTATTTGTTTTTGCTAAAAATTATATTTATTAGGTTTAGATGAAGATTATTATTTTGATGTTAATTTTTTCTTCCAAGATTTCATATCCTAATTAATATATATATATATATATATATACTTTCTTAGTATATTGATCAAAGCAAAAACTAGAAATTGAAATTACAAATATACTTTTTTATTTCTATATTAGCAATAGAAAATAAAATTCTAGCACAATTAATATACTTAACATTTATAATTAAAGTGACGTAGTTAAACTTTCAAATTTTAAATTGAGTTTGAAAATTACTTCTAATAATTAGAAATTGAAGTTTGGAGGTGTGGATATCACACTTTAGAAGCTCACATCTAAAGAGTAAGAAAAAGAAGGTAGAGAGGAAAAAAAAAATAAGTGGAGAAAAAGAGGAAACAACAACAACAAATATATATATATATATATATATTAAATGCGTGCGTGTGCATGTGCATGTGTTTAGTGGATTTAAGTTAACATGTCAAATAATAAAAAAATTACAAAAAATTACATAATACATGTATGGATAGTTCAAATTTTCAAGAAATAGAAAAGGCATAATATTAAAACTCAATACCATATACATATAAATTTTGAAAAATTGAATGTGGCTCTACCATGGTGCATATTCTTTTAACGTTAAAATAATTTATTAGATTCTTAAATTTTTGTCACCTAAAAATATATATATATACCAAGCCTAATGTAAAATACAAAAAATATGAAAAACAAGGTTTAAGTATTTGAAGGATTAAATATTATAATATTTTCAAATTTGTCTATATATAATGTTTTCTTATCTTTATTTTTCCCCCAGTCCTGTGAATGATATGTTAGTTTTTACAAAATAAATATATAAAGATGAGGGAATAGACAAGCAATTACTTGTTTGTATGAGTAAATAAAGATATTTTGTGAAATTTTTTTGTGTGAAAATTATATACATAATGCATATGTAAGTTTATAGGGTTTTGCTTAAAATGTCATAAAATTTTTTTAAAAAAATTATATAATCTAATCATGTATTTGTTTGGCTCCAATAGGTTCACAATTTCAAAAAAAATGGGAGACATAATATCAAGACTTAATATGCTAAATTTTTCAAAAAATGATGAGGGCTTCTATGTACATAGCCCTACCTGTGTGCATATGACATGTATGTTCTAGATCGAGCGAGAGTCTTGGATTTAATGTATAGTATATGGAGGTTAGAAAATGACTATAGCGCTAGTTATAATTGTGTTGGATGATGACTGTAATTAGTAGTGTTTAATACCTTATCTTGTACTATTGACTTATAAATACAATATTGCATGTACATCTGTACTCATTGGATATATTTCCCACAAAAATCTTCCTTCGTCTCTCTTATATCACACATGTCATCAATATTTTTTTCTAAATTGTCTATTATTTCAATTGATTCTTCTAATCTTTCTGTCCTTGCTTATTTATTTACCTGCTGAATTTTACTTCTCCTGAAAAGTTGTCCGCAGAAGAAAGAATAAATGATAGAGTAGATGGGAAAAACTGATTTAAAATATCAATTCCATGAGGTTATACAGTAATAAGAACTTGAGAAGAAAGTATTGTCCCCTTTTTCATAACTGGAAGTGTAAATCTACATATGGCTACCTTTCTCTGTGAGTGGGGATGTAGTCAAATATTAGTTTCAGTCAATCTATAATCTAGAAAGTGCAAATGTGAATCTTACTTTAATTGAAATTTGACATATGATTTTGGTAGTTTGCTCGTTTGTGAAGAAGAGTTGGATTGTGCTTCTTGTGAGTTAGGTAAATAGGGTGCGCTTACTACTTTATCTGACGACATTATGACACTGACGAAAACGACACATTTCTAATTTATAACATTTCTTGGTTGGTTAATATTGTGTATAAATCATGTTCACTTCTACCGAGAACATTAAACAGAAATTTTAAGTCTCGAAGGAATAATTTGCTCAAGAATTTTTTCAACCCTTTCTTTTCACATCTTGGAGTTCGAGTATTCGAACATCTGATGCAATCACCTTTATTTTTTTTTTGGCTTTCCTTTTTTCATATGGTCTCTGAAGAAGGAGAATGCTGATCAAACGCTGGAAGCGACACTTTTGAAGATGATTCTATCCGTCAGATACTAGATTTTTATGTTAAACAAGTTGGCCATTTGGACTTCCCGTTGTTATTTTGTATAAACTAGGAGCTTCAGAAGCGCTTTCTATTTTTTATTTTTTTATTTTTTTGGGGTAAACATTAGAGGGACTTTTAAGTTTACATTTGTAGGTTCTTGCATTGAAATTAGTCAGTTTTGGTAGAAATCAGACCTGACTATATAGTTTAGTCATATCACAATTACGCGCCCGCGTGTTTAAGAGATACTTCATTCATCGGTGAAGAAGAGGCACTTATGGTTTATAAACACAGAAGATATAGTAGGGAAAAACTTGCGAGTTGCAACAAATCGGACTAAATTCGCTCTTTTGAAATCAAGTAAAAGAACAAGAAGAAGGCAACATGCACTTATTTATGACTTGAAAAACAACCTAAACTCAACAGAAAACAATTATTAAAATACAAGGACAAATAGTAGACAGAGAGGCACACCTGTACAGTGGATTTTTCAATGCTTCTCTGTTGTGGATTTATATATATATATATATATATATATATAATTAAAAAAGTTACAAATTGTTGAGAGTAGGGAGTAGGAGAGAGAGGAGTAAGGATAGAGATTGAACTCTTCCGCGTTATGCTTACTTCGAAAGACTGAAGCGTTGATACTATGTCAGTTATAAGCTCATTGACACTGGACCTTATTTTTGTTCTTAATGCTATATTGAAAAAAAATTGCACTCGTTACATTTTTGTTCTTTCTCAATGGAAGTCTCTAAATATTTACAATTTGTTAAGTGGAACTATTATTATTATTATTATTTTGGCGGTTTACCGGTTGGACGTTTATCGACATGGACGTTACCGAAGGACTAGGATCAACTTCTCAACTGAAATTTAAAGGCCGAAGCAATTCAAAATGTGATTGAGGACACTTTAAAACTCAAAGAAGCTTGGCATGCCCAAAGAAATTCAAAATGATAAAGAATGAGACCGTTGACCATTTGATTGAATAATGATTTAGGAAGAATAATCCAAAGGGCCATAAGGCTCAAACAGTTCAGTAATGAATCCCTTCTTTCTTCTGGGGTTCCACCCCATGTCCTTGCAGAGTTGGTCGTTATACCATATATGCAAGGCAGCTACGCATGACCTCCTGTAGTACTGCCCTGAGTATTTCTTCATGTATTCATCCCATTTCCTCACATCTTTCTTCATTTTATCAATGCTTGGCAGTTTAAATGTCCCATCCAGAAGCTCCGCTAGCCACCGGCATCTCATCTCCGAGGTATACAAGTTTGAAACGCTTTCCGAGAACCCAATCACTGCCAGTTTTGGTACTTGGGGATGTATGCATTCTCTGATGACACCAATCAATAAACATAATGTATTCTCAGTTTTTCATTCTACAACCGCATAGTTTTATTTAATATATCGCCCTGGGAGTTAGCTGCTTGATTGATAAGAGAAGATAAATCATAATAGGAATACCTTATCAACCTGGATTCAATTGATGACCCAAAAAATAAACAAAAAAGACTTGAGTTTGGCAAAATGGCCTCACCTATAGAGCGGAACCGTTGCATTTGGAGAGCCCACTATAAGGTCCTGGAAAGTGGGAGAAGCGAAGATATCTCTTAGCTTCTTGTCACCCCTGAACCCAGTTGCTAATATAACCAAATCCGTCTTTAGAGGGGCGGCTTCTCCATCAGCCAAAATGCCCTCCTCGCAGAACCTGAAGCTCGGAGCTTTTTTTAAGATGATACTTCCCTCCTCCACCTTTTCATAAAATTTCTCAGGTATGGTTGAGACCAAGCAAGAGTTTATCTCTTGATGAAAGCTATGATTCGGTACCATTCCAAACTTACGTAATCCAAGCTTCCTTATAATATGGGTTTCAACGAATTTTGAGAATGCCCATCTCTGTTTATGATCACAAAATACATACTAAGAGAAGTGATTATTCGTAAAATTTAATATTTTCATTCTTGGAACTAAAGGGGTATTATTATTATTATTCTTATTATTATTATTATTATTATTATTTTATAAACTTTACCAGGGGCGAAAGAATAGTAGCAATGAGACTAAGTAGGAAGCTTTCACCGGGCTTGTGAACTAGAAGTTCTGAGAAACGAGTAAGGTACAAATAAGCTAGAGGTAGGCCCCATGGAAGATAATCTGGAACGGTCCAATGCTCTTTCCTGTATACAACTCTACATGGATGTCTCCTCCCTGCATAACATTATACCAATACCATAAGAGTTTTGCCATCAAGTATGTAATTAGCTTTAAAAGCTTTGACTTAACGGTAAATAAATAGTGCACCGTTTACTGCTTCGCATTCCATTGCGATATCTAAAGCAGATTTCTGGAATCCAACGACAGTGACTTGCTTCCCTTCGACATACTCAGATGCACTTCGATAATCCATGGATGCGTAGTCCTTGGAGTGTATCACCTTCCCGCCGAACACCTCTGGGCCTTTGTTTGGAGGAAACTCTGGGATGTTGGGAACATCACTGAACCTTCCAATGCACAGGATCACAAAATCTACTGCATATACCTGCATAAATACCAAGATAGATGAACTCACTCTGAGAATAAGAATAAAATGAATTAGCATAGAAAAATGGAATCCTAGCTACCTCAATTGAATCATTCTGGGTATTCTTCGCTGAAACTTTCCATTTTCCTTTGGAGCTGAAGGGCTGCCCTGTGCCGCCCCACATATGCCATGCTCTCATCTCTTGCTCGGAGGGGCCTTCGTAGTCAAGCCCTTGGACTATTGTGTTGAATTTAACGTGCTTAAGGAGGTCAAAGTGGTGGGCATAGGCTGTGATATAATGGAGCACCTGATGCTGGCCTGGAAAATCTTGGACAACAGACGAAGGCCATGGGAAATCTGAGAACTGATACAGTGGTTTGGGAGTTTGGAGCTTGGTGGTGTCTATGGTTTTGGACCATACTCCTCCGATGCTGCTCTTGGCTTCGAAAACGATGGGATGGAAGCCCTTTGCTAGCATGTACTTGCAGGCAAGCAGGCCACTGATACCCGCACCTATGATGCCCACCTGCCTCTCCATGCATATCTTGTTCCATGGCTTCTACTACATATATATATATATATATATATATATATAACTGAACAAGCAACGAGCCATGTAAATTTTGCACTTCAATGATCCGTCAGAGATTGCGGCATATGGGCTGTAAGCACTTCGCGTACAAGGTCGGACATATAAGAGTAAGCCGCCTTAGTTTTACAATTTATGGTGTAAATTTCTGGGGGGAGAAAAGGTTTATTATTTAATTAATTAATAAACTTTTTTGTCTTTCAAGTATGGGTTCTAAATTATTGTGTATTTTTTTTTATGAAACTTATCATAACTTTCTTTAAAAACTTGGTTCCAAATTTGCCCATTCAAACCAAATTAGCCATCTCTTAATTTTTAAAATAATATTCTCAAATTTAAACTATTTTTATCATTTGAACTGTTAACCGTTGAATCAAAGGAGATAGGAATGAAGAATTAAGTGCTTAAAAGAATAAATTTCATTAAAACGAGTTAAAAAGACAATTTTGATTAAAAAAATAATTTAATAAAAGAGGATAATATCCTAGCTTATAAATTTGGCTTCCCCTAAGACTTAATCTTATAAAAAAAAGGGTCAAATAAAACAAGAGTTGTTTATGTGTTATAAAAAAAAAAAAGTGATTAAGAGCTTAGATCGATGTATGTGTTTTACAATTTTCAATTCCCCCAATCACAATCGAAATTGGCTAATTTTATTTTATTCAACCTGGCCATAATAGCCAATATATAGGTCGAGATATTATCTTTTTTCTTATCGTATGTTTGTGTAGTGTGGCACAATGTCGCCAAGATTGTTCTTCCCTGGATGATTTATTTGACATTAACAATTTCTCAAAATAGTTGTTAGAGCGCAAGTAATGGTTTGTAGACCACTCAATCCTTATTTCTTTCTAGGTCCCAACATCCAAGGGCTTGGAACTATCTATAAGAATGTACTTAAATGGAATTATTTATGTCGTTCTCTAATTATAAATATATAATTAAATAATTTTTTTTTTATATTTAGAAGACTATATTCAACTAGGCTAATGGAAATAAGACTTTGGATGAACTTTGGTCAACTTGGATCCGTACGTTTTGCGTGTATATGGGACTTTAACTAAACAATTCAAATTTGGCTACATCAGACAAGGTTAGATGAGAGTAAGAAAAATGGGCATACTCGTCATATAAAATTTAAAAATTTTATAAAAAAATTATATAAAAATTTTATTTTTATTAAAAAATAATTTTATAAAAATGTATATAATTTTTTTAAGAGTTATTTATAATATTTATAAAAAATTTAAAATTAAAAAATGAATCCAACTCGATATTAAACTAAATTAAATTAAATCAAACAAAGCCAAACTTAAAAAATAAAACTTAATATAAAATTAGACCAAGCATCAAACTAAACCACCACTCGACCTGGCCTGACATGATCATCCTAATTAAATCCATCTTCCGCGATTGCAAACCCTCCTGAGAGTCTTTGGCCTTCCCTTCCCATTTGCAACTGCAGTGTTCTGGAAGCATTCCCTTCCGCTGTTGAGATCAAGAAGTCAAGCAGCTGAAAAGTGGAGATCACGTCATTCTTTCGCTATTGCTCTCATCATCGTCTTCCGCCACCACTCCCGTTGAGACGATTGGAGCTTTCATCTTCCACCATCGAGCTTCTCCTTTCGTCAATGTAGTCTGCCACCAAAGTCGTCCTCTGGCTCTCCTTCAATATATAGACTCCTGGGTTGCGAATTTTAGTTAAATCAGAATGATTTTGGTGAGGAAACAACATGTTTTCTTATTTCAAATAATTGAGTTGTTTCACTTTCTTTGACTCTTGGAATATCAACAACCATCTTTACTCACAGCAGCCAACAGAATGTTTAGGGCAATTTTGATTTCGAGCTGAGCCAGGTCGGCGCTTGAAAAGAAAAATAATAATAATTGAGTTCAACACCTACTTGAAACCATATGTGCCTCGAAAGACTTAACCCATTTTTTGATGAGTTCACCCATGATTAGTCTATTTTGAACACTGAAAAATACGTTTCTTTCATATTTATTTATTTAAATGGGTGAGATGAGATTTCCATAGCATGTGCTTCTAGCCCACCAATCAAATACTTCCGTCCCGTTACTGACCCGGTATGGTTGACAAGTTATTCTTCCTACTCAATCATTTCTTTTTTGAAAACTTGGAATTGATATACATAATTCTATGAGATACCAACGGCGGTTCCTGAAACACTGTCCCTTGGAATTTTGATGACTAAGCGTTCCAACATTGAAAATGACCCCCATACTTCATGTTCTGATTTTTAGTTTTTGATGGCATCCTCTGGCGCAGCACATTATCGTAATTATAAATCAATTGAAAAGATACCTCAATCTGTCTGTGAACTGTGATGGCATTCGCGGAGTTACATTTTTACAAGGGGGATGCCCCCTTAATTTTCTGAAATTTATGTGTAAATAATATTAAATTTTAATATTCTGTTTTCACATTTTTTAAAATTTTAAATTTATTGAATTTATTAAATCCATATATATATTATTATTATTTAACATTTAACATTAAACTCACTAAATTCATACAAATTTTTTCATTTTTCCTTCATTTTTTTATTTTTATATTCTTCTTACATTACTTTCTCTTTCCTTATTTCCCTCCCATTTTTTTTTTCAAATTGTCCTTAGTTTTAATTAGATTTTACATAATACTTCTTCTCTCTTCTTCTTTTGAAATATTATTGAATAAAATAATATTTATTATATTTTATAGATATAGATTTTTACGAATTGATAACCATCAATTTTTATATTTCATTAGATAATTTTTTTTCTTTCAAAATGATCTTTTGCGATGTTCATTGAATTATTATAATATTGTTGAATAATTAATTTATTTGTTTATTGTATCATTGTCATGTATTACCTAAGTGTAAAATAGAAATATAATTATGCCTTTATGGACATATAGTAAAGTTGGTGATATTAATGTAAAGAATAATTCTTCATGTTAATTCAAATTCCTTTCTAGATTTTGGAGAAAGAAAACTAAAATATTGTTTATGAATTAATCTCATTTAACTTAATTTAAAAGTTTAAAAAGAAATATTTTATTTAAATAATATATTATAAAAGTGTAATCTTTTTAAATAGGATATAAAAAAGTTTTAAGAAAACAAATATCACCCCCTCTCAACCCTCTTCCCAAATCCAAGTTCATGACTCCGTCATTGTGTGAGAGTGAAGAACTTACTTATTTGATTTTGTGAATAAAAAGGAGAATGTAAAGAAAGAAAAATTAATTTTATAAATAGAAAAAATTTTATGTCTCTACTTTAATTTCAATTTGAACAAAATAAATATTATTAAATAATAATAAATAATAATTATAAAAATATAATAAAAATTATAAACAATTATATAAAAGAAATACATATACATCACACGCAACCATATAGGACCTAAGAAAGGAAATGGAAATAGGGTATTTCAAATGTTAATGACACCTGGAATCACTGACAACCTATCATCTAATCATTTCGATCTATCGGGTTGTAAGTAGCCACTTATCGTTACTTACCCAGTAATACTAATGCTAAAAAGAGGCTTCTAGCTTTTTTAGCAGGTAAAAAGGTGAACAAAGATGTTCATTGAATATTAATAAAATTGATCGAACTATTGACTATATATCAGTTCAGCCAATTATTCATCTGCCAAAGATGGATAGTAACATCAGATGTCTAAAAAGTGGGCCGGGGCTGCCGTCCACTTGAAAATCCTATTGAGCAAAAGGAACCAATTAGGACATCGAGTCAATTCAAGGAAACAATTGAAGAGGGCTTTCGAGACTTGTCAAGCACTAAATCTTATCCTTTTAGTTACTTTTGTGGGGGATGTTTTGTTCATAAATATATCGAAATTCTTCAATGAAAATAGGTTTGTATTTGTGTACTTCGTTTTTCAATAAACTTGCTCGGAAACAATGAAAAGCCAAATGTTAGTAGAGAGTAGAGGTGTTTCCTAACAGATAGTTATCCTTAAAATTGTAATGCGTAAATTGGACGTGAGCTAGTGATACTTTGTTATCATATGAATAACGAAGAAAGGCATCTGTAATAATGTAAGCCTTCCACCATTTTTGTAAATGTAACAAGAAGTTGCCAAGAAAATTTTATTACAAAACTTACCATTGAAATTCCCCCCAAGTTATTTCAAAAGAATTTCCGGCAGCGACGTGAAACCTAAACACTTAGAATAGAAAATGTCATTACAAATTCAATAACATGAATATAGGCATGAAGAATTATAGGAAATGAAAGGCATAAATAAAGGAGGAATGTCGTGAAACTAGTCAAGGTTGGCAATGACAGCCTCAACAACCTCCTGGGTAGTGCTGCCTCCACCAAGATCTTTGGTGCGGTATTTGCCCTCTGAAATAACACGCTTAACAGCAGTCTCAAGACGGTCAGCAAAAGAAGGAAACTGAAGGTGCCTCAGCATCATGGCTGATGAGAGCAGCAAAGCAACTGGATTAGCCTTCTTTTGCTCCACCACCTTTTCATTCCCCACATTTCCTGCTGAAGCACCTTGCTCAAACACAGCATGATCAGCCCCCACGTTGCCTGAGGTTACCACAAGTGCGATTAGTTTTGAACCACTTATCAAGGCATAAATAGTCGAGAGATGAGAAGGGTTAATCCAGTATTACAAAGTTTAAACAATAATTTCTTTTCCTTTTTATTCCTCTTCTTGAGGAACAATTTTTTAAAGCACCATGAGTATACCATAGGCCAAAATGATTTCAACACCCAAAAGAAAAATTTAAATTATTTGGTTAGTCCTAGAATTTCATTCAGTTTTCAATTTGGCCCCTATAATTTTAAAATATTTTTAATTTGGTCCTTATCATTGAACCTTCGTAGTGTGTTGTTAAATTTTGAACATGTGGCTAACTACAACCTAAATATGCATGACTCATGTCAACTCACTCCAACCACTTGACTTATATAGCACCACATGCCACACCGTGAGTCAATTTCACAAATAGTGAATATTTAGTGTCAAGAAGGAACATGGTTGACTAGATCAGTAAAAATTAATGGCACATTGATAAAGGTTCAAAGAAAGACTAAATTAATAAAATTTAAAAATATAGGGATCCAATTAACTATAGGGACTAAAGTCAAAATTGAGTGAAACTTTACCAATACAGTAATTAACCCAAAAAAAAAAGGATTACATTCCTCTTTTATTTCACTCTCTAACTCATCCGTCGTTGGTGTCTTTTCTCTAGAGAGGGTGAGTTTACACCATGCACAATACATATCTCTTCATAGAATCATCTTACCAACAGGCTAAAGAAAAAAATTAGATGACATCTAGAAGTAGCAACTCAGATGGTTGTATCTAAAAAAAAAAAAATAATAATAATAATAATATATGAAGATAACTATTACCTCCGGGCATGACACCAGTGCCTCCAGCAATACCAGCTGCTGTATTTGCCACTAGATTACCATAAAGATTAGGAGTCACCTGCAAAACATGCAACCTGTCAGGAATCGCTAGAAAAGTCTAGTGCCACTGGTATAAAAGTAGAGTTAGATATCATGGTCCTCTTGGACATAGTACAAGTGACTATAATAGCAAAAGTCCCAGAAAATATAATTTCAGCCCAAACAACGACAATGACTAAAACCATCATCAGGGAGAGAATCCCTCCACCCCCACTCTCTTCTGGGGCGGAAAAAGAAAATTATTTGAGACCTAGATAATAGGATGAAGGAGATATAGGGTAGGATTGTGTTCAATCCCGATTGCCAGGCATGACAAGAAATCAATGGCCAGGAAGACAAGCAAGATAATAATAATAACATATTTATAGTCAATTCAACCAAGTTTGATATAATATTAATTGCTTGATCTGAGCATAGTTACAGAAAATAGCAGAAAAAAGTGGTAAATATTCAATCAGCTCAGTTGATGTTATCTGCCGTGGCTAATGTTAATCCCAAAATCTGCATAGGGACCACAACATGACAATCAAATTCTTAAATCAAATGCTGATATTACTGGCATCGTATAATACACTGTGGTATGACTCTCTTGACCCCAAAAATTCACTGAAATCTGTTACAAGTTAAAGCAGGAAGCATGTATTCTTATGAAAACATGATTTGCAAATGACAAAAATCGTATAGATGTGTCCAGCAGAAAAAGAAAAAGTCCACGAACCCAAAAAAAAAAGGGAAAATCTAACAGTCACATACCATTACATCAAATTGCTCAGGTTTTGAAACAAGTTGCATACAGCAATTGTCCACAATAATCTCACTGTACTTGATACTAGGATATTTTGTTGCAACCTCGCGGCAAGATTCTAAAAACAGACCATCTGCAAGTTTCATGATGTTGGCTTTATGCACAGCTGTGACTTTCTTTCTGTTGTTTAGGTAAGCATACTCAAAGGCATACTTTGCTATGCGTTCTGAGCAAAACTTTGTTATCACCTAGCAAAATGGCTAAATGAGAAACAGAAATGCAGCTAAAATCAAAAGAACACCGCAAACAACCTCAAGATACACACACATGCCCATATATATACATATATACACACACACAAAAGAAGTTGCTGCAGACTTTGTTTCAACATTGTTTAAATTAAAATTAATACAAGCTAATAAAAAGCTTTCCATTAAACAAAAGATATACTGGTACAGCCTGTAAAGCAGAATATTGAAAAAGGAAAAGACTGAAAAAAGAAGGAAGCAGCATACTTTAATGGGGCTTACACTCCAAAACTTACTTCTTTAACGGGTTGTAACTACTACACACCAACCAACAGCAGAAAGAATGCAGTCACTGCATAAGAAATTTCCACTTTCATATGGAAGCAAAAAGGTAAAAGGAAATTCTCCTCATGACACGTCAAGATCTACATGATTTATAGTCAATGAGAAAAAAAGAGCTTGGTAAGTATGGGAAGGATTAGCACACTGTTGCCCCGAGCACTCATGCTGCATTTCACACTGCCTGGCACAGGGCATGCTTAATAGTATATATTTTTTGTACACGGAACTGAATCTAAAATAAAAAAAATACACATATAGAAAAACCACAAAATGTTTCTTTTGAAAAAAGGGGAACCTACATTTTATTCCTATGAACTATGGTTTAACCACAAAATTGGTACATGAATTCTAAGTTTATGGGGGTGTGTTTTGTTATGTGTCAAATTCATGTATCAATTTTGTAATTAGATCATAGTTCATGGGGGTAACGTATATTCCTCCCCCCCTCCCTCCAAAAGAAAAAAAAAACTCATACATTAAACATTATTCATAGTCATACTAACTCCAAAAATATCTAATATCCAAATGTATCAAACATGATAACCCTATTTTCATGTTCTGTGTTCATAGGGTATTTATAATCTCATAACAGAGTTGGCAGCATAAAATGCAACGACATGCCGACCATATCACAAAAACAAGTTGGGGGTCTCCAGCCTCTTCACCAGCCATATGCTGCCAACTACAGCAGCTAAGGAGCCTTCCCACACAAATGAAGGAGAAAAGGAAGACAATATGCTCTGTAGTGCTCAGAGAGTGTCCACATTATGAATTGAGGTTACCATAATTTTGAGCTTTTTGAATATTGCAGAGAAAAAGCAAAAAGCACAGTGCCCAATTGTGCACCAAAAAAATAATGTGGAATTGGGCACACATTGCTGTGCATGTTGCTTATGCTACACATGGGCAATATTAATGTTGCATAGCGATAAGGGTCATGCTGCTCAACCCCAAGAAAAAGCAAATTATCATTTTGATAAAGTAATAATAAGAGATGGCAAAAAAATTGTTATTTGTTAATATACCCCATGCAGTTCTTGATTTGACTGATTTTAGGCTGTCTGGCCTTGCTTCTTAGAGCCCAAAAGCTACTTATTTTCCAAAAAAGTACTTATTTTAAAATTTGAAGGTGTTTGGCCAAGCTTCTGCTTAAAAAGAAGCTGCTTAGAAGCAAGGAAGCAAAAAATTGTTGCTTCTCATTGGAAACAATAGCAAAAGCAGAATTTTTTTTTTTCAAAAGATAATCATACCTCCAATCATAATCATTATTTGCCATAACTACCCTTAATTTTTTTTACCAAACCCCTGTTACAAAGTCAATTGCAAACATGCCCTTCTTCGTAATTTGATGGTTAAAAGCACTTTTTTTTTTAGGAAAGATTTACCAAATACAAACTACTTTTCAAATTGGATAAAAGCGCTTATCAAATGATTTTGTAAACTGCTTCTCCCTCAAAGTCTTATTCTGTAACTCCATTTGCAAAGAAGCTCTTTCAAAATAGCCAGAAATCTTAGCAATCCCAAATGGGCCCGCTTGAAAGGCCATAACTACTTGAAGCAGTTACGTGAAATGTGAAATAAGATATTTAGAAGGAGTGGAAAATCTCAGTTACAGAATGAGTCCTACCCGAACAAAAATAGTGTTATAAAAATGACCTTTTCCACCACATTATCATCAGTTCATCAGTTCCCAGCAGTCGACATGGAATTATATTTTTCTCATATGTAGGAACGGTGAAGTTAAAATTAGAAGGTACGAACTTGATTTCATTTTCCCTTGGACCTTGGTTCGGTATTTTTACATCATTCATCAAAAGCGCGGTAACTTAATTTCAAATATAGCTAATCAAAGTATCAAACCCAGCAAAGCCCCTGAATATCATAATTAATTATAAAAAATGTAACAACAAGCCGATAAGATAATTTATCCAGAGCGTAGGAATTAAATAAATAAGTAGATCAAATGGACTTCGAAACGATGAAATTTAGGCGTGATAAATCCTTTCTATACAGTTATTACTGATCAGCGCATAGAATTCAGAAGAATCGAAACAAGGATACCTTAAGGCTCTCAACAACGCCAGGAACCACCTCGTGCTCGAGACCTGAGTACTCCCCCTCCGTATTCTCCCTAATCACAACGATGTCCACGTTCTCGTGTCTTGTAGGTAAACCCGGCAAGTTGAAGCAATTCACAAGTGATGCGTACAAATCAAGCTCCTTTCTCAGCTGCACATTGAGAGAACTGACTCCACCGCCTACCGGAGTCTTTAAACCACCCTTCAAGCATACTTTGTTCTTTCGGATCGAGTCTAGTACCTCCTGCGGAACCCGCTTCATGTCACCGTGGACCTCGTAGCGCTCAAAGTAAACCGGAGCGTGCATCGCCTCCATGACTTGCTCGACGGCGTTGGTGACAAGAGGGCCAATACCGTCGCCGGGAATCAGCGTGACAGCTCGCGGTGCTCCGTCACCAGGTCGGGGCATGTAGGTGACGGACCGGGTAATGGGTTCGGGTCTAGGTCCAATGATTGTTGGACGGTTGGTAAGATGCTTGAGGATCGGTATTGTTCTTCGAGCCATAGAGTTAACAGATTTTGCGCGACACACTGATACAATGAGGGAAACAAAGGTTCACACTTTGAAGTTCAGAGGGCCGAATAGCGGTAATTGAGCAACATAAGGCTGTAGAAAACTGGCCATGGGAAGGCGCGAGAAATTGACGAGAAGATGTAGAAGAAAGAGAGGAAAAAAGGTGCTCCTATTTTGCAATCATGCCCCTTGTTTAACGGGCAATTTCATTGTATGACCCTCCTTCAACTTCAATGTGTTCTGGAAATTTATGTAGATATTAATGATATATGGTATGTCATGTACCCCTGCTAATTTAAGATTTCAACTCATCGTTAGAAACAAAAAGAAAAAAAATATTAGATTTCAACTCAGTTTTCAAATACTATAAATCTTTCATTTATGTAATTAGTATCTTAACCAATAATATTAAAATTATTAAAATAATTTACTTTTATTGTCATTTTAATAAAAAGGGTACTTTAAATCTGTTTCTTAATTTTAAACAAATTAATTAAAACATTATAAATTACAGTCAACGTAGGATAATTTAATTGGCAAAAGAAAATTGATGAGATTCTCCCAATCTAAAATCATAATATTAGTTGATTGATTCATACATTAAGAGTGCCAAAAATAAATGCATATTTTTACTATCACTTTTCTTAAAAACATTCACAAATCACATGTTCTCTGTGTACTCTCTTTGTATAAATATGGCTTCAACGACTACGGAATATAAGCTAATATCAAATTCATAAAGTATTTTCAGTGCCACGAGTTTATAGCTGACACCAGATCATCAGGCTTGGTTTTCAATTTAAAATAATATAAATTTATTTGTCATCTTTTTCAACTATTTTTATCAAAAGTATACTGACTTTTAATTTAGTTTTCCTGTAAATTGTTAATTCGACAAATGTTTATCCACAAAAAAATTCTTTAAACTGTATATTTATATAGACTCAAGCATATTTTTAACAGTAAATACGTCAATAAAGTTTACTAACTTAGGATAATTAGGGTTTAGACTTTTGTGTATTTATGACAAAATTTTGAAAGAAAAGATAATTTTGTTTTAAAATTAGGATAAAATGTTTATTTGCTCTATTATTATGAGAGAATTTAAAAAAAAAAAGGAATAAAATTGATTAGTTCAGAAATTTATTAACATAGTACTATATTTAATTATTTATAATTAAAATATTAATATTAATATTAATATTCACTTGATATAAATATTAAAAGCAATATAGCCTAGAATGCTATAAAATTTACTCGTTTTGTGAAACATTATGACCAAAGAGTGATTAAATACTCATGAATCTGTCAAACAGATTGACATAAACCAGAGTGCTTAAAAGAATGGGAAGAACCGGAATCAGGACAATAATCTGTCCATTACCATAATTAAGACATAATGCTTTATAACGTCTAAAACTTTTCACCACAATGAAGATGAAGCATAAAAGGCTATGTTACAGGACATGAGAAAAAAGAAACGAGCAGTCTCCTTTTAGAAACAAAGGAGACGTACACCACAGAATCCTGCATCCCTTTTAGAGAATGGACATCAACAGCATGTGAACTTAGCTTGTGTTACCTCAATGTCCAAGAACACACCTCTTTGTACTAAAGATTGCAAACTTAAATGCGTATACAATCACACCTGAACTATTAAGTTGAAGTAGAACCAGCATTTCCCAAACCCATAAACAATGTAAGCTGCTCTACAAAGTGCACTCCAGTGAGAATTTCCGTCGTTCCATACATAACATGCTTGGCAGGCTGCTGACTTCGTGCAAGCTCTTGCAGGCTGCCATGTTCAACGTAATTACCACCACCGATCATGAATACTATTGCTTCCTTAAATGGTCCTTTCACATGGCTGCTACTTGCTCCTGAACCAAACTTAGGAGCACGAGGATCAAACACAAGATAAGAATCAATTTCAGGATTTGGCCTCCCTTCCATCAAGGCTTCAACTGTCCTTGTTAAAGCTAGCTGCCTGTCATTAGATAAAGATTCTTGACACCAGCGGTCACTGCACTAATTGACTGCCCATAAAGTTTCTCAGCCCAGTCAACAATATTACTTCTGCTAGCAGAATTTGCTGATGCCAATGAGACATTCAATGACTTGATCTTTTTCATATACTGAAAAGCAGCAGTGTCAACCTCAGACTCTCTCAGAGCCTATTTGGTTTGAGGAGAGAAAGGAAGAGAGTGAGGGGAAATTTTGCAAAATTTCAATTTTACCTCTATAATTATTATTTAATCATTATTCAATACTTTCTATCAATAATTATTCAATCATTAAAAAGTAAGGGTATTATAAGTATTTTTTATCTATAAAATTACATTTTTCTTTCTCTTTTCATTTTCATACCTAACTTTTTAGGTATCAAATGAGCCTTTAGTGCTGCTTCCACAGCTTCCACTTCTGACTGATTAATGCTTCCAGAAGAATAAGATACATGATGGCAAAGCGAAGCTTGTCCATCTTTGTTCCCTTCCCTCTAAGCACACCAATAAGTTGATTCCGTTCAATGCCTCCTCTAACCATCATGTCATTCTCTCTCTCTCTTTTTTTTTTCCTGCATAAGAATCAAGTGACTCTCCTTGATCTCACCCAACAACACAGTAGCAGTATTAGCGTGCTTATCAATCACCTGCTTCCTTTCAGTCAGCTCAGGGAGTGAGTTCACAGCATTCATCAGATGCTTTGTGTTCCCAATCATGTCTGTCCCATCAGTTCCAGCAGTCCTCTTATTTACCTCATCTACATCTTTCTTATTCAGTTGAGTCTCAATCTCCACTGCAACTTCAGGAAATTCTGATGACCCATTTGCAACCCACAATGAGTCTGAACTATCTAATTCATACGATCTCGTCCCACCTTTTTCTCCTTGAAGGCTCAACCTATTCAGCTTCAACCCAAGAACATCGTGTACAAGTGGACGATAATGAAAAGCATGTTCTATTGCAACTGATAACTCAAAATTCCTGTCAAATATACACACAACTGGACGCTGAAAGAAGCTAACAAAACTACCACCCTCTGTAAACAAATTGTTCTTCAGAAGCAAGTGGTCTCGTAATCTTGGATCCAATGCTGATGCAACCATCTCAGCAGGACCACCACGTGGACACCTTATAATTGGGACAACAGCAAGAGTGGCCACAACACAAAATAAATCACTAACAATCTTCTCCATAGTCTCCTCAATTTCACGATCCCCAGCTGCTGGATTGTTCAACTGGACATAGATAGACTTCTAGGCCAAGGAAAACCAGTTATCTTCCAACATCACAAACTCCAAGTACTGATCATGCACCTTTGATATGCGATGAATTGAATCTGAATTCAGACTCCCAGATGCAAGATCCTACACAAGTGGGCAGGGAATGGAAGCTGAGAAATTGAGGTGAAAACTATCATACAACAAGCAGGAGGCATCAGCAATGATCCACCGGATATTTGATTTAGTAGGTTGAACAAGATAGACAGCAGGCACATTGTGGACAGCTTTTCGTTCTCCATCAATGAGAAGGTAGAAGGTCACGCCATGTCTGTGGAGGTCCTTAACATGAATCAATGGTGAAAGTATGTTTTGGCAAAACTTGTTGTAAATCAAGATCTTGTAAACCTCTTCGTTTGCAGTGCCCATTGCGTTAATCGGATGGTTTAGATTCAACATACAGGTTATACATTCTGAATTCCCAATCAGTATATCAGACTCATGAATAACTATATAATTCACAAAAATGCTAAGATTTCAATTTACGTATAGTGTAAGAAAAAATATGTTTTCTCGATTTCAAATTTAGTCTTAAAAGGAATATAGCAGCCAAAGCTTAAAAAAAAAAAAAGTAGAAACATAAACAGGTATTGGTACAAAGTTGAAGGAAAATTCTGATACTCAATGTAAGAGGTAATTCATTTCAGAGTCAAAAGTCCTGCTATGCCTCTCATCACTCTTATTTATAATACTCCTTGCTACTGACAGCTCACCACAGTAACAGAAAAGCAATAACAATAATAACAGAAATATAGAAATATTATCTAACTAACACATATCAATATAAACCCCCCCCCCAAAAAGAAAAGGATCCTTGTCCTCAAGGATCGGGAACTATAGCAGTTGGAAAATCAGGAAATTGTTGCCGAATGGTTGTAAGTGACTCCCAAGCAGCATCTTCTCTACTGGCATGCTTCCATGGAATTAAAACCTAAGTCAATGGAAGTTTATGCTTATTGACAACCCTCTGAGCAAGGATGCATTCTGGTTCCATTGAAAAATATCCATCCTCAATTAGCTGTGGCAAGCCTAAACTAACCGTAACTCATTCTTCGATGTGTTTCTTTAATAAGGAGACATGAAAAATAGAATGGATTCGAGTGTTTGCTATTAATTCAAGCAGACAGGCTATAGACCCAATTTTCTGCAAAACTCTATAGGGACTATAATAACAGGCAGCCAGCTTATGGATAGCTAAATTATTGAGGGTGTTTCTATGAAATGGCTAAAGCTTGAGATAGACAAAATCCCCAACAGCAAAAACTCATTCAGACCATTTCTTATTGGTGATTTGAACCATACAATTTTGTGCTCTAGTCAAATGAAACTTGAGTAATTGTAAAGTAGATTCTCTATCCTTCAAACTTTGATCCAATAGCTCATTGTCACTATCACCTGCCAAATATGGAAGATGAATGGGGGGAGGAACACCATAAACAGCCTCAAAAGGAGTCATGCTAATAGAAGAATGATGGGAAGTATTGTACCACAATTCAGCCAAGGGAAGCCATTTCGCCCAATCTTTAGGATGATCATCCGACATGCATCTTAAGTAGCACTCTAAACACCTATTCGAAACTTTCGTTTGCCCATTTTTTTTGTGGATAATAAGCAAATCAATACAGCAACTTCGCCTTGTTTATTTTAAACAAAGCCCTCCAAAAAGAACCACAAAATATGGGATCCCGATCAGTTACACTGGTTTCAGGAAAACCATATAATTTGACAACATGATCCATAAAAACTTGAACCACTTCTACAACTGTGAAAGGGTGGTGCAAGGCGATAAAGTGAGCAGCCTTGGGCAGACAATCTACTACCTCCAAGATAACCTTATTACAGGATTTAGGCAACCCTACAACAGTCCATGCTAAGGTCACTCCACACAACAGTAGGGATAGGAAAGGGCTGAAGTAAACCCAGTGTGCAGACATTCTCTACCTTAAGCCGTTGACAAGTAGCACAAGCATGGACAAATTGTCGAACACCCTTTTCTAAACCCCTCCAGTAAAATACAGCAGCAATTTGCGTATATATAGCTGTTATACCAAAATGACCACCAAAAGAGTCAACTTGAAAATGATGGAGTAGCTGAAGGCATAGGGCCTGGTCCTCTCCCATTACCAATTTGCCCTTCCTCTTGAAAATTCCATTGCACCAAGTATAATGAGGATGAGACTAAGTTTAACTTTAACCTCCAACTCTTCAATATAAGCTTGCATAATCTGTTATTAGCCTGATAAGAAACCAAAACCTTGCTATTCAAGCTCAAAACTACTGAAATAATAGCAAATAATAGCGAAACAAGAACTGTTCTTCATATGTGGATCTGGATGGCACCTAGAAAGTGCATCAGCTACTGGGTTATGTCTTCCTCTTCGGTATATGATCTCATAATCCAACCCCCACAGTTTATCTAACCACTTGTATTGCTCAGGTGTAACATTCTTTTGCTCAGTAAGTGCTTTAATGGTAAGTGATCAGTGATAATCCTAAACACCTACCATACAATTACTAATGCTAATGTTTAATATAAAAAACAATGGCTATCATCTCCATTTCATAAGCAGAAGCATGTGTCTTCCTGGAAGAAAGCGCCTTGGTCACAAAAGCGATAGGATGGCCATGTTGCAATAAAAGAATGCCAAACCTAACATTTGAAGCATCCGTTTCAAGAGTGAAAGGTTCAGAAAAATTAGGTAAAGTGAGGATAAGGGTGGTAGTCATGGCTGTCTTGAGTATTTCAGCTTCTTTGGTCCATGTAAAAGCTCCCTTTTTTAAGAGATCTATAAGAGGTTTGCTTATAGAATCATAATCCCTCACAAAACGCCTATAACATCCTGTGAGTCTCAAAAATCCTCTCAATGATTTTATATTAGATGGAATGGACCACCAAGAATGCACAACGTCTATCTTTTTTGGATCAGTTGTAACACTATAGCCAGAAATGACATGACCCAAGTAGTCAATACTAATAATGCCAAAAGTGCACTTACTTTGCTTTACGAGCAAGTATGCTGTCGTAAAGTGGCCAAGGTACTCCTGATGTGCTGCAAATGGAGCTACCAGGTGATACTATATGCCAATATATCATCAAAAAAATACCAAGATAAATTTTCAGCGGAATGGTTTAAAAACCATGTTCATTAAACCTTGGAAGGTAGCCAAGGCATTCGTCATCTGAATGGCATAACCAAGACCTTGTACAACCCTTCATGAGTTCTAAAGGCTGTTTTATGTATATCAACTGGATGCAATCTAATTTGATGGTATCCTGCACACAAATCCAGCTTGGAAAAATATTGGGAGCCTTGCCTCTCATCGATAAGATCCTCAATGATTAGAATGGGAAACTTATTCTTGATAGTCTACACATTAAGTTCTGGTAATCAACATAGAAACGCTATATATCATCCTTCTTCTTGACCAAAACAACTAGTGAAGCAAAAACACTTTGACTAGGCCGAATGATGCCATTCAAAAGCATCTCCTAAACCAATCCTTCCAACACATCCTCTTGCAAAGGCCCATATCAATAAGGCCTTAAGCAAGCTGGTTTTTTCTCCTTCAAATGAATTACATGGTCAAAATCTCTAAAAGGAGGCAAGGCCTTTGGTTCTTGAAATACATCTATAAACTCCTGAAGCAATTCAGTTGAAGAATTTTTCTCAGCCACTGTTAACCCATTCTCTGCATTACGCAACCCAAGCTGGTCTTCTTCTGAAATACAGCAAAACTGAACCAAGAACAACAATTTTGCCTGTAATAATTGTTTACTAGACACATCACATTTGTCAATATTGCTCTTAGGGTTTTCAGACCAAAAATCTCAGGGTAATTTCCATGCAACATAAAACACAAAAACTATTGTTGAAAATCCCACTAAACTCTTCCCAAAGACCTAAACCAATTCATACCCAAAATCATGTCATATCCTCCTAACTCCATCACCAAAAAATCAGCAACAAAAACCTGATCATTCATACTACATGGCAACCGTAGATAGCTTCTATCAATGGTCAACTGATCTCCATTAGCTATGGAGATTTTGATTTTTTTAGTAAATTGCATTTTCAATGTCAATCTTCTTGCCAAATTAAGATCCACAAAGTTGTGACTGCTGCTTGAATCCAAGAGTATCATCACAAGTTGTTGTTTTATCATTCCCTCTACCCTCATTGTTGAAACTACTATTGACTCCCCTTAGAGCCACCGATAGTATTCAACGATATTCGTCATGGTATCCCCTCTGTGGCTTCCTGTATACCTGCTACCACAGTATCTATATCCATAATGTCTTCTTGATCGTCCTTGTCTACTACAATCATGAATAATTGGGAGTTTTAACATTTATGATTGAAGCTGTACTTCTCAGGACACCAATAGCAAAGTCCCTTACGCCTTCATTCATCCATTTCCCATTGCTTGACAGCCTTTTCATTTGTGGACGAATTCTTTGATTTCACGGGACAGAATTAGCTGTAAATTTCTTATTAGTATTGGTGATAGAAGTTGATGAAGTGTAAGAATGGCCTGCTGCTTCATGTTTGTATGAAACAGAGGAAGGAGTGAAAGAAGGTTTAGATGTGTAGGTGTTAAAAATAGTGGAAAGGGGCTGTATCCTATTCAGCTCAGCTGAACCTTGGTGACACATGGCTTGAACCTATCCTTCGGGTAACTGAGCTAGGTACATTATGCTAGATAGTGAACTTGGCTTAAACATTCTCACCAAAGCCTCAATCTCAAGTTTCAATCCACCAAGGAAACAGCTAATGGCAAGTTCTTCTGGCAAGTCTACCACAGCCAAAAGTTCTTCAAATCTCTCTTGATACTAACTCACAACCTCTTCTTGTTTGAGATTCTTTAGCTCCGACTTCAGGTCAACCTTCAAAATGTCTCCAAACCTCTCGCGCAAAGCTTCAGTGTAGTCAAGCCATCCTATATCACCTATCTTTTTCTTACACATAAAATTCTAGTGCCACTGAAAAACTTTGTCTTTCAAATGTAAGCTGATCATCCAAATCCTCTGATCTAGTTAAGTGTTGTCAATGTCAAAAAAATTGCTTGCATCTATATATCCAACCTTCAAAGTTAAATCTGTAAAACTTTGAAAAGTCAATATGGACAAATTTGGTCGGAAATTGATAGTTCGTTGCTTGATTTCTAGTGTAAGAACTAAATTGAGGATAACAACTAGTTGATTGTCCTCCATTTCCATTTGCTACACCGTTTGAACCATTGATTTCATCCGTAGCATTCACTTGTAATGATGATAGCTTTGATGCCATATCAGTCATCAGATTCTCGATGATCAAGGCATTCATTCACGCATAAGCAGATTGAAGCCCCTCAATGTTCAACTGTGTCTGAGAGGCATTGTGCTCATGCTCTCAAAGGCGTTCAGACATGCGTGTTTCCATTTCCGTGAATCACTGGCTCTGATACCAGTTGGTATGAAGTTGAAGGAGCTTGGTCTAAAATTCCCGAAAAATTAGCTTTTTATGATTACATTTATCGTCGTTGATACGTAATATATGTATTCTATTTGTGCAGAGCTAGGTCTGATACTCTGTTAGGGGTAATTCGAAATAACAAATAAAAAATATATAAAAAAATTGGAATTCTGATACTCAATATATAAGAGGTAATTCATTTCAGAGTCAAAAATCCTCTTTATGCCTCTGACCACTCTTATTTATAATACTCCTTGCTACTGACAGCTCATCAAAGCAATGGAAAAGCAATAACAACAATAACAGAAATATAAAAATATTATCTAACAAACACGCATCAGGTATCACGATATAGAACATCTTCGGTGTTATCTAAATTCAGTTTTTAAATTGATGCAAAAAGATTGAAATTCTCCGATAGAAACTACAATTGGAGATTTACGCAAGTACCAGAAATCTAAAGGAAGATGAGAATCTTGATTAAACATTACCCGTTTGCTTATGACGAAGATTGAGAGACATAGCTCTTTATTTCGAGTTCTCCTAAACACCAAGGACCTGCGGAGCGAGTTTACGGAACTTTCTTCTTTCTCCATCTGTATAGCTTTGGAAGAAGAAAACGGGACAAACGGAGGGGAGTATTTAGTTCCCAGAGGTGAAAGATTTCATTTTTGAAGCTGCGCAAGGCGCAAAAGGGCTCATCCAGAGGAGACCTTAAGGCTCCGTAACCAAACGGAGGGAAGGTTAACCCGTGGGGGGGGGGGGGGGGGGAACGAGTTTGGTCGAGAGAGGGGGGAGGGAAGGGGATTATTGTTTGGTCGAAGGAGGTGTTAATTATATTTGAATAAATTTATTTTTATATTATTTTATTTTTATTTTTAATAAAAAAAGTTATTTATATTAATATTTTTTAAAAAAATTATGAATTTTATTTTTTTTATTTTAAATTTTTGATAAAAAAATTATTTTAATTTTTATTAAATATTAAAATATTAAAAAATAATAAAATAAATTATAATTTAAAAAATATTACTTTTTCTCCTTTCCTCCAACACTTCTAATTTAGAGAGAAAAAAATTTACCTCTATTTTGCCCCCACTTCTTTTCTTTCTTTTTTAATTTTGTCTAATCAAATATCTTATCCCCTTCCTCTCTTTTCCAAAAACCTTTAATCAAACACACCCTAAAATTGAACCGCGCAAGCCGGAAGGTGCTGGGGTAAAATCTGAAACTTCAAATTGTAAATGATCCCCATCTTGCGGTGGTTACTTTTCTACTAATAGTTTTTGGGCACCTCATTCTTGTTGTAACTATTGGTGTAAATTACACAGGGTGAAATTATATTAGTTTTTTATTTATTTTCAATATATATATATAATCATTTTTTAAAACACAATGCTATATTATATTTTAATTTAATTTTACATTTTTTAACTAAAATATTATCAATTAATCTGAATATATGTTTTTTAATTAAATTTAATAAAACAAAGTTTATTATATATATTTATTTAAATAAAGTATGTATTTATATATTTAAGATAAAAGATATTTTAATAAAAAAATTTATATTCAATTAAAGTGAATAATTAAAAAAAAACATTGCATAATTTGGGCGAAGCTAAAATAATTTACGCCAACCATTTACCTGGATGAAAGTAAAAGAAAAGAAAATTTCTATTAAAAAAAGAAAGAAAAAAAGTAAACATTTTATCGAAGATGTTATAGCGTCTGGTCGCAAGGAATCAAAGTGCGAGGGAGGAAAAAGAGTCGAGTGCTAGAAATGGAGGCTAAGTCGTTTCTCCGGAACAGATACTGGGTTTTGAGGCATGGCAAGAGCATTCCGAACGAGAGAGGCCTTATTGTTTCCTCCATGGTTTGCTATTTGATTTCTCATATTTCCCTTGGCTTACTTTTACTACCGATAAATTGGAGCTGATTTTGTATTTATTTAGTGCATGATATTAGTGCTTCATGTGAGAATGTTAATTATGCTGGAGGAGACTAGTAACTAATAAGTGATTTATGGTTATCTTCCTTTTTCAATTTATATAAATATATATATATATATATATGCCAAGAAGTAAAAGGACATCCATGAATGCAGCTTCTGACCAGTTGCTGAAAAAATAACAGGAAAATGGTACGCGTCCAGAATTCCAATTGGCTTCGGAGGGAGTTAATCAAGCAGAATTGGCTGGAAAATTATTCCAAAAGGTAGCTGTTTTTCCTTTTCAAAGTCTCCTTTCCAAGACATGATTTACCTGCCCATTTAACGAATCTTCTAAGAGGCCAAATCACCTTTTTATTATCGTTCATTGTTTGAGGTTGAGTGTGTGTGTGTGTGTGTGTTTGTTTATTTTGTCTGACGCTCCATATATGTGTGTGTGTGTGTGTAAGCATGCTTACCGTCTTTAGTTTTTTATTTGCAGCTACATGTCATGCTTTTATTAAGCTCCTATTGGAAAATGACCATGCATCATACTCAGTTTCTTAGGACATGGATTATTTTCCCCAAAAGATGGACACTAACTTCTATGAATATATTAGAAGCTAACTTGACGACTTTTACTTTAATGAGGTTGGTCAGATGAGCAGTCTAGAAGAGTCATGGTAAAATTAAAAATAAGTCACTTCTCCATTGACCGCTGTAGTCTGATTTTTGGTACATCAACATATTAACCTGAATATCTTAATCTTGAATGGCGTTGGAAGAAATTATTTTATGTAAGTGAAACCTGCTTAATATAAGAAAAGCCTATAGAGAACATTGAAAAGGTTCATTGGCAAATAACAATTGCAATATGCTCTTTGACAAAAGAACATTTGGCAATTCTGATAGGAGAATCTTGGCTATTGATTCTTCTGGTATTTATTCTTTTAAGTCCTTCTTTTAATACCTTACTCATTCTTCTAACAGAGACAAAATTCTTCTTAACAAACCCCATTTGGAAATCTAAGGCCGCCTCTAAGGTCAAGATGTTTGTTTGGACTGTGGTACTTTAGGATCAACACTGATGACACGTTGCAGGTTCACAAACAAAATACAGCTCTTTCTCCTTATATATGCATTGTGTGTATGTCTAATTTTGAATCAGTGGCAAACCCCTTTTTACATTGCCCAGCAGCCGTCTTCTTATGGTGGGCACCCAAATGAGGTGAAGAACCCTCCCCAATCTTTTGTAGGTAGCCCTTTCCAAAGCCTCCTACCACTAGCTTTAATACCAATTTATAGGCAGTCAAGCAAGATGGAAAACCTTCTCTCAAAAGCTAACTGTTGAAGTGGAAAAACTATCCTACTTAAGTGCCTTATTTAACAGCCCATACTATTTGATGTGGGATTTTGGCATCCTATACTACCTTAGTCTTCATCAAATAAATTGTTTAGAGTCCTTGATGAACTTTGTATCTGCCCTTTGGCTTTGGAGCAATTTCTCTTGACATGGTACATAGATCTCATAACAACAAAGAGGCCAAAACTTTGTGGCAATGTACAATGTTTGTTTTGTTATGGTGCGTTTGGCTGGAAAAGAATACTTGCATCTTTAATGGTGGCTAGTCACCACTTAACTTAGAGTGGGACAGGGAAGTGTTTTTGGTTTCCCTTTGGTGTTTCATCTTATGGTCTCTTCTAAAGAATGTCTCTTTCAGATATTCAGAGAGATTTGGAAGCTTCGTTGCATTCTTGATTCTACTGTTTATTCTGTTTTCTTGCCCTTCTTCTTTGTTCTTATTTTATGAGGATACCTTGTCTTCCTTGTAATCTTTTCTCTTTCTAATGACGTTTCTTCTATTACTATAACAAAGTGGGGGGGAAAAAAAATTCTCTTTGACAATATATGGTAATAACTATGTCAGAAGGACCATTTGACCTATCAACTCGCCCCTTATTGGAAATCTATCTTGTTCTGTTTTAAGGTAGAAATAGGGAGCATAAATTAATTTCGACTTTGAACACTACATATGCATTTTGTATTATGTAAACATCACAAAAGGAGCATCATATATGCTTTCTTAGTTGTTTACGGGTATTTCTTGGACAGGAACTAGAGACAAGCAGCATACCACTTGAAAATGTACGCATTTGCTACTCTCCATTTTCAAGAACAAACCACACTGCAAAAGTTGTTGCAAATGTGCTAAACCTTCCTTTCCAAGGACCACAGTGTAAGGTGAGGCGTTGAAGCTCCCCTAACAATTCCTTTTACATAGCAGATTGATTTCGTTCCCCCCTCCCCCCCTCTTTTTTCTTCTCTTTTCCTCCCAAGAAGCCCTCAAACCTGGAGGTGACCTTTCAGAGTAGGAAACTTGCTTCTTACTATGTTAACTCCTCAAATTTCATAATTTTATTTTTCTACATGTAAAATCTGTTTTGCAATTCTTTTTCATATGTTTTTATATTATTTTACTTCTTCAATTGCATCTATCTTTTTATGCAGGTGATGGAAGATCTTCGAGAACGCTTCTTTGGTCCTTCATTTGAACTTCAATCACATGATAAAGTAAGTGATCATTGGCTCTTGGCAGTGATAAAAGTGGCAAATTGAAGGGCTGTTAATCTTTGTTTCATATTTAGGTTCTTTTCTTTTCTTCGGTGAGCATTTGGCTCTAGAGATATTGGATATTCAAAAGTCAAAACATTAGCCAGGTTCTGGTTAAGTCCGTGCAGTGCCACAATTGAATAAAACTAGTGCTTATAAGTGTTTTCATACCATCTGTAACTTAGGCAACTCTGAATTTTCTCTTACTGTTACCAACAGTATGCAGAGATTTGGGATCTTGATGAGAAGGATCCACTCGCAAGGCCAGAAGGAGGAGAAAGTGTCAAGGATGTTGCTTGTAGACTTGCAAGAGCAATGGCCATTATGGAGTTGGAATTTGAAGGGTAATGATTTTCATCTTAAGTATCTATCATTAAAACATCTTGCGGATGTCTCTTGTATTTCAGCGCGTTGCAGTGCAGCACCTCTCTAGGAGCCTGGAGTAACTACAAGCATGCAAATTGACAGTTTGGATTGCAAATGGATGTTAAGTTTAAAATAGAATTTTCTTACTTGTGATCCAAATGGAGCGGTTTGACTGAAATTCTCTGAATCATTTACTTCTATCATTACAACATTTTATTGTCATCCTAGTATACTTGAAGTATGTTTTGGTATACTTAATTTATATTCTATGACTCTATTAGGTTATAAAAATTTGTTTCCCATTGTGCAGATGTGCCATTTTGGTAGTCAGCCATGGAGATCCCCTGCAAATCTTGCAGACGGTTTTGAATGCAGCTAATCAACCCAAGGAATCCACTTATGTTGAGTTAGGGTCAAGATTAGAGGCAGTCCAGGTGGCGCCCATATTGTCCCAGCACCGCAAATATGCGCTGCTTACTGGAGAGCTCAGGGCAGTCATTTGATATTTGCTGTCCAGAGGAAAGGCAACCATTTTTTATGACCCTATTACATTTGTTAGTTTATTGTGATCACATTTTTGAATAATTGGAACGAACTTTTGCAGACGTTGTTGCTTATATTCTTTAATCAAGTATGGTGCGATTCACATTCAAACGGTTATATATTAGAAGTGTGATAAAATAGGAGGTGCATTTTTTGGTTTTGACATGATTTCTTTACATCTTCTGGGGTTAGAAATGGCTCAATAGCAATTATTTTGTTAAAGTATTATTATCATGCAGCAGCATCCAGTCCAACATCTTAATAAACCATTTGCGTTAGCATTGTTGTTAGAGAACTTAAAGTCAGGTTCGAGAATCCAGGATATCTCTATTATAGCGACAAGGTATCTCAATATATGGCAAAGGATTCATAACAATCGACACTGATTGACGGATTCACCAATCATGCCAACTCCTAACAGCTATGCGAGTGAAGAAGTAAAATCAATGTAGCTTATGACCAAATTAATAACAGTTGGAACAAAGGCTTCCGCAAATAGAGTCCTATTTTGGAGGCGAGTGGGCCAATGGGTGACAACGTTGAGATAACCTATTATCTTCATCAGCTGTGCACTCTCCAAATATATCCAGCATCATCTAATTCGAAGTTGCTGAGTCCTTAGAAATAGCATTTGGTGATGAAATTACTGTGTTTGAAAGGTATTTACCTAATGAGGAAAATAGATCACAGGAAAAGATGAGAACTCATACAATAATGATAAGAAGCCACAACAAAGAATTGGTGCATATGATATCTACAAGGTCAAACGGTTACTAGTAGAAATGGGCATCCGTTCATGCTCTTACTGTGAATTGTTACTAATGAAATTGAAAAAGAAATAGAGATATGAATGAAATGAAATTTATTATATTTAATATGATATAGAAAAGAATATTAATATCATTGTATTTGTATATTTATTTGATAAAAATAATATAAAAATAAAAATACTAAATAAATGACAAAAATTATTTAAAAAAGAATAATAAATATTAAATAATGATAATAATAATATAATAATAAAATTATATAAATTAAGTTTTTTTTATCAATTTGCATGCTTTTATAAAGGATGTATTTTTCTTTTTCTTTTTTTTTAATAATCCTAGTGATGTTCTTCTTCTTTTCTCTTTCCCCTCCATAGCTGTTACCCAACGGAACAGTGGCTAGCAATAATATACAACGCCCTTTTTATTCCCGTCTGTGAATTGAGCCCAAAGGAAAAAGTATGACTAAATTTAATAGGTTTTAGTGGTTAAAACTTTTGTCATTTTATTGCATTTAGCACGATTACGAGTGTCTATTGCTGATTAAACGACGCCGTTGTGATCGGCTTTCTTGTCTTCGGAAGGTAGGGGGAGCGACTAGCAAGAGGACTGGAGACGTCCTGACTTCTAATTCTACCAACGGAGACAATTGACGCCCTAGCGAGTAGAGATGGATAAGAAGGCAGTACTGAGGGAATGGTTCGAACGAGTTGACTCAGACAGAAGTGGGAACATAACAGCTCTCCAACTCAAGGTTCCTTTTTCTCCCCCGGTCCCTTCCTTTATTCCTTCGAAGCTATCTTTGTCTGACGGTGTCTTTATTTTCTTTGTCTTAAACCTTTTTCATTGAATGGGATGTTTTGATAATCAGAGAGCTCTGTCTGTGGGGAACCTCGAATTCCCCCTCTCAATTGTTCAGCAGATGATCAGGTCCGATGTTCCCCCAACTTCTCTCCTTTAATTAAATACATGTACTGTGTTATATGTCATAGTTTACTTGAAAATGTACATTTTGTTTGATTGTCCTGGACGACGCAACATTTTGTTTTAAGTTTTTCTTTCCCCTATAGGATGTACGATTTTGACAGGAACGGTACGATGAGTTTCGAAGGTAAGTGATTACGCTTATTGCCGAGTCTGTATTTTAAGTTATCTGGGGTCTTTGTTGCTTATAAATATAAAATAATGTACGATTATGTGTATTATGATATTGACGAACAACTCTTACAACTGATCTTCATCAAGGAGAAATCTTTGCTGTTATAATTTGGTGGGTGCCTGTCTTGTATATGAAATTATGTGTACATGTTCAAGTTGGACAACGGATTTTTCTATGCAACTGTAAGGATTTATAATATATATCTGTGGACAAGAAAAAATGATAAGGGAATGGAGAACCAGATGCCTGCCCGGGATACTATCTTGAAACACTATCTTATCATAAGTAACCGAAACATATTTTTAGAAGCTTTTGCTTTTTATGTGGTTGATCTTTGTCACGTAATTGGTATTTTGTTTGACCTAAAAGAGGTTTTATCAGTTTCTCTCTAACCTTAGAATGAATTGTTTTTCCAGAATTTGTTGCTCTGAACAAGTTCCTCCTTAAGGTTAGTAGTTTTTACCTGAGCTAAATTAGTCTAGATGACATATCTGTAGCTTATTAGCTGATTTCAGCTTGTAGATTTCAAGCCAAATGGTTACTTCAACGATTATGTTAATTTTCTGTCATAATTTGAGTTCACCCTACTTCTATGGGGCCTACTACGTCACCATTCACAATGAAGAATCTTAAGTTATTCATTTAATGTTAACCACGTACATTTTCATATGACTTTCGATGGCTTTGCAGGTTCAACAAGCATTTTCTGATCTGGAAAGGTGATCTATTTCTTTTTCCCATAAGGCTTGTTCAATTTCATGTCAAGTCTTCTAAATATTTTTCTTTGCCTGTAGATCTAGTGAGATCAACTCACATGATGAATATCATTCAGGAAAGATATCAATAATATGGAGGTTTTAAACCAAGGGAGCATGACTAGTTTGAATCTTAATATTGCTTTAACCTGATGGTATATTTATGACGTGATATTAAATAATGAATTTGGTTAAAAAGTTTGACTCCATTTTTAGTCTCAGATATACTTGAACTCTTTTTGGTTGTCAAGCAACATTAGCTTCGTAGGTTTATCATTATTTACAGAATTTGGAGATAACACTAGTTGGGTTCATTGATGCAGAGGTCGTGGTTTTCTTGTACCTGAAGATGTACATGAGGTATATAGTAATAATTATATCACTAATGTTCTTGATTATATCCTGTGCCTCGCTAGCACTAATATTGACATAGTCCATCCAGTTTACCTTTTGAATTTTATATTATTAACTCCCCAAGATGTAACAACAAAAAAGTTAAGCTCCTTTGATGTTGTATGATGCTGGATATGCTCCTCTTACGGTATCCTTGCTTCTTAAACCAACACCCCCCCCCCCCCAAAAAGAAAATCAAAAATAAATAAATGAATCAAAGAAGGGGTTCCTTGATTTAGATGTTTTCCAGGATCCAGGAATAATGTAAGTTGGAGTCTACGTAACCCTGTTTATAGGGATAGGATTCTCCTTTAATACTAATTTTGTTGAATCCCCTTATAAAATTTTCAGGCATTGGTTAAAGTTGGTTTCATGCTGGATTCTCCTGCTTTTTACACTGTGTGCGAGGTAAAGCATCTTGGTTTTTTAAGATGTGTGCTAATTTTATGTTGGAGAAGTTGTTAGTCACTGTCTGCGTGCTTCTATTTTCTATTTTTACGTTTTTCTTTGATATTGCAGTGGCGAGACAGAGAAATCACTAATGTAGTGTGCTTGACATTTGAATTAATTTGTCAGTATTGCATGTGGAATTTTTCCTCCTAAAGAAAACTTTTGTTGGTGATTCATTTGTGCAATATTGCAATCCAGAATACCATGCTAAATATTTCTCTTCGATTCTTTAGAGCTTTGATCAAAGTAAGAATGGGAGGTTTCGGCTGGATGACTTCATATCTCTCTGTATATTCGTACAGTCAGCTCGGTAAAGCCACATGTTTCTAGCATGTTCTTCATGTTGAGAGTAAATGTTTTTATTTTGGAGGCAGAGGGGTTGAACAAATTTTTAAATGCGTATCAGCTTCAACCCCTCCCCAAAAAAAAAAAAATCTATTGAGGTTTCACTTTATTGCTAGCCATAACAAGAATATTGTATTGTGTATTCCAGGAATCTGTTTAACTCATTTGATACAGCGAAACAAGGCAGAGTTACCCTTGATTTTAACCAATTTGTCTATTGCAGTGAGTACAAACTGATCAACCTCATATAATTTTTTGCTTTTCATTCATTTATTTAAAATTCTTGCATAGTGGATTGGTATTTTGATTTTTAAGTAGAAAAATAATAAAATAATGCTTCTCCCACACTATTTCCTCAATCATTTTGTCTCTGCAGTCATTGTGATTATATCCTGTTTTCCGACTATTTCACAAATCGCAATAACATTTAGTCGATAGAATCCATTTTATTATCATTTCTTTTTGGTGCATCGCTATCTGAACTCGAAATGTTAATTCACTACCTTATGTTTTTCATTCTTCTACTTCTCCATCCAGCTGCTAATTGTAGAATATGATTCAAATATCGGATCGGTTGCGAAGATGACATAGATGCTGCATTTTGTACAATAGCTCCAAAGATTCTTGGAGCAAGTTTAATAGTGATGTAGACAACATTTCGATGCTGATACTGATTGCTGTTTGTCTGCGTAGTATTGTGGAAATTTTTTGAAATTGTAGTTTTCTCTTATTTAAAGAGATTTAAATTCGTTACAAAATTCTGTGTCTACAGCGGATTGTTATTGGTATAGCAATGTATGACTCACTATTGCCTATTGGTTCAGATTCTCGTTATATTCTCACTTTTAAGCAATTCTCGAATCTCGAAGATTACCCAATCCATGTGATCATGTGAATAATTTAGAATTAATTGGGATGAGGCCTACTGGAACTCCAATAACATTGGAGATTACTAGTGAATAAGAGGGAGTATAGTACTATCTTCTTATTCTATACTCCCCCCTCTTGACCTGGAAACAGTTATTTTTTAAGGGTAAAAAAAAAAGCTGCATTTCAAAAAAAAAAAAAGGTGTCACATTATAAACAATTAAAGAACAAGAAATCTATAATAAATCCACAGTGAAAACAGATCTTCATATATATATATATATATATTGATTCTTTAAGAAAACTCCTAAAATAAAATCTCAATTGCCCTAGATTGGGATAGAAGATTTAATTCGGACAATTCAAAGATACTTCTCAAGTATAATAACCAAGAAAAAAATGGAATCATTCTTTAAAAATACTAAACAGTGCACCAAATTGGAGGGGGGGGGGACTAATCTACCCATAGTTTGAAGATACCTTTAATAATACATAAAAAAGAAAATGAAACTATCCTTGAAGATAAATGGAATCATTCTTTAAAAATACTAAGATATTTCTCAGGTGTAATAACCAGGAAAAAAATGGAATCATTTTTTGAAAATACTAAACAGTGCACCAAATTGAGGGGTAGGACTAATCTAACCATAGTTTGAAGATACCTTTAACTATAATAACACATAAAAAAAAAAAAAAAGAGGAAACTATCCTTGAAGATAAATGGAATCAGTCTTTAAAAATACTAAGAAATTTCTCAGGTATAATAATAACCAGGGAAAAAAATGGAATCATTCTTTTAAAATACTAAACAGTGCACCAAATTGGAGGGGGGGGGGGCTAATCTAACCATAGTTTGAAGATACCTTTAACTATAATAACACATAAAGAAAAAAAAGGAAACTATCCTTGAAGATAAATGGAATCATTCTTTTAAAATACTAAGATATTTCTCAGCTATAATAATAACCAGGGAAAAAAATGGAATCATTCTTTTAAAATACTAAACAGTGCACCAAATTGAGGGGTAAGACTAATCTAACCATAGTTTGAAGATACCTTTAACTATAATAACACATAAAGAAAAAAAAGGAAACTATCCTTGAAGATAAATGGAATCATTCTTTAAAAATACTAAGATATTTCTCAGGTATAATATAACTAGGGAAAAAAATGGAATCATTCTTTAAACATACTAAACAGTGCACCAAATCGAGAGGTAAGACTAGTCCAATTTCCAACCATACTTTGAAGATACCAAATTGAGGGGTAAGACTAAACAGTGCACCAAATTGAGGGGCAAGACTAATCCAACCATAGTTTGAAGATACCCTTTTACTATAATAACACATGGGAAAAAAAAGAAGAAGAAAGAAACATCCTTAAAGATATTTAAGGATACTCATAACTATAATAACCAAAAAAAAAAAGGAAACGTCCTTCGAGATAACAGTATAATTCTGTTGCTAGCTTGAGTACAAGCAAACAAACCCATTGCGATATGCAAACTACTGTTAAGAATGCAGTAGAAGCTAGTGTTTATCTGCATTCTTTAATCGCACAGTCCACTAGAAACAGGGCTGGTTTCACATTTGCGGCATAACAGTATAATTTCTGTTGCTAGCTTGAGTACAAGCAGCAAACAAACCCCATTGCGATATGCAAACTACTGTTAAGAATGCAGTAGAAGCTAGTGTTTATTTATCTGCATTCTTTAATCGCACAGTCCACTAGAAACAGGGCTGGTTTCACATTTGCGGCATAACCATACTTCCACGTACTGTACTTCCTATAGACTCCTGTGAGTTTTCCTGTTCCAGCCTTTTGATGGAAGGTAACCATCATTCTTGAGCACTCTCTGACAGCACACAAGGTAAAATCATAAGTAATAATGACTATTTATATCTCACGAAGCTTATAAACATTCAACAAGATACTGCAGAAACAACTCACAGAAGCTGGTCTTCCGAGTAATTAGTATACCACTCACTGGTCTTTGTCCACTGCTTAAACTGGTACAGACTACACTGAGCTGTGTAAATGGCTGCAGCAGCTAGCAAAGATGGTGAAAACTGAAGCATTTTGTATTCCACCAAGCAAAGCTCGATTATGAAGAAGGACAAGAGCTCCAGCTGGTTCAGTTCCATAAAAATAAGCCCCTACTCGGTGGTTACATAAATTCAATTCTAGATAGTTTAATCTTTATAGAACAGTATCACTCACCTTTTTGTCAGATTGAGCTGCCTTAAGAAATCTCCTCATGAACACATATGGGGTAGGCACACACAAGTTGAATTGTAAAGTGTTTATCATTAATTTCTCCTATTAGAACAAGTGTATCAGATGCATTTCAGGAACGGAAGGGAAGCAAGGAGAACAATAAATAAATGAAAATCTCACCATAGTTATAACTTCTTCCCTTCTGTATGCCTTATCTGTTATCAAGATAAAATCCTCGACAGTGGGGACAGAAACCTCCTCATATTTGCAAGCTATTAGCATGGCTGTTACACCAACTAACTGAAGCTTCTTTCTGATCACCGCTTGACACTCTAAGAACCTGTCTATAAGATTGACAGTAAGGTACAATGTCTCCTCCATAAGTTCAAATTTGTAGTGAACCTGTTTGATGCGATCAAGCTAAATTGTAAGTTCAGAAGGCTCAAATTCCGAATACTTGGGAAAAGATGAATTTCAATAGAATCTAATATTTCTTTAAAACATATATGTCGCATGCATGTAGAAAATTTTGGCACATAGATCACGTACCTCAACAAGCCAGTCAATGAGAATAGCCCTCATCTTCTCATTGATGTCAAACTGACCAGTCATATAATCTGGAGAGACGCAGCTAGAATTCTGCAAAAGAACTAATGGGTCAACATATCATGTTAACTCCTATCCTTTCTTACATATTTTTCATGGAACTGACCAAATCATAAACCAAAGCTTAGAGTTAGGCCCATTTCATATTCTGACCTACGCTACGAGCAATGTAAGGCATCCTATGGCTGTTCCAAGTCAACCATATCGTTTTCTATTGATTGCCAAGAAAAAATTAGCAGATCCGCTTATTAGGATAATTTCAATTGATGCTTTCTTTCCTAAAATCCCATTTTCCGCTCAACTACTTATAAGTGTGTGGCAACCTTTTGAGCTTGTTTGGTGATAAGCAAGTCTCTCCCCACAAATTCAAATCTTACCTCAGTTTTTTTATAAAATTGGTAGATATCATCTATGTACTCAACAACTGCAAGTGGATCTTTCGTGTCACAAGTGTCGATGTCCATAACAGGCTCCTCCACGTCTTCCATTTCCACTTCCTCCTGTAAGCAACATACTATGTTATTTTGCCAAAACTGTGTCTTGGGAAGCTATATATGAGATAAGTTAAATGTAAAAACACTTACTAATCTGTCAATTTCGTCTAGCATTGCTTCTGTATGCTTCACAAACTCTGGAACTCCATTGTCACCAACATCCTCATATTCTTCAACATCTATTATTGCACAATCCAACCGGTAAGTGGGGTTCGGAGTCAACAGGCTCAGTTTTGTAGTTTCCTGAAAAATAATCAACCCCATTTGTAACTATTTCAAAATGTTCAAAGAAAAGCCGAAATCAAATAAGATCAAATACATCATCCACATTTGGTCTATAGAGAGAGTACTTCAGGGCAGTGATGAACCGTCTGTGCCGTACATCTTCTGAAAGAAAAGAAATCAAAGAGAAAATTTATTAATCAAGGGATCAAATGTTATAAAAGGAGACATACAACTGAACCTTTATAAATATCTTGAAATCCTCATTAATGGCATGTATATACGATGTGCAGAAAGAAAAAAAAAACGGAGAAAGATGCAATATGAGGACAAGGCTAGATTTTCAGAGTTTTGCCTCAACATAAATAAAATCATTTACCCGGATAGATCTCTTCTGTTGACCACACAAGGCTTATGAGTAACCTCCATAATATTCTGATTGATATTGCTCAGAGCCCGCCGATTATTCTGTGCCATCTCCTTCATAAGCTTGATGCCCTCCATTCTTGAACCGCCTTTGTAATTGAAGACAGTAAAATAAAAGGGGGAGAGGAATCAATCTCAAATTCAAGAGATAAACGTCGCTTGGTATATGCTTCAACCTAATTAAGCACATGAATAAAAAGAATAACTAGTAAAGATTTCTTTTTTGTTTTTAAGATTTCGATATTGTTAACCTTGAAGATTTGAGGAGGGCATCAGGGAACCCAGATGGTTTTCCTTTGAGCCACCCATTTATCTTCAATCCAAGCAAAGGCAATAACTAGACAACTTCAGGCACCAAAAAATTCGAACACCAGAATCCATAAAACAGAAAAGAAAAGAAGAAAAGGAAAAAAAAAGATCCATGACAAGAGAAGAAAAAGAATAGCAACAAAATCAAGATAATTGAGTATTAATGGTATAACATAATCAACCAGCATTCAAGAAGAATTGCCTCTGATGCGTCAGCAGTCAGCTTATCTTCACCAGAAAAGGCACTGCCCCGGTGAGGTTTCCACACACACTCCCTCTGGTTGACAATTAAAGGAACGAAAAAAGACCGAAAAAAAAAAGCGAAATTGAGACGGAGATGTCGGGCTTGAGACGATTCATTTTGAAAAACAACGGCTACTAAATAGTGGCCGTTCGATCTGCGCATGAAAGGAAGAGTCGCGATGGTTTTTGCGAACGGTAATCTCGCTTTTCTGGCTGTGCTGTTGGGTTTCAAATAATATTTGTTTTCTTTGCCGTGGGGTTGGGCTCATTTCAAGTTCACAACGGTATGGACGCTCTTCGTCTCTTTTTTTTTTTTTTTTTGAGTTTTAATATTACGTAGAAACAAAGCCTTGGGATTCTAATACATTTATTAAAATTTAAAAAGCGATTTAACTAATTATTAAATTAAATATTATTTTTACTAAAATTATATAAATTAAACTATACTTAATTTTATACTTTTATAACACCTACTCAAGTTGCAAACGGATCTAATTTTTTATTGTGGAGGGGGTACAATACGATGGGGGACTCCTAAACAAGGAGTTTGGTTTCCCATATCCATTTTTATTTTTAATTTTGAACCAATCCATGTTGGGAGGTGTACCAACAAAGGATCGATTCTTGTTTCAAATAATGATCTAATGGTGAAGATTGACTGAAAAAAAAAAAACCTTTGTTTGACTTGTCATCTTTTTAGTTAATGATCAAGATAATTTATTCTCTTCGTTTCACCAAAAAAAAAAAAGCTGTTTGACTCATATATTGTTATAGGAAAAACATTATATTCATATATCCAACCACTAAAATGTTTTTCCCACATGTATTCCATAATTTTCTTTTTAAAAATGGGACATTCAACAAAAAATTTATTTTTTTTAAATAATAACGAACACGGAGGAAGCCCTCCATATTATAAATAAATAAATATGACTGAGCACAAAAAAGCTTCCTTCTTGTTTCAATTTGACTTATCAACTTGGCTGACCTTATCTCCATGTGGCACGACTTGATTTGAACAAGTACTGAATGGCTCAAATCAGTACAAAAAGAAAAAAAGAAAAAAGAAAATCAATATACAATTAAAATTGCAAAGTCTTCCTTCCCTTCGAGTTTTTAACTACAGTCTTATGATTTCTTCACTCGATCTTTCTCATATCATTCTTCACTTTCTTAGAATTTCTATTTTCCATTGCTCTGATCTCCTCTCATTCTTCTTTGCAACGAAGTCTTCTTTTACTATCTTTTGGTAAGGTTTAGTTGTGGTTATAGTCCCTATAAATGGATCTGTTATTCTAATTGAGCAGATTTTATTTTGACAAATTATCTTGTTTTATTGTTGTTTATAAAAATTGTGTAGTCCTCTTTTTAGTTTGTCTATTTTCCATTAAAGGTAAGAAAAAAATTTATTTATAATAATTTGAAATAGTCAATTATTGAATATTATTTTGACTAATTTACTTAGTTATTTAGGATATTATACATGTTATTAGCTTGAGGACAAATTAATTTATATGTTAGTAGACTTTAGGACAAACTAATACCGTATACATTTTATTACTAATTCCATGTTATTTGTGATATTTAAATTTATTAATACATGATATTTTAATTAAATTGTGAATAATTTAGTGTAGTTTGTACCTTGAAAATAATAAAATTTTGAGACAAATAAATTTAGATGAAAATGTGTTCAAAAAATATTAAATAATTCAAAATTCAAAACAACAAAAATGATGAAATGCTATTATAGGAACATTTAAAGCAAAAATTATTAAATAAACAATAAAACATTCAAAATAATTAAATGATTCAAAACAAAAATTGATAAAGAAAAAATTATTAAATATTTATATGTTTATGTGTTTTTCTATGTGCTTATACACAAATGTTGTTAAAAGAATTATAATGAGTGGAAAAAAGTTTGTATGTATATATGCAAATATGAGAATTTATGACAACAATAAGTAGGCAACATAGTGTGCCAAATCAAGAATATTAAAAGTTGACCTTGACATTACCCTGACATTACAGCTTGACTCAAAATAGTTTACCATCATTCGTATAATTCAACCTATACTTGGCATGTACCTTGATGACAACTTCAACGTAAAATCAATGTGATAAGTGAATTAGTAATTCCCAAACTAGTTAAGTACACTAGATCTATACATGCATATCTCAACTATCAATATGAGTGTCACGTTTGAAAATGCTACTACGTGTCACCTTTAAAAGAAAAACATTTTAAAAATTTTAATTTTCAAAGAAAATAAAAATTGAAATCAAAATTAAAACAGAATAAAGTCGCCACCAAATTTTTATTTTTAAAAAGACAAAACTTTAGAAAAACTTTTTTATTTGAAAAATAAGAAAAACGATTTACGAACTAGAAAATGGAAACAGGAGTCGATTGCGAGTAGGGAAGGTGTTAAGCACTCCACTACACCTGTTATTAAGAACGATTACCCTAAGTCAATTGTGCAAAATTAATATGGCCTATATTCTATTTAAATTCTCCTTAATAAATCACATACAAAATGAGAAGGAATTTAAGGAAATAAAATTAAAAGCAAAATAAAAAAGGAAGAAATTAAGGGAATAAAATTAAAAAGAAAAAAAAAGGTTTATTTACAAAAGCGAATTTGACATATGATAAAAGCTTAGGATCTATGCACCATTCGGGAGGGATCAAAGTTCACGTAATTTAATTTTTAAAAATTATATTTAGACAGCAGATGTTTTGTTTTTATTTTTTTGTTGTTTTTGATTTTTTTTTTGGTGCTTTTGTTTTGTTTTGTTTTGTTTTGTTCTTTTATTTTTTTGGTTTTTTTTTTTCTTGTTTTATTTTTGTTTTTGTTTTTGTTTTGTTTTGTTTTTTTGAAGAGAGAAAGGAAGTAAAAATCATTTTAGACTTTTACAAACAAAAAAACTTTGAAATTGGTCTGTATGTTTTAATTTGTGAAAACTAAAATAATAATATTTCTTTACTCTCTTCTCTTTTTTTATAATTCTTTATTATATTTTTATTATTTATTTATTTTGTATTTTTAGTTTTAGTATTAGCTTTTTATTGATTTTTTTATTTTGTTTTATCATTATATATATTTTTTGAAAAAGAAAAAAGAAGCAAAGATCATTTGGATTTTCATAAACAAAACGACTTTAAAATTGGTTTGTATGTTTTATTTTGCAAAAACTAGATTAATTTCACTTCTTTATCATTTTTATTTTTTTTATTTTTATTTTTTTTAGGATTTTCTAATTATTCATTCTTTTGTTTTTATTTTAATTTTTGATTTATTGATTTTTAGTACCTTTTTCTTGTACTTTAACGTTTGATTCCTTTTTATTATTAGATTTTCGTTTGTTTGTTTTATTTGTTTTTATTTTGTTTGTTTGTTTTTGTTTTGTTTTTTATGACTTTCATTTTTTTTTAATTCTTGATGACATAAAAAAGGATTTTTTTAAAATTTTATTTTATATGGATTTTTTATTTTTTTATTTTTCTTTTATTTTGAATTTTTTTAGTTTTATTTTTTATAATTGATTTTTGATTGATTTTTTTCTCTTGTTCTTTTTCTTAATGAGTTTTTTATTTTATTTTTGTTTCTCATGATTGATTTCTTATTTTTTTTAATATTTTTTATTTTGATTTGATTTTTTTAAGATTTTGATTTTATTCAATTTTTTTTTTATTTTGCTGGTTGATTTTTTATTTTATTTTATTTTATTTTTTTGTTTTGATTATTATTTTGTATTTTGATCTCTTCTGACTTTTTCTACTTTATTTTTTTCCTTTTTTTTTTTGTATTCTTGATTTGTTTAAATTTTTTTTGACTTTTTGAAGTATACCCGTTTCTTTTCATTATTTTTTTTTTGTTTCTTTTGTTTGTTTATCAGTTGTTATTTTGTTTTTGTTTTTTTTCTTTTTTTTTTACTTTGAATCTTTTGAGTATATTTTTTTCTTAACAAAAACTTTCTTTATTTTAAGAAAAAAACTTTGATATGTGTTTTGTTGTTCTTTCCCTTGATTTTTTTTTTATTTTCAAAAGGAATATACCTAATTCTATCAAGACCAAAGTTCTATTAATTGCATGGCCTAGGCACCTATAGAGACTTTTTTGTCACACATGGTCCTAACGACATCCTATGCACCTGAGGAGATACTAGATCTCACATAGCAATTCTAAAATTAAAATACAAATATGTGAAACAAAAGTAATTACAAGCATATCAATTATATTATTCTACACATATTTGCATTTCAAATTCTGCATACGAATTGGAGAAGAAAACAAAACCATGTGACTTCTTTTTCCACCCCATCTCCCTAAGTGTTCAATTTGGATACTCCCTTCAGCAATCACATATTCTGCGTTCTTTTCTCTTTGCTTTTCTTGTGCAATCCTTGAGTCCCCTTCCTCATTGGTAATGTCTCTTTCACCCACTTTATGCTTTCTCATGACCGCATGCAAAAAGAATAAAATGTGAGTTAGAATTTTCTTGAACTCAAATTTAACTAGAAATAAATTCATCATCTATAAGCACTTTGGACCAATGTTTTATACTGAGAAACCAAGTCCTAAAACTCATATTTCAGATTAGAGACTTTACAAAAATAAGGAACCACCATGACATATGTGACAGCTAGTCAACCCAAAGTTTGCCATGAAATTTTCCCCACAAAACAATGAACCTTGGAACAGTAAGTAGGATTATATATTATACTTGGGTCCGAAATTAAGTCAGAGACCAAAATTAAATCATGCCAAACAACTTTAAGACAGTTGATGGACTTTGTCACACCCGAAAATGCGACCGCGTGGCGCCTTTTTTTTCAAAGAAAAATAAGAAAATTTCAATTTTCTTTAAATGAAATCGAAAACCGAAATTTAAATTGAAATGGTAGTAATAAAGTAATGGGTTCAGGAGTCGCCACCAAAATTTTATTTTTTAAAAGGCAAAACTTTGGAAAAGCCTTTTTTATTTGAAAAATGGTCTACGAACCAGAAAATGGGTTCGGGAGTCGTTTGTGAGTGGGGAAGGTGTTAGGCACCCCACTACACCCGTTACTAAGAACGGTTACCCTAAGTCAATTGTGCAAAAATAAAAATGGCCTAAATTCTATTTTAATTCTCCCTACAAATCACATGCAAAATAGGAATAAAGAAATAAAAGAAAATAAAGTTAGAGGTAGAAAAAGAGAGAAAATCAATATTTAAAATAAGACATGAAGAAACTCAAGAATAATAAAGAACTGGATGAAATTAAAAGAAGAATATTTATTTACAAGGACGGACTTGACCTAGGATAAAAGCCTAGGGCCTACGTACCCTTTAGGAGGGATCAAATTCCACGTAGTTCGATTGAAAGTGGTATTTGGTTAATGTTTTGTTTTGTTTGTTTTTGTTTGTTTTTGTTTTTTTTGTTTTTTGCTTTTTATTTTTTTTATTTGTTGTTTATGTTTGATTTTTAATTCTTAATTGATTTTGTTATGTTTTTTGGTTTTTTTTTTGTTTTTTTTTTTGTTTTTTTTTTTTTGCTTTTCATTCAATTTTATTTTTATTTTTATTTTTGTTTTGTTTTGTTTTTCGAAAAGACTAAGAAATTAAAACTTACCTTTCCTTTTAACAAATAAAACAATTTTGAAATTGGTTGATTGTGTTTTAATTTGTTAAAAGTAAAGACGATTTTACTTTCCTTTATCTTTTCAATTTCTCTCTCTTTTCTTACCATTTTTTTTTTTTTGCTTTTCATTCAATTTTTATTTTTGTTTTTGTTTTGTTTTGTTTTCCTTTTGTTTTCTTAATTTTTGATTCTCTTTTCCCCTTTTTAATTGTTCCTTTTTCCAAAGAAATTTTTGTGTTTTGTTTTGGATTGTCTTTTAATTTTTGATTTCTATTTCCTTTTTATTTTCTTGATTTTTTTTTGATTCACTTTTCTCCCTTTGTTTTTCAATTGTTCTTTCTTGTTGTTGTTTTATGTTTTTATTTTCTTTTCTCGTTTATTTTATTATTGTTTTGTTTAATCTTTGCCTTATTCTGTTTTATTTTTAAGTTTTTAGCATTTTGGTTTTTGTGTTTTTGTTTTTCATTTTTCTTCTTTTTGTTTATTCTTTTTTGTCTTTGTTTTGAATTGTCTTTTGTTTTATTATGGTATTTAGTTTTTATTTTTTTTTTATTTTTTTTTTGAGTTTCTTGTTTTTTTTTTCTTTTCCTCATTTATTTTTTATTTTTAATTCACCCCTTTTTGCATTCTCTTTTTTTTCTTGGTGAAAAAGTAAAGAAAACCAAAATTAATTTTTCCTTTAACAAATAAAACAGGCTTTAAAATTAGTTAATGTGTTTTGATTTGTTAAAGATAAATTTAATTTTACTTTCCTTACATTTTCAACTTTTCCTTTTTCATCATTTTTGTTTTTCTATTTTTTTGTTGTTGTTTCCCCTTTTTTATTAGGTGAAAAGATGAAAAACATAAAGACTACTTTTACTTTTAGCCAAAAAAAAACAAAAAAAAAACAAAATTAGTATTAGTTGGTATGTTTTAATTTGCAAAAGATAGAATTAATTTTATTTTTTTATCTTATTTTATTATTGCTATTTTTGTAATTTTTGTTATTATTTAAATGATGATTTTTTTGTTGTTTTGTTTGATTTTTTTTTTGTCTTTTGTTTTATTCTAGTATTTAGTTTTTATTTTGTTTTTTTTTTATTTTTATTTTTTTTCTTTAAAAAAAAAACATTTGATATGGGCCTCTTAAGCCTAAATATGTAAATTTATCCTAACGGACATCAAGGAAGCTTATTGCTTCACATGATCTTTAGATCCGCTCCTATGTGCCTGAGGGGACAAAGAATCCCACACGGCTAATTTAAGAAATGACGTGATAAAACAAAAATGAGAAAGAAAAGAAGAAAAAAAAAAAAAAAATTTACAAAACACTAACTTGTGAATGTGTGTGATTCGTGTACATTCATGATCCATTATGTTTTTCTTTTATTTTTTACACAACTTCATTACAAGAAAGAAACGAGAAAAGAAGCTACATAGAGAATCAAAGAACCTATTCTTCCCTGTTCTCAGCTCTCCTTGTCTGCAGCAGCGGAAGAGCTCCCAAATAATCTTTCCACCGATTCAACTTGGTCTCCACCAACTCACGCAGCCATATACAGATGCAATGAAACAATTTTGAGGTCAAAACCAATCCAAAATTCAAAAACCCAAAAGTATTATCATGCACAAGATCTAAATTCATATCAGAGCTTCAAAGTTTGTCAGGGAAAATGGCAAAGATAAATCATCATTCAAAACTAAAATTCTTATATATTTCCAGCTTAACGCAGGCTACCCAAATCTCTGAATTCAAAGATTTTACCAAATAGAAATGCAAAGCACAATTCAGTAACGTGTTCAACATTTAAAGGCCTCAGCAACGAATCACTTAATCAGGGTTCAATAATCCATCCAGACCACGCTTCTAAAGTACAAAATCAGAACAACCACACTTAAATCCAATACTGAGAAAATAACCAATCCCCAACATCATTAACTAAAATCTAAACCCCGACCAATCAGAAACAACGTTCCCATACCAATTAAACAAGAACAGGGACGATAAGAAAATGCAGAAATTAAACAACCAAGTAACCCATAATAGAGCTCCAAGTCGTGCAGACTTTCAATGCAGGGTTTCTTTTTAGAAAAACTTGACCATATGCAGCAGTTTTCAACCCAAAACAGAATGCAAGCTTGTGGTAGATTTAATGCAGAACCCATTGGACATAATCGACTACACAAAACAGGGGCCATGACAACAAGAACAAAACAATATGACTCAAAGATAGAATTTAAATTAATCGACTAAAAATCTTCTTGCCAAGGTTGAGATAAGACGTAGTTACTCAGGAGGTGAAATCCCACCGAGATCAAGACTGGGTAAGGCATCACATTAAAAATGGGAATCAAAACCAGTACACATTAACCCAGATATGCAACCTTCAACATTCAAACCAACACATTAAACTTTCAGAACACCATCTCAAAATCTTCATGGAAGCAACAGTGAGCATCCCGGGCAGAAACTAAGCATTGAGAATTTATCAAATATACTTATGAAACTTAAGAGCCTAAAATGATCTAGAGAATAGGCAAGCTTCTACTAAGACGACTCAAAATACCATATCCTTACAATCTAAACCCATTTCATTCATGATAAATCAATAATCTGCCAACATATTCCATTGATTAAAAGGAAGGGAACGGGGTGAATCTTTGAACAACAAAAAAAATAAAATAAAATAAAAATAAAAAAATGTCCGAGGAACTCACCTCTCTAGGTCAAATCAAGAGTTTGCCTCTGTATGGGTGTGAATGCAAAAGCCCGGAAAGCACGATGTCTCTCTCTGGTCCCGAATTCTTCATCCTTGCGTTGTCCTCTCGGCCTCTTCTTCCTTTCGGATTCGTGGCTTCTGACCCCCTTCGTTCTCTCTCGATCACCATCTCTCTTCTTCCCTCTCCTCTCGCATACCCTCCTGTTTCTCTGCTTCCTTCCGATTATCTCAAACCCCCCTTCGATTCGAAAAGGCGAATCCCCTTGCTCCCCCTCCTTAGTCTTGCATCTCAGTTTTTTTTCTTCTCTGTGTCTCTCACTCCCCTCTATCAGACGCGTCTCCTTCTACCTCTCTATTAGGCGCGTCTCCTCTGCCCCTCTCTGTCTCCGTATCCTGTCCCCCTCTCTCCTTTTTTGTCTGCCTTTTCAGTAGAGGACCGAATGGAGGGGGGACCAAGTGGGTTAACCGGGTAGGGTTTGAAATGGATCCGGGTTGGGTGTTGGGTAAGTTTTGGGCATCCGGGTTTGGGCTTCACCTTTGACAGCTTTTTTTTTTTGGATTGGGCTTCACTTTTGCAGATTATTTTGTTTTGTTTTTTTTTTTGTCCATTTTTCTTTTAAACTTGTTCTGGGTAAATTTTTGGAATGGGCTTTCATTTTTTTTTCTCCTTTTTTTTAATTTTAATATTGGGCCAATAGGATTTAGGAAAATTAAACTATCTTTTTTCTTATTTTATTTATTTACTTTTTTTTTTAAAGCTTTCTTAAATTAGGCCCTAAAATCTTAATTAATTTTTTTTTTGGGTTCCCCTTTCAAATACATATATTATCTTGTTTCTCTTTTTTTGCAATCTTTTTTTTTATTTTTTTGTGTTTGTTTGTTTGTTTTTTTAATTATTATTCTTTTAGTTATTTTTTGGTTGATCTACTTTTAGTCTTTTTTTTTATCATTTTTTCTTAGTTTCTTTTTTTGATTTTTTTTAATTCCATTTATTTTGAATTTTTGTTACTCCCTCTTTGATTTTTCTTTTGTTTTAATTAATGGGCCTTTGCTTCTTTCTTTTCTTTTCCTTTTCCTTTTTTTTAATTTTATTTTTAAGTTCTTTCTCCTTTGATGATTTTTTTTTTAGCTTATCAAACTAAAAGAACCTATTTGTAATTTTTATTTTTTTTTATTAGTTTAATTTTATTATTATTTTTGGAATATGCCTGGACAAAATACGGTGTTCACAAACTTAGAGCTTGCAATCAAATTTGAGAGTAGAAATTAGGTTAGGTTTGCACATTTATCATCTTGTGACTCATCATGAGTTAAATTAACAACCATAATTAAGTCATATGAATAGCACAAACTTGGTGCAACAAAAACAGGATTTACCTTAAGCCTAATTGGATCAAGACACGGTTCAGGAATAGAACATTCAAATGTGTTTGCCAACTAGATTCAATAAGACATATGACATAAAAATAAACTACATGTTCAGCATTAGAACAGTCTCGATGCAAGGGTCAAAATAAATGTTCCCTTTAAAAAAAGGTCACAAAATGGGTAATGATGAAATTCTTAAGCCCTGCACAAATCCAGAATTATTCACACAGTAAAGCAAAGGGTCCTAAGAAGGAGCTCTTATTCGCATACAGTCAGCATCCTAATCACACAATCATCTGCGATACCAAATAGGAACCAAAACCCAAACAGCATGACCAATAGACCAAAACAACATGATAGGACGACAACAGAAGCTACCAACCAGGCCAATCATATTTATTCATGGAGCACTCATAATACAAATCTAGACACAAATAACAAGCTCTAGCTATTCAGCATAAATGATGATCCACACAGACTGCAACCTCATATTTGTTGTGAAAAATGGGTATTTCAAAAGGAAGTCTCACATTACTTAGAATAGAGGATTGTAAGTGCTTATATATGGAGAAGTTACATTGGGCTTCTAAAGTGCTTGGAAGAGAGGTGAGTTCGCGCACACGAGATTAGGCCAAGTTATCCAAACGCAGTGTAAAATTTAGATTTGCCTCTTATGCGTGAGAATTAACCGCGTGGGCCAACTTTTTACAAAATATTATTTTTACCTATCCAAAATTAATTAATTTAAATTAATTAATTGTGGCTACCTTTGAATTGGTCAAATTCAGTTCCTATTTTTTGGATAGGTGGCTCTTTCATTATCTGAGCATTTTCAATTTTGAATTTTAAATTGCTCCTACATTTTCAAATGATCCGCCCCATTATCTACTCCATTATCTTTTAAACATTAATATTAAAACGTTATTATTTTAATAATGTATTTAATTACGTCCAGATACATTCCTTAAAAAACTCCCTCTCTCTCCCTCTGCTGACTACTGGGTTACGCACAAAATTAGCTGTTGTTCTATCTCCTGGGGTTCATCTCAGAAGAGCTTGTTTAATCCTGGGAAACTTTTGAAAAAATTAGATAGTGTAGCAAAATAGTTCTTAAGGACAGTGTGTTCTTACGCAACTAAAACTACTTTTCCTTGAACTTATTTCTTAGTTCCTCATATATTGAAAACAATCTTAAGAACTATCCATGGAGTTTCATCCCAATACTGCCAACGTATCCACCGCTACTAACAATTCTGCTGACACTACTGCTATTGCAGTCGCCATTAATGTTACCGTTCACAGTCCAACCAAACCTTCTGTTCTTGTTAATCCTGTTGTCCCCTACGCCAAACCATTTCCAGATATCTTAAAATTTGAGATATTTGAAAGAGAAAATTACCTAAGATGCTAGGAATGCATCTTTTCTGTTCTTGATATGCACAGTGTTGCTGTTGCTACTGCTCTCACCTATTGGAGGCCTGCACCAACAACTGATCCAGATCAAGTGGAGGCTTGGACATATGCAAATAAGGTATGTAGACATACGATTATTAGCACCTTGTCTAATGATCTTTTTAATGTCTATTGCATGTACAAAGAAGCCAACAAGATTTGAGAGTCATTGGTTACCAAATACACTACCGAAAATGTTGGGAAGCAGAAATTTGTAATTGAAAATTACTACCAATGGGAGATGACTGATAACAAAGACATAAAATTATAGATCAATGAATATCACAAGCTATTGGAAGACCTTCGAGCTAAAAAATTATCTTGCCTGACGAATTTGTTGCAGGTATACTCATTAAAAAATTGCATGACTCATGGAAAGATTATAAGCAACAACTCAAACCCAAACACAAGTAACTGTCTCTATCGGATCTAATCACCCATATAATTATTGAAGACACCAATAGAAGGGAGCTTAAAGCAGCCAAAGCAAAAGAGATGATCTCAAAGGAAAACTTGGTGCAAGAGAAATTTTATAAAATGAGGTATGACAAACAAAAGTTTGGTTACAAGCTTAAAGTTACTAACCCCACCTTCAAAAAGAAGGAAAATTGTTTTGTTTGTGGAAAACCAAGTCATTATGCAGCTCAGTGCAGAAAGAGAACAAGAAATGACAATCCTCCTAAACCAAATGTAAACTTAGTTCAAAGAGATGATATTATTGCTGTGGTCATTTCTCAAGCCCTCCTTATGGCCAATATGAAAGAATGGGTGGTAGACTATGAGGCTACCAGGCACATATGTGCAAACAAAGATGTGTTTACCTTCTACACACTAGTAGGGGAAGGAGAAGAATATGTGTATCTTGGAGATTCTAGGACTGCTAAGGTCCATGGCAAAAGAAAGGTTCTTCTAAAGTTCACATCTAGCAAGACCTTGGTTCTAAATGAAATGCTTCATGTACTTGAAATTAGAGCAAATTTAATTTCAGTTGCATTGTTGGGAAAAGCTAGGGTTAAAGTGTCATTTGAATCTGATAAGATTGTAATGACAAAAAATAATACTTTTGTGGGGAAAGGCTATTATAATTAGGGACTTTTTATATTTAATGTTTCTGAATCAATTAATGGAAATGCATCTACTTCTGCTTATTTGGTTGATTCTATTGATATGTGGCATGCTAGATTAGCACATGTTAGTATTTCTTATATTAAGAAAATGCAAACACTTGGTTTAATTTTTGGAATTAACAATGCATGTGTTGACTAAATGTAAAATTTGTGTAGAATCTAAATTAATTAAAAAGTCTTGTAATATTATACAAAGAGAAATTGAATTACTTAATTTAATTCATACTAATTTAAGAGATCTAAAGCAAATAATAACTAGGGGTGGTAAAAGATATTATATAACATTTATTGATGATTTTTTTAGATATACTAAAGTTTATTTACTTAGAAATAGAGATGAGGCATTTGGCATGTTTATTTTATATAAGGCTGAAGTAGAAAATTAATTAAATAAAAAGATTAAAAGGGTTAGGTCAGATAGAGGAGGTGAATGTACTTTATTTAATGAATTTTATGAAAAAGAAGGAATAATTCATGAAATTATTCCACCTTATTCACCTAAATCTAATGGGGTAGCAGAAAGGAAAAATATGACCTTAAAAGAAATAATGAATGTTATGCTAGTTAACTCTTCTGCACCAGATAATCTTTGGGGTGAAGCTTTATTATTTGCTTGTCATTTATAAAATAGGATTCCTTATAAAAAAAACTAATAAAACCCCATATGAATTATGGAGAGGTTATGCACCCAGTTTAAAATATTTGAAGGTGTGGGGGTACCTTATAAAGGTTATGTTACCTAAACCCAAAAAAAAGAAAATAGACTTTAAAACTTTTAATTGTATGTTTATTGGATATGCTGAACATAGTGCTGCATATAGATTTCTTGTCCTGAAAAATGATGTATTTGATTGTAATACCATAATAGAGAGAAAAAATGTTGAATTTTTTGAACATATTTTTTCTATAAAAATTAAAAATATTTCTTAAGTGCCTACACAAAATAATTTTAAAAATTTATCTGAGGATTTAAGAAGAAGTAAAAGACAAAGGAAAGAGACTTCCTTTGGAGATGATTTTGTACCTTTTATAGTAAGAGATGAACCTTCAACTTATACTGAAGCTATTGCATCATTTGATGCATATTTTTGGAAAGAAGTAATTAAAACTGAAATTGATTCAATTAATAAAAATAATACATAGATTTTAGTAGATTTACCCCTAAGAGCAAAAATTATTGGTTGCAAATGGATTTTTAAAAGAAAATATAACCCTGATGGGTCAACTAAAAAATATAAAGTAAGGTTAATAGCAAAAGGTTTTACTCAAAAACAAAATGTTAATTATTTTAACACTTTTGCTCCTGTTGCTAGAATTTTTTCTATACGAGTTTTGATTGCTTTAGCTTCAGTGTATAGACCTTTTATTCACCAAATAGATGTCAAAATAGCATTTTTAAATGGTGATTTAGAAGAAGAAATTTATATAGTGCAACTTGAAGGTTGTGTTATTTATGGACAACAAAATAAAGTTTGCAAACTTCTTAAATCCTTATATGGCTTAAAACAAGCTCCAAAACAATGGCATGAGAAATTGGATCAAATATTGATGGATGATGGTTTTTCTTCTGTTGAAGTTGATAAGTGTGTGTATACAAAATTAGAAAATGATGAATGTGTAATTATTTGTTTGTATGTTGATGATATGCTTATTTTTTTGTACTAATTTAGACATTGTGCTTGAAACTAAACAATTTCTTACATCTAAATTTGATATGAAAGACATGGGTGAAGTAAGTGTGATTTTGGGTGTTAAGATCATAAGGAATGGTGATAGTATATCACTATCACAAGAATATTATATTAAAAAACTTCTTAAGAAGTTTAGTCATTTTGATGACAAACCAGTGAATACTCCTTATGATACTAACACTTAACTAAAAAAAATAGAGGTGAACCTGTTCTCAATTTGAATATAGATAGATTATTGGAAGTTTGTTGTATTTAATGAATTTCACCCTACTTGACATAACATATGTTGTGTGTAGATTGAGCAGGTATACACATAGTCCTAATCATGATCATTGGGTAGCATCGGTTAGATTAATGAGATATTTGAGAGGTACCCTGAATTATGGTATCATGTATAGTGGATTTCTCGTTATATTAAAAGGATACAGTGATGCTAACTAGATCCCTGATTCAGATGAGACAAAATCTACTAGTGATTATGTATTCACCTTTGGTGGTAGTGCAGTAACTTAGAAATCAGCTAAACAAACAATTATTACTAGATCAATTATGGAGTCAAAGTTCATTGCTCTAGAATTAGCTGATAATGAGGTTAAGTGGTTGAGAAACTTCTTAGCAAATATTTTGTTGGGTATAAAACCAACACCGTTTGTGTCTATGCATTGTGATTGTCAAGCGACAATAGCCATTACAAAGAATAAGGCTTTTAATGGTAAAAGTAGACACATACGTTTAAGACATAATGTGGTAAAACAGTTGTTAAAAGATGGAATTATATCGATCGATTATGTAAGGTCAGAAATGAATTTGGCAAATCCTCTGACCAAACCTTTAGGAAGGAAATTAATCATTGAAACATCAAGGGGAATGAGACTTAAGCCAATTTGAAATTAACAGTGATGGTAACCCAACCTTTGTGATTGGAGATCCCATGAAAAAGGTTTATAGAGGTAATTACATATCATTTGTTAATTCTGCTAACACCATTACTTTAGTCCCTTCCTATGATATGAAAAAGTGCTCGAATGCATTAAATGAGAAGATGAGCAAAATGCTTTTAATGATTTTCATATCTCTGATGGGTGGTATATTTATTGTAGATATACTTGATATAATCACCTATATGAGTGTGGAGTGGGGCCGCTCTTATGAGATTATTGCAAAATCTCTAAAGCACTCATGAACTACCAGCCACGCGTATCACCTATTAGCACAAAACAACATTAACAACAGAAATTGTAAGGGGGTATAATATGACTGATAAGACCTCTAACGTACCTAAGAGTTCTTGGTTCATAGAAATTGTAAATTTCACCAATAACTCTATATGTTAAGTCTTTTATGTTTAAGTCTGGTTCATAGTTCAAAAGACATTAGATTCAAAACATTTACCCTCAGTGTATAACCCAATAAAACATTTTATCTTCACTTACCCTTTTAAAATATGTGAGGGATTGTTGTGAAAAATGGGTATTTCAAAAGGAAGTCCCGCATTGCTTAGAATAGAGGATTGTAAGTGATTATATATGGAGAAGTTACATTGGACTTGTAAAGGGCTTGGAAGAGAGGTGGGCTCATGCGTACAAGATTGGGCCAAGTTGTCCAAACATAGTGTAAAATTTAGATTTGCCCTCCCTATGCCGCGAATTAACCGCGTGGGCCAGCTTTTAACAAAATAATTATTTTTACCTATCCAGAATTAATTAATTTAAATTAATTAATTGTGGCTACTTTTGAACTGGTCAAATTCAATTATTATTTTTCGGATAGGTGGCTTCTCCATTATTTGAGCATTTTCAATTTTCAATTTCGAATTTTAAATTACTCCCATGTTTTTAGATTATCCACCCCATTATTTTTAACATTAATATTAAAGCGTTATTATTTTAATAATACATTTAATTACGTCCAGATACATTCATCAAAAAACTCCCTCTCTCTCCCTTTGCTGACTACTGGGTTATGCACAAAACTAGTTATTGTTTTGTCTCCTGGGGTTCATCTTAGAATAGCTTGTTTAATCCTGGGGAACTTTTACAAAAATTAGATAATGTGGCGAAATAGTTCTTAAGGATAGCATATTCCTACGCGACTTAAGCTGCTTTTCCTTGAACTTATTTCTTAGTTCCTCATATATTGAAAACAATATTCACATCTAAGCATTGAACCAAAACATATATAAAATACAATGCGCATAATCCTATCGAAATTTTCTCATCAGAGACTAACTTCTAAATAGAGGACTCATAATACAAATCTAGACACAAACAATAAGCTCCAGCTATTCATCATAAATGATGATCCACACAGATGAAGCCTCATATTCACGTCCAAGCATTGAACCAAAACATATATAAAAAACAATGCACAAAATCCTACCGAAATTTTCTCATCAGAGACTAACTTTTAAATAGAGGATCATTTCAAGAGCAGTAGGGGTCTTAACCAATTTGCTGGACCAACTCCTAATCTTAAGCAAATCTCGACATTCCATAATAGAAGCCACCCAAAAATTTATTTAGAACAACAAGACTCGACTTCTAGTATTCTAAACATGCACATCTACTAGAGATTGGGGTTCCTAAACATTGAGTCCAACAATTAGAAGATGAGGGAAATGTACCTCTTAGGCTAAAATGATCAAATTCACCAAATGGCTTCCTCCTTGCTGAATCTCTTTTAGCCACTCCCTTGATCCCTGTCCTTCGTTTGAAGCTAAGCCTTTTTCTTTGAATCCTTCTTCTGTTTCTTCACCAAATTTCTCTTCTCTCATGTAGCCTCTCCTTTCTTGGTTTTCCCTCTCGATTCTCGCTTACTCTCTCCCCCTCTCCATTTCTGTTTCTCACTCTTCGTCCCTCTTTCTTTACTCAAATCCTTCCTTCCTCTAATTTTCAGCCTCCTCTCAATCTCCCTTCCCTTCAATCTGAAGCCAACTCCCTTTTTTCTCCTTGCTTCTATTTTCCATTTACCTTTTTTCAAAAAACCTCTCAATTTCCTCCCTTCAAATCCTAAAAGGAACCCCTTTGCTCCTAAATCTCTCTCAACCTAGCGTGGCTTCCTCCTCTCTATTCTCTCTCCATTTCCCCATCACTCCTTCACTATTCTCAGCCCCTTTCTTTCACACCTTTCTTTAAAACCTAAAAGCTCCTCCTCTCAAATCCCTCGCATGCTCTCAGTGCGTCTCTGCATGTGTCCTTTTGTTTGTGCCTCTATGTCCTTTTTTGTGCGTCCTGTCTTCTTTGTGTGCTCAGAGTTGTACCACTAGTGGGTTACCCTACTGTGGAGTAGGCATGTGTGAGTGTGAGGCTGCCAGAGAGAGACTAGGGCCAAAGATGCGGGTAGGGTTTGATAAAAATGGATCTTGGACCGGGGCTCCATTTTCCTCTAATGATTTTTGTTGAGGTTCAGATGGATTTTTTTGTTTGGACTCTAATAGTTGCGCTTTGGATTGGGCCTTTCTTCCTTTTCTCTTTTTTTTGTCTTTCTTTATCTTTTTTTTTGGTTCTTCAATTTATTATTATTTTTGGGTTTTGATTATTTTCTCTCTCTCTTTTTTTTAGTTAATTGGATTATTGGAGTTTTAAGTATTGGCTTCCAGTTGAAAGAATCTATTAGGCTTTTTTTTAATACTATTTTTCTTATTATTATTATTATTATTATTATTTCTAATTCCTTTTTTATTATTTTTTTATTTTTTCATTCTTTTTATTTTTTCTCTCTTTTTTCATTTTTATTATATTTTTTATTTCTCTTTTTGACTATTTTTATTATATTTGTTTATTTGTTTTTTTTCTTAAAGATGGTATTTTTATTTAAATAGTTTCATTTTTTTCCTTTTTTTTTTGGTTACACAAGCTGGAGGAAGAAGACTGGAGCCCTAATGGTCTTGGGTCATTGGGTTTCTTTTTTATTTCTTTTTAATATTTTACTAATTTAATTTTATTGTTATTTTTGGGGTATGCCCAAACAAAATACAACGTTCACAAATGAGTTTAAGTATAATAAAAGCTAGGGTTTATGTGTAACAACCCTAATTATTAATTCCTGTGAATAGGTTTATTAATGCGATTAATAATTATAAATCAAGGTTTAAAGTCATTATAGTTAATTAAATTGAAAAAAAGTAAGAAAAATTGAATTTTGATATTATTAGGATCATTAGGCAAACAACCAAAACCATTTGATCTCGCCAATAACTCTAATTATCAATTAAGACATTTGATTCACATTACCATTAATTCCAAGCATCACAAAATCCTCTTGCAAATGCTTCCAAATCATTATATATCATGTTTATAGTAAATTCTAAGGTTTTTAAGCAAAAATAAGAGTTTGAGGGATTTAGACTGCAACTTGGACATTCCTCACCACAACTAAGTTAGTTACTGAAACTTAAAATCAAAACTATAAACCTTGAGTTGTGAATCAAACCTTCCACATCGCAGGAAAAGTGCTATCGAGAACCTACTGTTTAAACTTTCACGATTTGTCGTGGCAAGCCTACGTGGCGCCGCGACAGGTAAGCCTCACAGAACTCTTAATCCAAATTATTCAACTTGCGCTGTGGCAAAATTAGATTTTATTACCCTCCCTAGGTAGAATTTTAGTGTTGTGCCATAGTGGGACATCTCGCGCCGTGGTATTCTTTGCCTCTAACAGATTGTTGGCCGCAACTTAAGGTGGTTTATCCATGGCTCAACTTCTTCCTGCACCTAAACTCTCTCAATTTCTTTCTAAACACTCCATCTAATGGCATCCTAAAGTTATTCTACCTTAATTTATAAGATTTTAAAAGTATCCAACCACCTACTTTGTTCAGTATATCCATCATCACCCATTCAAGACTTAGGTATTGATTTCTACCCATCTATCTACCATATATAAGCAAATCATGGATTTTGACACAAGGGATACCAAAAACCACTATTATTATCATTCAAATGTAAATTCCAATAGAGATTTCATACAATACTGGTATAAATCAACATTTAAGGCAACACATAATTACATTCTCAAATGGTAAATCATAACTCTAAAGTCAGCAAGGTTTCATATCAGATATAAATGAGTGCATACATCAAATTTCAAGTTGTATAAAACCTAACTTCCTATTAGATACATCATAGATTACCAAAACACAAAACTCCTATACTTGGCAATATTATTACATAATGATGCTACATAAAAGAATAACAAAAAGTAGCATCTATCTTAAATTAGATCAATTTAAGTGCAGCATTCCCCACATAGGGTCATAGTTCATGAATGTTCATCCACTTGCTTCCTTTTATTCTTACTTGAAGAGCCTTCACCTGAAATATTAGCTCATAAAACAGGGTAAAATGCAAACCTTAATAACCAAACATAAATTATATTCATATACTTCAAATTAATCAACATATATGCATTAAATCGAATATAAGAAACAATATAATATTAACAAAATACAATAGTTGGGCTACCGGTGATCACTATCTCATACAATATGTTAAAAGCTATTAACACTAGAAGAGGCTTGTCCATGGTACCAATTCCCTAATAAGCATAATCTAAGCTCAGTGCATACAAGAGTCTAATTACAACTCGATACCCGATCGAAGTACGATGCATTGGTGGCAGTCACACCACAATTCCACTATAAACTCACAAAATCCAATCACAACATATTAGATAGCTAACCATTTATTTAGCATTTAAAATCATACATATGCAACAGATATAAGATTAAATTGAATATATGCTATCAAAAAAAAAAGATTAAATTGAATATATACAAGGAATAAAAATTAACCCCAGTTACTTCACTTGGTTGACAATTCTTTGAGCTAACAATAATGTTACTTTAGTCTATGCACACAAAATTAAACCATTACTACTTTACTTATTATTTATAGCAGCAAACAAATACCCAAAGAGTTAAACTATCAAAGACTATTTAAAGGACACTTACCTAGCTCCCAAAGAGTCTCAAGTTCGGATTTGAGCTTCACCCACCCAAAAACTCTAAGATATTACTCAATTTTTTAGGTAAATTCACACAAAATTAATGCCCACATTATAAATTGACTATAGGAGTCTCAAACTAGCAGTAAATACATCAAAATGGAAAAAGGATACTTACCTAACAACACCTCTACTTTCAACCTCAAAAAATCTACCATGAAAGTACCAAATGACAAGTTTCACTTTTGGGTGAAAGATGAAAATGCTTCAAATAAGAAACCAATCAATTTAAATTGAAAAGGAATAAAAGAGGATTAAGTTATATATAAGTTACCTTGGCTGATTTTAACTCTAGAAGGGAGAAATGATGAAAATATGTAGAAAATCCTAACCTTCACCTTAGACCTCTGAATTTCCCTTGTGCCTCTTGTGTTTTTTACAGAATGGAATAAGGGAGAAGGGTTTTTAGGGTTTAAGTTGGGTTTTAGGCTGACCCAAAGGCTTAAGTCCAAGTGGGGTTCAAATTTTAACTTATTGGGCCAGACATTATGAGTTGGCTGCAAAATTTTTAAGGTTAGGGATGAAATGTGTTGATCTAATAACTTAAGACCTATTTGGACTCACTTCCTTAAGTTGGGCTAAAGGTGAATGGGCTCTTATCTCATTTAAATTTACTCTTAAGTTTTGGACTTTTAAAAAATTTAAGTTGAGCCTACAAGAAAACTAGTATTGGGCTTTCCTCCCCAAGCATACTTTAATTAATCATACGACCCAAATTAATGTCCACCTCTCTTAATTAATTTTTCTAATTAAACTCATATCAATTCCTAATTAATCATAATTATCTTTAATTAATTTTAGGGTATTACACTATAAACTGCCGACACTATTGTCTAGCAATCAAATTCATGGCACTGACAAACAAGTCCTTTTGTTCAGCTTCTACTCAACAAATGTGCACCCGTTTGATCCCCAACCTGTGTATACCCAACAATATCTCATCCCGTCCATCTACCATATGTCCCAGTTGAGACATCTTAACCACTAATTGGCAATACTAGTCCTCCTTTACCCTTATTTGAGTTAGAAGATGTAATGGATGAATTTACGAAAGATGATGAATAACATGTTTCTCTTAATGCTAGTGATTATGGAGACGATGACATAAAGGGGGACAATGATGAAAAGGATTCAGCAAATCCATTGAATTAGCACAATGATATGGTAGTTGCTTTCTTTCACAAATTGACATGGATTATGGGAATTCTCTTGAGATACCCGAAATGGAGAATGCCATTGATTTGAACAATAACCAAGAGTTGTATGCCAGCATGTGATTTACTAATAAACAATCTATATGTTGTGCAGTAAAGATCTACTCTCTATACACACACCACATATTCATGGTGTATCAATTAATAATAAAGTACATATAATATCATTGTCTTGAGTACAATGTAAGGTGTAACTGGAGAGTAAGGACATTTCAAACTAATAATAAAAATTATTAGTGGATCACAAGATATAGGAGCTCACACACATATATGTTTATAGCATAATCGCAAGATTACCCAAAGCTGGAATCTAATGTGATCTCATCGCACATTGTGTTAATAGTGACTAAAAATCCATTTGTTTCTATTTGAGAAGTTATTAAGAGAGTGCATAGTATCTTTGGATATATTATGTCATGCAAAAAAAAAAATAGTCTACAAAGCAATGAGTGATTGTCATCACATTTGAAAATTGGGAGTGTTCATATATTTTTTTGCTGAGATAATTAGCTACCATTCAGCACTTCATACTTAGTTGATATTATAAATTTGTTAATAAAGAACACCCACAACCATCTTGGATGTCGAGCCTTGGATCATGTTTTATCAAGTATTTTGGATCTTTAGGCCTTGTATTGATGCTCTTAACTATTTGAAATCCATGATCCAAGTCAATGACAACTTTTTATATGGAAAGTGATTACAAACTCACAAGATAGGGCTAAAAAGGTGGTGTCCCTAGCATTTGTCATCATTAATAGGAAAATATATGAGGCATAGACATGATTTCTTCACAACTTCTAATGATATATGGTACTAAACAAACAAGGGCTTTGTTTAATTTTTGATCAAAATCCTAAAATTTTAACTTCTATGTTTGACTCACAAAATGGGGCTGCCACTTTATGCATATCATATATTCTGTCTTCGACACATTACTAGTAATTTGAAACAACATTTAGGAGTAAATGGTTGAAAAAGAGGTCATCAACATTGGTTAGTTTGCGTACTTAGGATAATTATTTACTTAGTCTCATCAACGTTGGTTAGTTTATTCTAATTGTTTGCCATTAGTTACAAGCATAGGTTACTTGCACGAGAGTCATATGGTGGTTGAACAATTAAAATAAGTATGTCAACTACATGCAAATGCTATAAATTAAATTAAGGATATTCCAAAAAGTAAATGGTCTTTTACATATCACGTGAAGGGCTATCGATAAGATCATATGACTACAAACTTAGTGCATAAATAGCATTTTCAAAGGCGTCAAATTGTTGCCTATAATCAGTTTGGTCAAGACAACCATATATAGATTGAATAGATATGGAATGAAGCATGCACAAATTGCAAACATAAAAGTTGAGGCTAGAGAAATGTTTTCTAAAAAATGTGCAAACAAGGTTGTTAATGAGGATTTAGAGAGCCTTTTGTGTTATGTAACATCTCAATTAATTATTAAATAATTATGGCGTTAGAAGAAAAATCCAAATAAAGATATTGATATTTTTGAATGATAAAAAGGGATTGGCAAATTTATGAAAAGTTGAATAATTAAATTATCAAGATTTATAAAATATCAAAGGAGATTTGAGAGAATTTCTTTAAGTAATGAGTTACTTATGATGATTACAAAGAAATTAAAACAAAGGTATATTGATTTTTGGTGTAAGGTGGCAGTTAAATTAGGATTGATGGATTAAGATATATAATTTCAATTAAGATGCATAAGTGTCTTGGTTGGACATAGGAGAAAGAGAATCACTAATGGGAAAGAGAAGAAGAGAAAATAAGAAGTAATTGAATAAGACCCAAAAGAAACAAAAATGGATGCCCTAACTCAAGTTTAATATGGGATGATGTCACCATCCACTAAACCCCATTCAACCCTCATTCATAGGTCATATTTGCCTCTAAGTAACCCAATATTATCGTCTTCATTATTTAGCCTTTTCATTTCAAATCAAAACTAAGACGAGAGAGAGAAAAAAGAGCTTATCCACTTTCTTCTATAGATACCATGGTTTCCGTTTGTGTATGTTGTGAAAATTTTGATTTTTAATTAAGGTAACTTCAGAGAAAGACACTAATTAAATTTTCATTCAGTGATAGTTGATTTCTTTAAGTAGAGGAAAAATTCATTAAGTGTAAATCCTAAGTGGTAGAAACAAGGATTTAAGGTAATTCTTTTCATCTTGATACTTGATTTTAATTATTTCTTTAGTAGTTGAAATTGTGATTAAAAAGTTTTGATTTTGGCCAAAGAGCAAGGTACAAATTTGTGTTAATTGGATGGTTTTTGGTTTGAATATGACAAGGAAGGAAATAGGAAAATTGGGTAAGACTTTACTTGACCTTTTTGCCTTATTGTGACCAAACTAATGAATTAATTATGGAAATACTTTTGGTTTTGTTTTAAAGCTATAGGGGATTAGTTTTAATGGTTGTGAATATCATGGAAATTAGTTAAATTAAAAGGAGAAAGGAGAAGAAATGGAAGGATGATAAGATTACATCTTTTAGCTATTATTGTAGTTTGGCCGAATTGAGTTGATTTATGAAAATTTTATGAACTTATGAATTGGATATCAGGAAATGAAATTAAAGATTGTATTTCATGTTTTAGCTTTAGATGCAAGAGAGGAATTGTTGATAAGCTTCAAAGTTGCCCTTAGTTTTATTGGAAATCGAGCACTTAAGTTGATATGATTTAATTTTAATTAACTTTGTGTTTTGATGTAATGGAAGCTAAACCAAAAATGGCATTGATTAGATTTTTATTGTATTGATCAATTGAAGTGCTTGTGATCAAGTTGTGGGGTTTACTTTTGAAGTTGCCAAGTGTGGGAATGATTCTAAATGGCAAGAAATGTTTTTTTTCTCATTTAGTTGATGATTTTGGCATTTTAAATTGGAATTTAAGGATGAACATGATGTTCTTTGTTTAGGCCAAAATGTCACGATGGATTGAAGATCTTATAAAGATCTTGTAGAGCTTGACCAAGATTTTTTGTAAAGACCTTGGTGACAAGAAAAGCTATTACACACTTGTTGAGCTATATATTAAGTTGAGACATCTAAGGTAAGTAATAAGTCATGAATTGAGATTTAGATATTGTTATTATGAGATATGTGATAATAGGAATTGATGACTTTATGTTTAACCTAGATTGTTATACCCCTATTGGATATTCTAAGTCTTGCCTAAACCAAGATTGCATCGAGTTATTACCAAGTTGTTGTTTATCTTTCAATAAAATTTTTTTCTAAACTAGAATTGTATGCATATATTATGATTAATTTGTAATATTTATTTGATTGTTTATGAGAATTAGTTCTTGGTGAGATGAGTATTTCTCCCCACAGTTTATCAAATTTGCATTTTAAGCTCATAGTTTATTAAATTTCTTTAAGAATATATTCTCATATTTGAGTTTTAAACCCACAGTTTATTTGATTTGGGTTTTAAACCTACAAATTCTTAGATTCAAGTATTAAGTCTATAGATTCTCAAATTTTGGGTTTTAAACCCACAGTTTATTAGTTTTGGGATTCTCATGGTAAATGGCCATAAAAGATAAAAGATATATAAGATACAAAGATATGTGAGATACATGAGATATAAAGATATATGTGATACATAAGATACAAAGATATATAAAATGCATCTTATGCTTCAATTTTTTTATATGTAATCAAATATGCTAAATTCTTTCTTATTTATGAATGCTTGTGTGCCATTGTAGTTTTGAGTTTATGTTAAGGCTAAATATGTTTTAAAAGTAAAACAACTACTAGAATTTTGGTCTCATCCTTTTGTGGGAAACAACGACTATTTTCAGGTAAGTGTTTTGGCAAGAAAATCAAGCAACAGGTTAAAAAATAGCCTAATAGCTAGTACTGTGTAGGTGATTATATGTAATGATGCTTTTATGCAAATATGTTCTTTTTGGGTTGTACATGTGCTTAACATGATGTATAAATAGCCATGAGGCCTATATTTTAAGTTGTTTATATATGCAAGAGAATGCTAAGCTAAGATATAATGTTATGAGCTTTTTTTTGTATATAGAGATATGCTCTGATTTTGGTTGTATTACAAAGAGATAAATGACATCTAATAGTCTCAAGAAAAAATGATATTTAGTAATTAAATTCTTATGGAATAATGTTAAATTATAATTGTTTAAGGTATTTTTATGATGTTTGGTAATGGATATAGACGATACAACTATTTTAGTAAAGACCTTGTCAATAGAGTTAAGACCTGGTCAACAAGATTTATCTAATATTAAAAGTTAATATTTGAAATTTGACCTAGGATCTTTTTAACTATTTAAAGACCTTGTTAACAGGATTATCAACCTTGTAAACTAAGGTAAGTCTTAATTTAGTTAAGTCTTATTACTATCACCTAGGACTGTCACCAAGATCCTAATCTTGTCAACAAGATTTCTAATTAGATTTAAGAAACTTTCCAAGTCTTAATTAACTATAGGCAAAAGTTATTGAAGGATATCTCTTATATAAGCTATTAAGTATTTAAAAGTTATAATTTAGAGACCTAGTATTTAAGTTTGATCAGTTAATGATAAGTGAATTAAGGTATTTTCAAAGGCCTTTTTACCTTTGGTTTTAGTCAAGATTGAGGTTTTAATCATGATTCTACTTAGTATTATTAAAATCAAACTTTTATTTATTAGTTCAACCCTTTAGAGAGTGAGGTTTAACATGTTATCTATGCACAATTTCAATTAACAGGTGTTAGAATTCAAGGTTAAAAAGCCATATGATCTAATAAACAAGTAGTACAATCGATGCTATAAGGTCAGCTTGCCTAATCGAGCGTATAACTGTGGCAAGTTTCAATTGCAAAAATATGCTAGTCAACATGTGATGGCAGCATATGCCAAGCTCTCGCTTGACCCATTACAGTTCATGCATTGCATTTTTCAGTTAGACACAATCCTTAATGCGTATAGAAGGGAGTTCCACTCGATGGGTGAAAGTATATTGGCCTTATACAATTGGACCAAGGCTTGTGCCAAACAATTCAATGATTTGTTAGAAAGGTCAACCCAAGTCATTCAAAATACGAAACAAGATGGATTTGAGAAAAGGTCTGAGTGAGCATCAAAGATATACGTTATGTAGACAGATCAGTTATAAATGAGCCACTTGTCCTTCCTATTACCCAAGGTACCCATAGCTATGTAAACAAGATTATGTATTAGAAATGTGATTATAATATATTCATTTATACATATGATGTATTGAACTTGATGTTTTATTTATATATGTTGGGTAACACTAATTGATCCTAGTTACTCATTCTAATATAAAAGTCATCTATATGTGTGCTTTAACTTATTGATTGGAGGGTACTGTAATGGCTGGCCATCACAGTATTGTTACTTTGGGCTTAGAGGATGATTCTTTGTTATACTTCAATCTCATCACGTATCATAAGCCATGTGACAAGGTTGAGTAAGTTACTGCAACCACGCACTACACTCAATATGAAATTTGAGAGGAGAGATGTATAAATTTCTTTTTCTAAGAAAAACTCTATGTGAGATCATCATATTACGTGCAAATGGAGGATCTTAGATTTTGGTATGCCTATGATGGGCTGACCCAATACATGACCTAATCTAACTTGTTGATTTAATTAATTAGATCAATTAAATTTTTGGAATAATTACCATTTGAAATTAATGAAATAATTAATTATTGTTTTGAAATGTTAAGATAATTCTTATTGGATAATTAATTTCATTATTGGATTTTCTTAAAGTCAAGACTATTATATTCTATCCATTTAAAGATACATTGTCAATATAGGTCATTAGGATTTTATCTTATCAATTGGTTATTTGATTTCTTCTTAAAAGTAGAGGAAGGGAATATGTACATAGATAACAACATATCTACAGAGGTTGTAGAACACAGATAACAAAAAAGATAAGAATTTTCCTTTAAGGATTTATGTGCACTTGCTATGAAAAAAGTGATAGGGATTCTTATGGTGATCATGATCTAAATTATGTGGATATGTACAAGTAAGTACTCAAAACCTTTGGTTTTTTTTTTAAAATCTTGATTGATATATTATTAAGTATAACAATCAAGCAAAAAGAAAACAAATGTTTCATATAAAAAAAAACCCAAAAACATATGTTAGTAATAATAAAGTTGCTACCAAGGAGAGCATGGCCATAATCTATCACAACCCCAAAATTCTACATATATGAGATTTTTCAAAGAGAATACTGAAAACTATCATTCTTATACAATTTAAAGCCTTCTCCTACTTCTAATAAATCACTCTCAACTCACTACTCACAATAATCCTTTACAATTACTTAGGATTTATATGGGTTTTGTTCAAAATCATGTTATTTATATGTTAATATTTTCAGAGAATCATAGAACTAAAATAATCTATTAGAAACATGTTGTAATGTGTAAAATTGAGTCCTAATAATCTAGCCCTTTCACAAAAATTTTAGAAATTAAAGGTGTTAAAGGTTAGGATTTAAATACAAAAGGTAAATTATACTAATCTCTCTAAAATTTGATCAAATTACACTAGGTATCCATCTTATTTAAAAAATTACACTTCATTCTCTTAACATTTGATATATGTTATAAAATCTACCATTCTAATTTATTTTGTATTAATGAAGTTAACTTTTTACATAATATAATACTTCTGATTTTTTTTACTATAACACTAAAGTAATTAAATTAATGTTAAACTCCAATATAATAGTGTAACTTTATTCTTAATATGATAATAAAACAATTAAGTAATTTTGTCTCCAAAAGGAATGTATACTGGGTAGAAAGTTAACTTTGTTAATAAAGAATAAATTAAAGAGAATGTTTTGTAATATATATCAAATGTTAGGGAAGTCAAAGTAAGTTTTGACATGAATTGGTTATCAAGTATGATTTTACTAAATTTTATATGAGGTTCATGTAATTTTTTAAAAAAATTGAACAATAAGAAAATAATGGTATAGATGGAAAAGAAAAATTTTTAAATTTTTTTCGATCCTAATTGACATACATACTAGAGGAATTTTTAAATACTTGAATGTTATATTATTTATATTCTTTTTAATAAAAATTTAAATCAAACAAAATGAGTCTCATCGATTAATATATTAAAATTTATTATAATAAGTAATAGAATGTAGGCTCTATATAATATTTTATTTATATGATAATAAAGTAATAAGTAATTAAATATAAAACTCAATTATATAATTGTAGGTAAATTTAATTTAAATTATTTTAAGAGTGTTAAAGAATTTCGTTGGTTTATCACCGCAGAGGACGCGATTCGCGAGCTCAGCACGCGCTGTTACGCAGTTGTCCCTTGTAAGGTCTACTGTCGAACCTCTCCTGTCGCCATTTCTCTATAACCACCACTTCACTCAACGACAATACTTCCGCCACTCTCGCACCCTCACCGCTGCTGTCTCTTCGCCGGACTTCGCCTTCATGGGCCACGATGATTTCGTGTGGTCCAAGAGTTCTGCCTTCCCTCAGGTTCTCTTCCTGCGGCTATCATACCCGCTTCCTCTTTCTCTCTATCCTCTATGAATATGTTGATTAATTAATTATGTTCTCTGGGTAATTCACTTAGCTTCGGCTCGTGGGTGCTAGATTTTGAATTTTCTCATCCTTTATTAATCCCCTTCTCTATAACCATTAGAATTCGCTTTGGCTATACGTATTGTGATAAAAATTGAAAGGAATCGAGCTTTGCCCAATGCGCGCTCGAGATTCTTGAAGAGACATGCATCTTGGAATTATTGTTTCTTTTAAGATTGTGAATGGTCAAATACTCAAATCCCGGTGTATATATAGTGATAGAACTAATAATGGGCATGTATAGGTTTTTCTGTTCATAATTGGTTAAGAAGGGGGGGAATTGTGGAGTGAGAACAAAGTGGAACAAGTAGATGCTCAAAGACGGAAAAGAGGAGAGAAAAGGAGCAATTTAAAAGTGAATGAAGATACATATGTTTCTAGTTTCCCCTTATACCTGGACTTAATTATGTTGGGCAGATTCAGGGGTGTAATACAGACTCTGGTATCCGCCCTGTTGATAGCTTTATTAGCCATTGGATTGAAATGGTCAATAAGCTGGATGAATAATTTCCAAGTGCCGGTGCCCCAATGGCTTTGTAGAATTCACCTGTATTTTTTTTTTGGGGGCCAATGAAGACCTGTTTATATAAAGATAAATTAGAGATACTAGTTTTTACGTTCTTTATAAGGAGGAAGTTTTCTTCTCCAAGGCAATAATTCTTATGATTGAAGAATAATACATCACCATATATTTATTAAGGGTATGCTTTTATTTCTAATTTAGTGATACCTCAATTATTGTGCATATTTGTAATTAAATATATTAGTTCTTTGCTATGTTCAAATTTGAATGCAAGTCATGACTTGGGATGGAAAATCTTGAAGAATAATTAACTGATGAGAGTCTTTTGGAATTATGGCCAGGTATTGCTTGTTAAAAAATAATAAATAACAAAGTAATGTTTATCGGATGATGAATGTGAAAGTACCTGAAAAAAATATGATTCTGCTTTTTATGTTTGTGTATACATGTTAAGTATGACGATACTGTACTTCTGTCAAATTTGGATTTTCTTATTGTTGTTGATGGGAGATATTGAAGAATTTCTATTGCATTATTGGTTTGATAAAGCTTGGGGTTTATGTTTTGGCTGCAAATCTGCTAATATTTCGATCAGCTAAAAGCAACTATGTGGGACAGTGGGAGATGTGGTGTTCTTGGTTTAGACAGTTATATAGTTATACAGAAGTGGTCTCCCTTGCTCAGTTTGAGCTAAATGATTGATGAGGCATACAAAACATATATCTCAATTTGGGATTTTGTGGGTGTATCTAAAATTAATATGTATGTTTCTTTGTTTCTTTCAAGGTTGTGAAGGAATTTCTATGATTGATATTATTCTTATTTGACTAAATGCAAATTTACCCAAATAATTATTTATACAAGCAAATTTTAGTGACATTACTCGTACATTTTGCATAGCTTGATAGTTTGATAATGAGATTCGGAAAGGAAGAAACCAGATGACTGATTACTGTCAAATTTTCTTGGGTAATTTTTATTGAATAAGGCAGGAGTAGGACCACCACTTTGGCATGGCTCAAGTGGTAAGGATAGGGGGGTGTTTAGATTAGAGGTCTTACGTATGATTCCCATACAATCCCAGAAGGTGATTTGAAAAAATAAATAAATAAAAAAGAAGCTAGACAAACAACTATAAATATGAGGAAAATAAGTCTAGAAGCCTGTTCTGTTGGTCTTTGTGAATTAACAACGTCAATTTGTCTGTGAGGTGGTAATTTTTGACCTTTTATTTATTTATCTTTCTTAATTATGGTTAAAGACCACTGATTATTTTGGTGTCCATGAAGTAAAACGGTGTTTTATCTATAAAAAAAAAACAGAGAAATCATATAATGGCTTTCATGTTTGTGGTTAATAGGTTATGATCAATATCTGTGATATACAAAATTTTCTATGAATTTCACTTGTCCGTTCATTATTTTATATATTTTCATTTGTAACTAGTGATAGCATACTCTTCTTAAAATTATAATGCAATCATAGATCAAAGTTAATTCAGGCAGGTACACGTGCTATTGAAAATCACCTCTCAATAATAGGTTTCCTTTTTTAAATACTCCCATTCATTTCATCCAATACGGTTGGTAATTTTATGCTAGCACGAAGTCCTACAGTTGCCAGTCTTTTCAGGTACTGTGCAAAGTAACCTGTTATAAGTGATTTGATTAGTTAATTCTCATCAACTACACGGATTCAAATAAACAAATCTTTTAACTGGTTTAGCACTTATAATATTAGCCTATAGTCTTCACCTTTGTTCTTAAAGGGACAGTGTACTTTCATACATAATAAATGATTTGGCATAATGTTGTTGCTTGTGTTAACTGCATAAATACTTCTCACTTGATTGCCATTTGCTTTCAAATTTCCCCAGTTTGGACTTTGCATTGATAAAATATTTTTTTATCCAAATTTCCCCATGTTAAATATGTCAAAATCTTGACAATGATGTATATTTTGTGGGTCTTTTATCTTGTGTTCATATTCAGCTCAAATTGATCTTGAAAATTGACCAAATCTGTTTATTTCTTGTAACTGATAATATAATTTTCAGAAATGTTCAGTTTGCAGTCAAGTCTTGTCCAAATTTTCTACATTAAATAGTTTGAACGTTGACATAATTGTATTTTTTTTAGCTGGGTTGCATTGCTTTTAAGATCAAAATGATATCCAAACTTGACACTTCTGTTCAATTCTTATATCTATTTAATCCTTAGTTAATTGCTACATTCAAATAAATAGGAGGACAACATTGTTCAAAATGCAATAAGAGGGTCTAAATTGCTCTCATGAACAAACTAGAGGGGCTAAAGGTCCAATTAAGCTTTTTTTTTTTTTTTTTACCTCTCCCTAAGAACTAAGTTATGACTGGGCACAGGTGATCTTTAAAATTGTGCCCCTTCAAAAAATAAAAGAGAAAATAAAACTTATGTATCTGTTTTTATATGATGACTCATTATTAATATCACAGTAGAAGTTATGTGATTTCTTGTTTGACATGTATATCCATAGGTTTAGAACTTGTGGTTATCTTGAAAGCACAACAGGAAATTGTACTAACAAATATCCTACTACCTCTGCATAAATGATCTCGGCTAATTTATCTTTGGAATTATGGTTTTTTTTTAAATGGAATTATAAACTTTGTTCTGTTAACCATATGCTACTTAGTATTAGTCTTGGCTTTTCAGCAGGGCTGGTAGAGATGGTTCAACAAAGTATAGATCCTATTTTCTGTGAGTATGGTCTGGACAATACTAAAATGGACTTGCCTAATCATCATAAGCAACTGTCAGTTCCCGTGAAGAAGACAGCATTAAGAGTTCTGCAGAATGATAATATCATGGTGCCAACCTCCATTGGAAGCTCATCATTTTCAAAGGATAAAGGCCCTGCTACTGATTCTAATAGAGTTTCTGGCTCCAAGAGATCCTCATCTGATTACCCAGCGAACCACCATGTCCGGCAATCTCCTGGCAATAATGCTGCAAATGGACATCTTGTGTATGTCCGTAGAAAATCAGACGCAGAATTTGGTAAGAGCAATGTTTGTGAGAATCCAAGTGTCAATGCTTTTTGTACTCATTCTAGGCAACTTTGTGAAGAGAAAACTACTCAACCAAAACCTCAGATGGAGGAGCCAAAAGTTTCTTGTTTTCCAGCATTCACATCTTTTCCAATGGCCTCTTCCATTATCTCATCTGGCAAACCTTCTCTTCCTCTTTCTCTTGGGAAGTCTGCTATTAGGTTAGCACCCGTCGAGTCCAATTATGTGACAGCTTCTGCTAGCCCTCCTACTGATAATTCCAAGGGATTAAAACATGGGCAGTGGGAGGAGCGATACAACCTATTGCAGATGTTTCTGAGGAAATTGGACCAATCAGATCTAGAAGAATATAACCAAAGTATGCCCATGAACCATAGAATTTAACTTAAAATGCTTACGAATGAAATTCTTAAAATTGTACATCTCTGATATTGTCCTTTGCCAATCTCAGTGCTTCGATCACTCTCCTCGGTTGAACTTAGCAGATATGCTGTTGAGTTGGAAAAGAGATCGATTCAGCTTTCTCTGGAGGAAGGTAATGAAACTTGTTGCTTGATATGTTTCTTTTCTTTTCCATGGCTTAAAAAATTATCCTTACTTATACTTGGTGTGACATAGAGTATTATCTCAATTCCTTTGATTATTTACTATTTTGCTAGCAGTAAGACAATTAATATTGACCAAGTCTTTCAAGTTTTAGTTTATTTGATGTCATTTTACTACCATTATACCTGTGGATTATCTGCTTATAGCTGATAGGTAATGTCATATCTGAAACACTTCTCGCCAAGTTCAATATTCTAGTTAAAAATGTAAAAAACAGTAGGAACATTTATATATTTTATAAAGCTAAGATATTATCTTCATTATTCTTCTATTGACTTAAGTAACCTTCAAATTTAATCATTATCAGGGGAAGCTGAAGGAAGGTAATATAACACCTCATTGTCAGTCAATGACAACCACGATTCAAAAGTAAAATCCTAAAATTTTACATTTTAAAAAGTGATGTGGTATGCCTAACATTATGGCAATTTTTTATTTGGCGTCTGGTTTAGTTGCTCTCCTTCAGAAACAATGCCATTCTCGCTATATTTATGGGCTTGTTACTTCTTCATTTTTGGAATCGTGAAGTTTATCTCCATCTCCCTCTCCCTTGCCATAATTTCTACGTTTTTATCCCACTATTCAGTGCTTGAGAGAACTACAGGAACTTTGAAATATTTCTAATCTTTGGCAGATTCACTTTTCTACTTTTGTTTCTTTCAGCAGCCAAGAAGAACTACTTATAAGCCATTACATATGATGCTCATAATCATGTGTCTGGATAGTAGGATGTGGACATGATATATTCACAATTAGTCAGAGTTGAAGTTGTCAGAAGGCATAACTTCTACTTGCATACATGCTTATTTATAAAAGATCTGTAGCTCCTAATTGTGTTTTAATTGTAGCAACAGAGTGTATTTTGAGACAGCAGGGAGCGAATGAATTTTTTCTTACATTTTCTTCTTGATGACAGCTAAGGAATTACATCGTGTTGCAGTTTTAAATGTCTTGGGAAAATCGTTGAAGAATTTTAAAGCACCAGCAGATCATCATGAATGTTGAGCGAGTGAAGACAAAAACGTAAGGAGTGCCTGAGAGAGAGAGAGAGAGAGAGAGAGAGAGAGAGAGAGTTTTTTTTCTTCTTGCTGAACCTTTTTTAAGCTACCTCCTGTTTTGACACTAATTCTCCTGCGGAAGTCTGCATATTCATTTCGCTTTTGATGTTCTGTTTGCCTTGTTTATTTTATGATTTTGTATCCAGTTTAAACAGATATCTATCGAAATGTTACACGTTGACCAAGCAATTTGTATTAGGTACAAGGGAATATTAATTTCTTCCGTTTTTTTTCCCTCCCTGATAGGACAGTATTTAACGAATTTTTGTTTAGAAAAATTAAAGCAAAAACTTGGTTGTTGAATGGGACACTTTCATCGAATGCTGACTGTGAGGGACACTCACGAAGGCAGATCAAGCATTGTTCCGTATTGTAAATGGAAAATAGTACCTAGTTGTGGTTCATGTCATCAATTTCCCACGTCCTTATTTGTACGCATCACTATTAAACAGTGGTGGAAATGTTGGACATCTTTTCCATGAGATATAGACACAAAGAAAGCAACACTCATTGCGAAGAAATGTGTGAATTTTATTTCAGAAACCAGAAGCTAGTAGGCAAGGTGAGTCACAAAAGTTACGGCCCAATAGTGTAGAAAGGGATATAACTGTAGAGTAACTACCCCATCCGGGGCTAGGAGATGAATAGCAAACCCAGTCTGTGATCTGTCCCGTCCCCTCCCAACCAAAATTAACAAAATTAAAATAAATAAAGGAAGAGGGAGAAACTGCCCACTTCAAAACACAGAGTTGCAGTAACCGCTTCGCTTGGTGTACGTATATTAGTCCCTCCTCCTCCATCGTTAAAACTTTTTTCTGTATTTCCAACAACTTGCGTAAATCGTAATGTCCAACTCCAACTCCAACTGCGATTCTCCTGCCGTTACGACTCCAAGCAGCGCTCAGAAACACCACTCTCGAAACACACGAAAGAAACGCACCAGGACCACCACCAAAATGAACACCGTCATCGACCATAACATCGCTTTCAAGCCCAAATACGCCAAACAAGCCAACCCAGATGCGCCTATGATTACTCGCCCATGTACCGAGTGTGGGAAGAAGTTCTGGTCATGGAAGGCTCTGTTTGGGCACATGCGCTGTCATCCTGAACGTCAATGGCGTGGCATCAACCCACCCCCCAATTTCCAACGACAACCTCCTCCGGAGAAGCAAATACCAGGATTCATGACCCAAGAAGACCACGAAATCGCCGCTGGTCTTCTGTTGCTTGCCAACGGAGACCCCTGCAGTTCCAGCCATCAGGAATGTTCCGAAGGAGACGGTTTGAATGGGCGGTTCGAGTGCTCTAGTTGCAAGAAGGTGTTTGGGTCACACCAGGCTCTGGGAGGGCATAGGGCTAGTCACAAGAATGTGAAGGGGTGTTTCGCCAATGCCATGACAAACGATGAAGAAGATGAGGAGAGTGATGAGATGGTGATGGTTTTGGAAGGGCACAAGTGCAGCATATGTCTAAGAGTGTTCTCGAGTGGGCAAGCACTGGGTGGTCACATGAGGTGTCATTGGGACAAAGGGGAGCCTGAGCCTGAGCCTTCCATCACCCATCATCATGCCCTCATTACAAAGCAAGGATGTGGGCTTGACCTCAATTTGCCTGCCCCACTTCAACATGATTCCTCCTCTCCCCTCACTCTGGATTTGAGATTGGGGCTTTAAGGGGAACCAACCTTCAAGTTACATATTTCTTTGTCAAATTGAACGTATGATTTCTCATTTTCTTACTCATCCAGTTACAGTACTTGCTTTTTTTTTAGCGGATTTGCCAAATTCATTACTCTATTGTCAGGATAATGTATTTTATAAAAGTTGTGCTATTAGGGAATATATTCACCTCACTCAGTTGGTAACTGCTCTATTAATATAGTTTAATTCTGACTTCTTATGGTTGAATAATGCCATCTTGTGTCTGATCTAAGTTAACTTACTACCTCAACAGTGAGCACTATCTTAAATGTTGTTGATGCAGCTTCTGGTTTGTTTATTGAATTTTTGAGTAAGCATTTGCTTCGCCATTCTTCCGTAAATTTGTATGCTCTTATTCACATACAACATTGCTATACGTTCCCTTCTTTGAAACGAGGACAAAAATCAACTAATGGGTGTTCACCGATTATTAGACCAGAAGATGAGCACATAATAAGGATAAATTGAAATAGGGAATTAATATGGAGAATGTTAGTATTGTTGAATGCTCGATTTATGTCAACTATTTGGGGAGTATTACTCAAGAGCTGTTGATAAACACATTCGAGTCTATGGGAATTGTTATTCTTAATTTTATATTTTTATTATAGCATTAGGATTTTTTATTTTGGGGTACATATTAGGATATCTATTTTAATTTGGCAAAATTCCATTTTTAATGCCTAAAGTTTTAATCAAGTATCGTTTTAGTTTCAAATGTTTACTTTGATTTAAATATCGTATTTTCAAAGCTTTAAAAAGGTTTTAATATTTTTCTTTTTCCTCACATGGGTTTAATGGGTTGATTAAAAATGGTAATGTGATCTCTCATATTCGAGTCAAACGTATGCCCGATTTACTTCTCTTATAGTCATTCTAATGCAATTACATATATATATATATATATATATAGTCGTTATCATCATCAATTAGAAGTGAAAATAGCGCGGGTTTAAGGATGAATGAATTAGTATTAGGAAAAATGATGATATTGAACCCTTTTTGAAATTAACTTTGAAGATTATATTATATCAAAATAATTTTTTTGGGATTAAAAGAAAATTTGAGTAAAATTTTATTAGAGACTAAAAGTAAATTTTTACTTTAATATTTTAATAAAATTAATTTTTTCTTTTTTAATTTCTATAACGTATATAGGTATTTAGTTAGTTATCATTATTGTCCCTTCTTTTTTGCTAAACTAGTATATTCATATCGAGTTGAGAATTGTGAGTTTTCTTTAATATATGAATAATCATACCATCAGGGTGCCCATGCGATTGAAAATGATTTTGGTCTAAAAGGAGATCGCATTTACGTTATAGAATTTGAATAGTGCAGCAAATTACTAACCGAAAATTTAGCTTCAGTTTTTATATTTTTCTTTTCAATTTTTTTAATAAAAATTTTACAAGTGTATAAATTTTGTAAATTAAGTGTATAATTTTTACAACTCAATATTATATAATTGAATTCTTAAAAAAATCTTCCGTCCTTCTTGTTGGACAATTTCTTGTTGGCACTCAGGAATATGTTGCTCATACATGATCATCTGTAGGTGACATGATTACTGGATGTTTGAGAAGTTTGGGCTATTTAAAAAAAAAAAAAAGTATGGGCATATTTTCCAGGCAAGCTCTAGGTCAGAAGGGGAGAGTGGAGTTGGTAAACCAGTTTAACAACAATCAGCAAGCTTAGAGAGTTCAAAAGAACATATGTATTGCCGCACATAAACTAAACCCAGTTAAGCTAGTAAGCTACCAGCTACTAGGTTGTGGTCTTAGTTAAGGTAGCCGCATGTCTAAGTTTTATGTTTTTTTGGCATGAGAGATTAGAATTACTTGAGTTTATCTAAAGCTTTCTTCACATATATTTCCTCTTGCCTCAAATATAAGTCACCAATATTTATTTTACAGATATTAAAAAAATTAGTTAAAGGTAGTTTAACTAATTAAATTTGTATCAAAGAAATTTTTTTTTATATTTGTCCCTAATTAAAGAGCTTACTTTTATTCTTAGTAAATTGCATTAGTCTTAATGACTCTCTATTTAATTAAGGATACTTAAGGAAAAAGTCATTTAATGATTAAGACAATTCTAAGAAGTGATTTATATTTTGGATCAAAATAATTTTTCAATAAGTGACTTATATTTAAAATTAGAGAAAGTACATAATAATCATAAGCTATACAAGACTGTACAATACATGTCTCTTTACATATACAAAAGAATCACATATCATTTAATATTCAAGCTCATACCCCAGAATACTTAAAAGATTTGGTGAAAGATATATCCACACAAAGGTGAATTATGTGAATTTGAGAATGCTCTTGCATGCAACATTATAAACTTTTCAATTATGTTTAACGGTTTAGAAATTTCTCAAGAATATCTTGGAATGATGTTAAAGGTTAAAATGGATGTAATGCAATGCGACATTTTAACAATTGCAATAACAACGATCGTAGTAGAATCATTAGAATAAAAAATAAAAAATAGGATAAATTACCTCCTTTTTTTTTCTTTTAAATGTCCACATTATATAATTCTCATTCTAAAAGTATGCTCATATCTTCCTCAAAATCAAAAGATGACTAGAATAACCTTAAAAAAAATGATATTAATTTCTTTTATTAACAATATAACTAGAAAATGCATTTTTTTAAACTTTTATTTTAATCTTATTTGTTTTGTGTTAAAAATCCTAAATTTTATTTATTTTAAATGTACAAAAGTGATTATTTTATATTTTCAAATAGATATTTATAATGTTTAATTATTATATTATATAAATAATAAATATAAAGCTATTTTAATCAAAACAAGTACAACTATAACTTATCTTTTGTTTTTGGTGAGGTTAGTTTAGTGTATATTTTTATTTCAAAAGAAGGGGGTACAATTTTTGAAAATAAAGAAAAGGACTATATAATTTGGATATCTCTAAAGAGAGAAGAGTATAATTAGTCTAAAAAATAATTATTTTTCAATTTCATTTTATTAATTTTAACTTTGATAAGTTTTTTAAGCATAAAAAAATAAAATACATAGGCTAAAATACTTTAGTAAATTGAGTTAGTAATAATAATAAAACTAATCAGTGCAATGTTTTAAGGTGTAAAATTTATAAAATTGTGATTGTTTGATAAAATTTGTTTTTTAAACATTGGAAATTTCAGCAAGTATAAATTTAAAATTAGGCAAAAATGTACAAAACTTCCTAGGCTTAGGTCATGCAAATAATTCTTTATTTTCAAAATTTGACAATATATCTTTAAATTTTTAATTTTGTGTAGACAACTTCAGCTGTTAATGAATTCATTAATTTACTAATAAAAATGATACACTTATTAATCTTTTTTATAAATAATTTTTTAAAACTTTGGATCACGTATATATTACTTCTTAACATCTTAAGTTTTTATTAGTAAAATAATATACTTGCATAAAGTTACTCATATAATTTTAAGTTGGAGGATTTATTATCAAATTTGAAAAATTAAAAATATTATTTATATATATAACTTCAAGTTTTAAAAAATTCTATGCATTTGGACCTTTAAATTATATAAAAGTTTTTGCTCAAATATCGAAGTTTGACAGATAATATGCATTTTCTCAAAATTGTGAAGACGTGGAAGATTCGATAGTGGTCCACTTTTTGCTATCAATTAGGCCTACTGTGTCATGACAATATTCATTACCTAGCCTTCCTATTGATATCCTTTGTGATTAAGATGACCATGACCTCATTAATTAAGAATAATCCGCACCTTGATTAATTTTATTTTTATAACGCGAAAGCGGGAAATCAACCAATATGGTCTTTATTCTTAGAAGCTACCATTAGTTGTTATGTTATCAGTTCAAGGATAATATATATCCGCAATGCACATGAGATGTCATCAACTTGTGAGCTTCTGATTTACATGATTAAATCAATCAACGTATGTCTTAAAAGTGACAAATTATTAGTGTTCATTTAAATTGTCATAAATGTTAATTGAGGGCAAGAAATTAAACTTATTCTTGCGTTTTGAACCTGAGATTGAGTATTTTGAGTTGTATAGATTCGAATCAGATGTATTTGTCGTTAACTAGTTACCGTCTCAAGTCCAAAAGCATATATATATATATATATATATGTTAGGTACAATACAAAAGGAAGAATCTTCATTATGTACAGATGTGACTTGGATTCATTTAGATCCGCAATGGACACTCGTTTCCACATTTCATTGATTCAGGGAAAACAAATATATGCTTATAACAGATAATATGCATTGACGTGAAAACAAGCACGTTTCTATTCTATCATGTGCAGACTAGTAATGTGAACCCAAAGCTAGCTATAACCATTATTCAATTTCAATTAGGTAGAATCCTAATTTCCGAGAGAGATTATGACGGTCTTGCAAGAATAATTGCTATGAGCTTGGTTTATTTTAATCAGGGACATTCCCAGTTAAAAAAATAATAATAAACAGTAAAATTAGGAAGGTTAACATAGAAAAACATGGTCACAGAGGGTTGTTGAAGGGTGACATAGTACATCAAAGTCAATGGCAGTCGTTATAGATTGAAGGAACATGCAGACATATATACTTTTGGTCATGTCAAGTCGCGGCCATTGGCCAGTAATAATATAGGAAATAATGCATTAATAAAGAAAAACTAATTCAATGTATTAACTATTAGACGTGAAAATCTAAAACATGGCGCAACTGTAACGGAGATTAGATATGAGAATCTAAAACATTGGGATCTTAAGCAAATTCTGTCAACCCTGATTGCCGGCAAACACAGAAGAAAAATTTTATTTTAAACTTGGCTTCCTGTTAATCCAACATATTGCATGGTTAAGAAAGTAATGTTTATTATTACTTAAAACTAAAATCATCTGTTTATGTCAAATCAGTAAAATTATTCTAGATCCCAATCTAGAAAGAAATTCAAAGAGTGGAACCCGGGGAGAATTCTCAATCCTCACGTCTGAACAAAGAACCTTCCAGGCAACTTCCATGGGCTGCACATAGGTCATTCTTTTTCTCTTGCCTTGGCAGAAGACTAGGCTTTATCTATAAAGAGATTAGGTTAATAGTTGACAGAGAAATAGTATATGTTTTTAAAAGAGGAGTTCATTTTTCTTAGGGAGAATTTTAAGATTAAAATTCTTAAGGCACCAAGTCAACATAAAAACATGTGCCTTATAGGAAAAAATAGTAGTAACAAAAATTGAAACTATTTTACTGTAATAACCCCCAATAAAATGACTAAACCTTAATTATGGCACCAAAACCAAATATACGCAACGAATTTCGATGAGAAAAGTATAATTGAGGTTGAATATTATTAATTGATGCATTTGAAATTTCCATATTGGGAAAGCATTCTTATATATTTAATTAATTGTTCTTAACTGAAAGTAGTTTTATCAGGTGCTTCCACGTTATGATTGTCCCAAAAAACCTATAAGAGTTTGTTTATTTAAATTTATTTTGAAAGAGTAAAACGCAAAAACACGTCCAATTAAATCATTTATCAATATAATATTCTTTTTCAATTTTTTCAATCACACTTTAATTATATAACAATAATTATTAATTCAATGTAATAAAAATGCCTAATATGATATTAAAAATAAAAATGTTATTAATTAAATAAAGTAATAGTGGAAATACAGGGAGAAATGATTATAAAATAGAAGTAAAAGTCAAAAGACCTTTACCTCAAACCATACCTTTTGCTAAATTTAAGTGCAAGAAAAATTTGATATATCTAAATTTGCGAGTAGATCCTCTACCCAGACTCTCTTTGGACATGCCATACCTAAAAGAATCCTAACCATGAGGTCAATCGAACGAAGGAATTGCTACCACGTCAATTAAAAACCCAAAACACATCTCATCTGTCCATTCACAGCAATCGTACTCGTCCCTATTCAAGCATTGCATTTAACAAATATAAAATCACCCTTTGTATCCCTGCGTTCGGCCATCATTGTCCCAAGCCATTCTCCTTAGTCCTCTTCATCTGCGTTGCTCGAAGTCGATTACTGGTGGTCAGAGTAGCAGTGGGTTTTCATTTATTTCCTTGCCTCTATATGATTTTTAGATTTGGTGGGTTTTCATTCATTCATTTCCTTTGCAATTTGGTGGGTTTTGCATTCATTCATTTTAGATTCTCAAGTTGGCTTTTGGCTCAGCTATACAAATGCTTGACATTGTATGTGCTTTATCTAGCTACCAATAACCTAATTGATGTTGGTATAAGAGTTTTCATTATTATATGGTTGTTGGTTTTGTTATTCTATGTTTTCTCCATATAAAGTCTTTCAATAGCCTAAAACTGGAAATATGGTTTTATACAAAGAAAAAAAAAGGAAAATTGAAATTTCTGGTGGGAGAAAACAACCTAATCTTATGCATGTCCTTGATATATGATAAAATATTTGTTGTTGAGAACTAGCAAAAACTAGGACAATTTGAGTTAGAGGAACCTTGAAAATTTTGTTTGGAATATGCATTTATGGTGGTTGGTCTAGATGGAGATTTTGTTCTAAATTTGACATAGGTTCTTACTATAATACGTTTCTATTTATAATTTGTAATTTGGAAGTTGATAGTTTAGTTTCAATTTTCTTTGAATCAAGTTGTGGTAATTGTATGTGTTACAAATTAATAACGTCCCTCCAATTACTGTCATTTTCTATATTGGTTTCATTATCTTCAAAACTAATTTACTTTTTGGGAAGCTCTATTGGGTTTTCTTTTGTATGGAGGAAGGGACTAATTCTATATTTTAACAACTTTAAAAGAGACCATGTACAACTTCAAAAGATACAAATTTTCATATTTTTATAAGAGGCAATATACAATATAAAAAGTTTCATCAACAAGAGGCAAAAAATTAAAATAAAAAATAAACAAATCAAAAGTAAAAATAAAAATAAAAATCTCCACCACAAATATGTTAATGGCAGTAGATATCCTTTTCTTTATATCACCCACCAACTGCAACAAAAACCCAATTCCAAGTGAGGTGTAAAATGGCAGCAACTCAAAAAAGCATTGGAATATGTTATATAGAAAGATTTTGTGACAAAGAAAAACTAAACACCTTGAATCTTATCTTTTGAAGGAAGCTTCTGATGTCATCTTGGTGCTGCAATTTCAGTTTCATGCGTAATGGAACAGCAGGCACTCCACTTATCGAGGCTGGCAGCATGCCTTAGGGTGGGGATTTCATGATGGATGAAACGTTGAGTTTTGGGTCTTACATTTGTTAAATGCTGAGATTTGGTGCTTGAAAAAGACGGCTACGATTGCTCTAAATGGATGGATGAGATGCGTTTGGGTTTATTTGACGTGGCAGAAATTTTTTTGTTCGATTGATCACATAGTTAGAATTCCTCTGGGGTCTGGCATGCCCAAAGACAATTTGGGTAGAAGATCCACACACTCTTAATTTGACATCTGCCCCAGCCTTTTCTCATTTTTCACTCCTTAAGATAATGTTTGGTAGGAGGGAGACAGGATTCAAGGAATAGGAGAGGGAATGGGAGTGTTGAGAAATCATGTTTGGTATGCAAGGTAACTAAAGTCATGGGAGAGCATAATCCATTAAACATGAGAAAGGAGAAACTTTCAGACTATAGATGAAATGTGCTCTGATTCAAGGGAGAAAAAATTTTAAGACCATATTGCCCTTGCTTACTCGGGCTTCAATCTGTAGCCATCGACAGAGAATCATTCTTATCTACTAGTATCTCATGTTGCGGCCTCCTCCTTTGGTCATTGGCCACTAGATCTAGTATGAGAGGTGCGAAGTAGATCGTATTTCATTTAGAGTTTCTTCTTTGCAAATTCTCCATTTTTGTTTGAGTTTTGTTATTCTACCATTTTTGTTCTAGGTTTCTTCTTCTCAGATTCACCATTTGTATTTTTGAGTAGTTTTGTTGTTTTGCCATTTTTGTTTCGGGTTTCTTTTTTGTAGATCCGCCATTTATGTTTTTGGCTTTAAAGGCCCTTGAGGAGATTCGCCATTTTAAATTTTGTTTTTGATTTCTCGTTTCTAGATTAATTGAGATTTTTATATTTCAAATGTTGCATTCAAATGCATTGGTTTTTTGGCATTTGCATTTCTGCATTTTTAGTTTATTGTTTTTTGGTTTATTTCAATTAAATGTATATAATATTTAACACTTTTTTTTAATTAAGGGTCATTTTGGACATTTTCTTATTTTTTTAATTTTATTTTTATCTCATCAAACATTAAAAAATAATTACATTTTTATTGTTTCTTATATCATATCAAACATGCTTATAGGACATAAGATTTCTTTCCATTGTCAATTTATCTTCCATTCTCATTCCACGAAAAAACTTCATTTGGTAAATTTTCCTTCATACCAAATGAAGCCTAAGTCTTATGCCTCTTATGTAAAAGAAAAAAAAAAACAATTAAAGATGGTATTTCAACATAGACTTAAATTTTTTTTAAAAAATTACCCGTAATATTGAAAAAAAAAACACACACACACCCACAATTAATGTGTGAGGTGCAAGTTCATTATTAATAAAGTCACTAAGTATAATTTAATGATAAAGAGTGAAAAGTTAGTATGAAAGATCTTAGATTCAAATCTCCATTATATCATCTAAAAAGAGTGCATTAATTACAAATAAAATAAGATTTTAAAAAATGTGAATAATCACTTTTACCAAAAAAAAAATTATCACATATTATTTTAATTTATTTAAAAAATTAAAAATATTAATTATTTGAGAAACGTAAAAGATTGCGATCCCAATTTTACAAATCAGTGGAATTGAGTAAATAAGTAAGAGAGTATATGTTGCGAAGAAATGCAAAAGCTATGGAAACCATTTGTTAATGTTAAAGAATTTACGAGTAATTCCCAAAAGTCCTACAATATTCTCAATGTGATCGTGTCCAGGGTGGTACTGTTTGGACGACGAGATGAGAGCTTGGAAGGATATCTGCAAAGCTTAATTAGTATATTAGAGTGTGGCCAAAAAAATTATGTGTGTGTGATTAATTAAGTGGAGAATACTTTTGTGCTGTTTTAATACTAGCGGCGTTAAGGTTTTTTTTTTCAATTTTTTTTTTATCGAAGTGTTTGGTGAAGAAAAGAAAAGATGTGAATTGAATTTTCTCTTGCTAATGTGCAACAGGACATCATTTTAATAGAGAGAAATAAATTAAGAAGTATGGGTTTTATATACTCTTACTCTCTCTTTCTTATAAAATTGAATTTCATATCTTATGTTTATTTCTCTCAACTAGAATAATATCTTTGTACAAGAGAAGATCTATTTCAATGAAGAAGACGAGGTCAATCAATCTAAATTTTCTTTTGTTAATGTGCGATGCCATTTTATAAAAGAGAGACAATTAAGAAATGTGAACCCTATACACTTTTACTTTCTTTTTTAATATTGAATCTCATATTTTGTGTCTTTTTTCCTCTAACAAAATAGTATCCAGATTCATTTTGAGGATCGACATAGTTGATTTTCTAAGGGGTCTCTTGTCGTCTTAGTTTCAACTCTGAGCAACGAATCCATCGCATCTGACTAGGTTGTAACGTCAATGAAGACAAATAATTGGTTGGGTCTCAAATCAATAAAAGGAGCAAGTGGGGTGGGTCAACCTCAAAACTCTAAAGAGGATCGATTCCTACACAATGATTTATGCCAAATTAAACAAGTAGCTACAATTCCTAATCTAACATCACCATCTTCATCATCCTCCAATCCACTTTCATCTCACTATTTTATTAATTTACAATTCGCCGCTTAATTTCTTCATCAAATGACGTAATATTCTTAGAAAAAGAAGCTCCTATGAAAAAACATGTTTATATGAGATTAATATTAATTCTCTCTAGGTTCAATGATTCCGCATCTTAATTACTTTTATACTTGGTCTTTAATAAGCATTTTTTTTTTCCTTTTCACTGACTAATCCCAAACACTATTATATTATATCATTTTCTGCTAACATTAACATGCATGCTTTCTTGAATATAAAATTGATTGAAAATGACAGACTGCAACACAAGTCATGATCTTGTAATTTATACCAGCCCTGGGTTATTGTATGTCAATTAAGATGAGCGAGTGATAACCATTTGATGATCTGATTTTTATTAGCTTATGGACTGTTGACGCAAACATATCTAATTTTCATGATGCGAATATGCCGGCCAAAGTTTCTATGCCTTCTGACATTCCATTTATTTCAATTCATCAAATGCAACTTGGTTTTACAACGCTTTCAAATTTAAGTGAACAAATAGTTTCTCAACTTTTCTGAAAATTATTATTAAAAAATAAAAAAAAAAAATTATTTTGAGCTAGGTAAAATATATATATTTTTTATTTTGATACTTTGCAAATAAATATCTGTCAAGACGTTTCCAAAAAAGCACTTGAAACTTTTAAGAGATTAAAATGATAAAAACAAATCATAAAAGAAAATTATCAACTGTAAACTTGTATATGATTGTTTCCAATAGAAAAAATACCATTAAATATAAAGAACCGTGACATTTTCAAGGGACTTGAACTTTTCTATTTAATTTCACATTAGATTAAGATTATGAAGGTTTTCCGTTACCATACCATGCTGCCTCAAGAGCGACAAAAGTGTGTTGGGTTGCCTATCTTACGTAAGCAACGAGGATGCGAGGAGTAAAGAGAGGGTGCTGTGCCATTCGCGTACGAAATATACAATTGTCAGGGAATCTCAAAATGGCCAGCTCATGATTCATGAGGATTCCCATATGTGGACCGCAAAGTACACTGCACGATTAAAAATATTTAACCCAAAAGATTGAAAATAACAAACACTAGGCGAGATAAAGAAAGAAAATATACAGAGAATTACAACAGTGGTTTAGGCTAATGTGGCTTCCCAGAGCACTGAAAGCCACCTTAACATTATTAATTTTTACGGCAATTTAGGAAAGTGACCCCCGCCCCCACCAAAATACTCTTTCGTTTTAGTTATTTTCAAATAATGGGTAGTGAGCGGAAAGGCTTAGCACGAAACGTGTGTAGAGTGTATTAATTGGATGCTCAAACCAAAGCAAATTGAAAATCACCGTCCATTAACAATTAATATATTATACTTTTTTCTCCATCAATAATTACATATATTATATTCTCTTTGAAAATTTGACCAATATAAGATTACTCGTTTCGGTATTGTATAATCTTTTGGATATTTTTTTTAAGATTATCATATATTCTTGATTAATTACATAATTTTATTGTTAATTTTAACAGTAAAAATTACACTAAGACTACTTATAGTTAAATTAAGCCATTATTCGGTTGTGCGAAATATATCATATGTAAAAATTTAGTGAATAATATTATTGTCTACTCTTCGAACTTCTTTTATACACCGAACAAGCAATTAGAGGGGGGAAAAAGAATAGAAAATAGGATGATTGTGTGGATTCGTTAGATACAATTAAGGACCCACATTTACATCTTGTATTTGCATAATTAAATGCTTACGGGAACCACGATTGCCCTCATAGATCAGATTACTATTAAGCTTGTAATATGTTGGGAAGTGCTGGCATTATATGAGGGATATGCTATACGAGTGGGCAAATAGGACATGGTTTATCTCCAATATAAATTCTTCTTCTTCTTCTTTTGAACTTATTGTTTTAGAAGTAGATTTTTTGGCGGTCCATATTTTTCCCCCAATAGTTAATAATAAAAAGGAGTTTCTTTCCTCCGTATCAACTGCTACGTAATAATATTAATTTTGATTCACCATAAAGAAAGATAGCTTGGTAAAAAAGTTTAACCATAACAAGAAGTAACCTCGCTGCTCTAGGTTAATTTAATAGTATATCTTAGCAATTTATAACCACAACCCAATAGTAAAATTTGTAATCCAATTGCTAAATGTAGATATTTGACAATTTTGTAGGAAAATATATATCTTTTATACTTTGAAAGAGACCGGGAAAAAAAAAACTCCTAACAAGAATTACGTTACATGACATGAATGAATAAACAATTATTTTATATATATATATATATATATATTCTAAACAGCTATGATTTGGTAGCTTTTTATTTAAAAAAAAAAACCATTGATTAAATACTTTTTAATAGCCATGCTAAATTCATATAAGGGACAAAAAACCAAATAATACGTTAAATGCTTTAATTATTTTGGATGTTTATGATCAGATATATATCTAGCTATTTGTTTCGATTTTCCAGACACATTACTTAAATGTTGAACTGTAAATAAAGACTATAATAATAAACAAATACCGATCTCGTCGTGACTAACCTATGTTTGTATATTATTAAATGAGATTCCTTTGAAATGAATAGAGGATAGATAATTCAGGTTTCTGATTAATCCTGACACTTCTCAAACGTAAATCTTAAGCTTTGAGAAAGTAAGGTGTGTTTTGCATCCATTATTAATGATGATCTAGTTAGATTTTAATTTTCTTCATTTTGAATTTCCATTTATTAGCTTATAAAGATTGTTGTACACTTAAACCATGATATTTAACAGAGCCTCATACATTTAATTGAGTAAGTGCATAAAGAATCCGAGTTATAGCTTATAAGCTAAATGAATGACGCGACGAGCTGATTCCGTAGCTTTTTAGAGCATAAAAATGGAATTGAACACTAGGATGTGAGTTAAGTAATCTCATCTCCCTGTTAGTTGAAACTTGAACTAATTATACTGTGTTTTATGCTGCTGGCGTGGTTGGTATGATGACCTATTTCGTGACAGATGGCATTGGGAACAATATAGAATGTGCGTATTCTTATAGAACTTACCAAGGAATATATACTTGTTAAGTGATATTAATCATCGAAGGTAAATATTCAAGTACATCTAGCTATGATAAGTAAGATATCATTACATTTTGAGTACCGGAGAATAATTTCAATATAAATTATACTTATATAGTACTATATGTAAAAATACAGTTCTTCTAATTTTGGAAAACAAACTACATGGCTAACATGAGTAGTAAGACATATATATTTTAATAGAATCAAGAAATGGTCGAAACAAAGTACAGACAGATATTCTAAAACAGAATATATGACGTTAAGAAATAAAAGGTCAAAAAGAATATAGGAACAAGAACAGAGAGGTGAAAGTGATTTATACGAGGTGTAAGGGGATCCCAAGATCAACGATTAAACCTCGACAATTAAAAAGTTTGGCTTTCGTTTTCCAAGAGGGGCCCAAACAATCCATCTAGCTTGTTTAATCACAATATAGTAATAATTTAGGTTTTTGGAGATTCGTGGCGTCAATGAATTCACCAATGAAACACCGAAGAATCTTTTTCACGGCCTCAACTTGGATGATAAACACGTATAAAATTACTCAAAATTAAATCCCTTCTCAATCCTCAAGGACATGGTTGCCATCAACTTGTATTGTTAATAATAATGAATGAATTAATATGCAGAGGCATCCTTTTCGCCGATATCGTGCACATGTACGCAATCCCTCGCTTCGTAGATTTTGCAAACGCTAAATTTGTAGGATCGCCATGTGGCGCATGGAGAGCGAGCTCTCTCGGAAGCACAGCTTCTCCTCCTCTATATTCTACCTCAACTATTATATAGTCACCCTCACACTGACACAAATAGGCCAGAGTTTTTTAAGACATTGGCAGGCAGACATCCGAACGTCATTAGCTTTTTAAACATGACCTTTTATTTCCAATTCCATAATATCATACCTTGAATATTCATATCTTGAGTTCTTCCTTAATTTCTTATGCAACCGAGTACTTTTGGTTCAAACTGCGAGTTAACTTGCCACTGATTGAGAAGCAGCCTGCTCCCAGTCCTTAACCCACCCCGGCATATCTTAATCTCAATTACTGCTGCTACAGCATTCTCAAGCCTGAGTTCTCCCACAATCTTCAAAAGGTAAGTCCTGTCTACTTGTTTATCTCTCAACTTACATATAAAGAACAACACTTTTCCATGGTGAGCAAGAAGACCTTTGCCTTTTCTACTTCTTTACAACTTCTCACAAGATTTCACCTTACTTTTTTTTTTGGGGACAAAAATCAGCACTAAATAAGAGTGCGCAAATGGGGTTTTAATTTCTCAATTTGTTGATGTTAGCGAATTCGAGAGGTTTGTATGTATGTGTCGCTAATCAGAGTAAATCAACCTTGAGATTATTCTGTGTTCATTTCGCTCCATCTGCATATATATTCTTTTGTGTTGTTATACCGGCGTTAACATATGAGAATCCTTAATAAAGACTTTGGATTGAGGTTTATGAATTTTTCTATTTTAGTTAGCATTAACATATGTTAAAGTTTTCCAACCAACAACTTGTTTTTTTTTCCCAACAACTAATTAATGCCGTACTCCTCCGGATTCCTTGAACCAAATAAATAAAATGATACTCCTTCCACAGTCAACTCAGGCTTCAATTTTTTCATGCTTTTAATAGAAACAGTTTGTTTTTGTTGATGAGATCCAACCCCTCCCTTTTGGTTGGATTTTGAAGAGAGATTTACTTGTTATTTTTTCTTTTGTCCGTTTAATTTAAAGTTTATAGGATCTGTCGGAGAGAATCGTAGGTAATACAAGCAACATGGAATATGGTGCCTTGGTGCAAAATAATTCTACATTTGAGACCTTGTTGGACGGTACTGCCTCAGTCTCAGAAGTGGATTTCATGGACGAGCTCTTTGCACATGGTTGCTGGCTGGAAACCACTGGATCATACAACTTCACGCAGCCTTGTGCTACGAATCCCCCTTCTCTCAATGACCCTAATTTACACTATTGGACATCCTCAGACCCAAATCACCAAATCTATCAACAAGAACCAGAGGCAAGTTTTCCATTCCAATCAGAAAGTTTTGCGGTTGAAAGCACTGGAGTGGGCAAAAGATGGTGGATTGGACCGAAGGCAAATCCTGGTCCATCTTCCTCAGTCAAAGAAAGATTAGTGCTTGCCCTTGGGCACTTGAGAGAATACACCAAAAATACCAATGTACTTATTCAGATATGGATACCCATTAGGAGAGAGGGAACATACGTTCTTACCAGTACTCACGATCACGATCCTCCATACTCATCAGTTGATCCAAATTGTAAGACTTTTGAATATTTCCGAAATGTTACCAAAGGTTATCAGTTGGCAGCTGAGGAGGATTCGGAAGAGGGTCGAGTAATCCTAGGAAAATTGCCCGATCAGTGGGCCCCCACAGTTCGGTTTTTCAAAGGCCACGAGTATGTTCCGTATGTTAATTATGGACAGCAGCACTACGAAGCGCGTGGATCTATGGCCCTTCCTGTGTTTGAGCGAGGCAGTGGGACATGCCTCGGCGTTGTTGAGATTGTAATGACCAATCACAACATCAACTATCGTCCACAACTTGAAAATGTCTGCCATGCTTTCCAGGTTTCCTTCTTTTTTCATACAATCTTCTATGTTCTTTTTCTATTTTCCTATACAGCTAACTAGCAAAACATATGATATTTACAATCTACATTTTAATACCCTACAGTGTAACCAGTAATCACCAACATCTTAAAATTTATTTTCCTTCTCTCTTAATATCATTCGTCTACCTTTTTCTCTAAAATGCATCATATGAAACCTCTTCCAGGGATTTAACCATTGCAATATACTTGATCTGGAAGCTGAATTGTTGTACAGTAACAAAAAGGAGAAAAGGAATAGCATATGTGCATATTGAATGGTTCCAATACTTTTGCCTAATTAGTGTCCTAGTGTTTAAACATCTAAAATAATGTGTCACTAAAATCCCTCTCACATATAAGCATATATATTGATTTGCATGCAGACTGTTGATTTTAGGAGTTGTCAGAACCTCATTTCTCCTCCTGTGAAGGTAAGAGAGTGACCTGGTGAGTTAGACTAGAGTCAGACCATGTATAAGATTACATATGCATGATTGATTCAAGAATGCCTGCTTACTATGTGTATGTGATCAGGTATTTGACGAGTTGTACCAGGCTGCACTTAATGAGATAATAGAGGTGTTGACGTCTGTGTGCAAGACGCATAATTTGCCTTTAGCTCTGACTTGGGCGCCCTGCGTCCAGCAAGGTAAGGGTGGATGTCCGCATAATTCAAACGAGAACTATGTGTGTTGTTTGTCCACTGTGGATTCTGCTTGTTACGTGGTCGATTTAGAGCTACTGGGGTTCCAGGAAGCCTGCTCTCAGTACCACCTTCTTCGAGGACAAGGCATTGTTGGCACAGCTTTCACAACCACCAAACCATACTTTGCAACAGACATAACAGCCTTCAGCAAAACTGAGTATCCTCTGTCTCACCATGCTACCATGTTTGGGTTGCATGCTGCTGTCGCTATTCCCCTCCGTAGTGTCTACACCGGATCAGCTGATTTTGTGTTGGAATTTTTCTTACCAAAGGATTGCCATGACGGCGAAGAACAAAAGCAGATCATGAATTCATTATCTATTGTGGTACAGCAAGCTTGCCGGAGTTTACATGTTGCCATGGACAAACAAATTGAGGAAGAATTCACGTTTGCAGTTCGAGAAATGTTAGCTGCGACTTCAAAAGGTGGACCCCACAAAGAAGAAACCCTTGAATTTGGGTCTCCTAATTTAGAAGAGCCATCTTCAAAAGAATCGTCCTGGATTGCACATATGATGGAGGCTCAAACCCAACAGAAGGGGAAAGGCATGTGTGTGTCCTTGGAATACCTTGAAGAACCGAAAGAGGAGTTCAAAGTGACAACAAACTGGGATGGGAGTCACGGGGGATTCTGCAATGGACAGGTATTTTCAGATTATGGACAAGTTCAACAAAGCTCAGCAGCATCCAGAGCAAGTGTAGAGGGTGGAGGAGAATCTTATAATTTTGGTGGACGCCGCTCGTCAGGTGGCAGAAAATCAGGCGAGAAGAGACGAACCAAGGCAGAGAAGACTATCAGCTTGCCAGTTCTTCGACAATACTTTGCAGGAAGCCTTAAAGATGCTGCCAAGAGCATCGGCGGTATGCATGAAATATCCAATCACATATTTATTAGTGTATAATCTGTCATAACTAAGTCTAAACTTTCTATTGAATTTGAGACATACTTTATTTTGCAAGCAATTTGTCTAAACTTACTACTGGACTGGAACAATTCTTCTGGTGTTGATTTTGGAACAATTTTGTGCTGATGTTTGACTCGTTCCATCCAAATTCCTTTCTTTTCTGTTAGCATTTCCTTCAGCCAAAGCTTAGCAATCCTCAGCTTCTATGTACCAACTAGTAGCGATCTCCTCCTTGATTTTTAATGCCAGTTTTCTTCTTATTCTTCTTCTTCTCATTGTTCTAAACAGAATTTATTGTGTTTAATTGCAGTATGTCCCACGACTCTTAAAAGGATATGCAGACAACATGGAATTACCAGGTGGCCTTCAAGGAAAATAAAGAAGGTAGGACACTCGTTGAGGAAACTTCAGCTTGTGATCGATTCAGTACAGGGTGCTGAGGGTGCCATTCAGATTGGTTCCTTCTATTCCAGTTTTCCAGAGTTGAGCTCCACAGATTTGTCTGCGAGTGGTCCTTCTCAATCATCATCAATCAGTGACCGTTCTAAGAAAATACATCTTCATCCCGAGAATGGTTTATATAGCCATGGAGGCATAACACTAAAATCTCCACCCTCTTGTTGCAGCCAGACTTCCACCATCATCAATGCCATGTCTAGTGGAGATGTTGTAATGACAGAAAACCCAAAAGGGTCGCTCAAGGGAGCTCACACTCACGGTGAAGCAGAGTTGCATGAGGATACAAAACATTTCACAAGCCAGCAGAAATCATTTAGTGAGCATCCTAGTGTCGAAGCTCTACCTTCCTTGCCTGAAAATAGTGGGTCGAATTCACGAGATGGAGGTGCTTTTAGAGTGAAAGCTACTTTTGGGGATGAAAAAATCCGTTTTAGCTTGCAACCAAATTGGGGGTTCAGAGAATTACAACTAGAGATCGCAAGACGATTCAATCTAAATGATGTTAGCAACATTGATCTCAAGTATTTAGATGATGAAGGTGAGTGGGTCCTTTTAAGATGCGATGCTGATCTTGAGATGTCTAAAGACATATATAGATCATCTAAGAGCCGTACAATGAGGTTCTCCCTGTTTCAAGCTTCGCCACTAAATCTAGCAGACACTTTTGGCAACAGCAGCCCATCCTGACACCAATCATCTCATCTGTTTGCTGAATGATGTTTAGGTTCGGTCCAAAAGCGCAGAAGCAGCCATATAAAATTTCTGCTATTAGTTATATATAAAGAGTCAGCGGTTTTGTCAGAGTGGGGTTCTCTCTGAGATTTACAACGTACTTAATTGTTTACCGTCGTTACAGCAACGAGAAGCGAGAGCCATTATCCATTAGGGTTTCTGTAAAATACTAAATAGATACAAGATATTAGTTCGAGATCATAAATGTCGAAATATTAAGCCTACATTTTACATTGGGCTGCGTGGTCTTTGACTATGTTATTCGATTCATTATTATAAGCCGTATAAGAGGAGGAAATTATTATTAATTATATTAATTTATCCTGTTTTTATTTAATCGATAATAATAATAATAATTTTAATCTGGAACAAAGAACAAATGTCACAAGCAAAAAGTTCCAGTGCTAATTAGACAAACCTATATGAACGGAATGTTAATACTTAGTATCCCAATTCTTTTGCATTTTTTTAAAAAGATGTGCATGTTGCGCGTATTTTGGAGATGAGATTTAGATTGTTTAGATTTCAAAATTTTTATTTTTCAATTTAAATTATTACTTTTTTGAAAAAATTTATAGTTGAAAGATTATTTTATTTTACATTTTTCTTTCTTTAAAATAAAAAATATTAAAATTTAAAAAAAAAATCTAAACTGTTTATATCTAATCTAGGTGATCTAAATCAAGAAGTCCAAACAAGAAATATAGAGAATCACTGTGTTAATATTTAAGAGCATCCTTACTGAATATCATTGATACAAAATATCACATCATAATAATGGTCATTGGAAGAGAGAATATCCCCTCAATGATTTTTAATTATTTAACAATAATTTTAAACTAATGTTGGAATTGAGAACAAATGTGGTAAGCGAAAAGTTATAATACTAATTAGGTAAATCTATATGAATCAAATGCTAATATTTAATGCCCCAATTCTTTAAATTTCTTAGAAATATATATATCTTTGAAAGGAGATCTGGATTGTTTATATTTTAAAATTTTTTATTTTTATTTTTAAATTATTACTTTTTAAAAAATTTATAATTAAAAGATCATTTTTCACCTTATGTTCTATTTTTTTAAAAAAAAATTGAACCATCTAAATGTAATCTAAAATTAGGAATTATGCATTTTCGAAAAAGAAATATAGAAAATCAGCCTGCCAATATTTATGAGCACTGCTAATGAATATCATTTGGACAAAATGTGACTTCATAATAATAATCCTCGGAAGAGAGCATATCCCTTGAATGATTTTTTCAGCGCAAAGCTGCCTTCCCAGAAGAATTCACACTAACTTCAGTAATTCTTAAAGGCATCATCCGTTCGTACACTCGGGATGTGGGCTGAAACAATGCATGAGGATGTTTATAACCCATGGAATCCCGAACCTCTTGAGCTGAACCAATAATATCTGAACCCAGTTCACCAAGAGGCTTCAACATTGTTAATGCCAATTGATCAGTTGCCATATCAACCTTAACTTCATGAGCGCGAGCTTTTTTAATGAATTCCCCACAGCCCAAAATCTCACTCTCAGTGCTCGAGTACTACTAACAGGTACTGACCAAGCACACCACAAACATCACCCAATCTGCAATCAATATCTTTGAGATATGCTGTGACTGTCTTAAGATCAAAACCGCCCGCTCTAGTCTTACAAATATCGATGGTTCGAGGATGGCAGTTATTGGCAATGATAAAGTCTTTTTTTTTTTTTTTTCCTGTTTCCTTTCTGAACATTGTTACACATAAACATTGTCTCAGCAGCCGCATTTCCTTCATCAAGCAATGAAGCAATTGGCATGAAAAGACTAGTTAGATCTGTGATCACGATCTGAAAATTAAGGAAGGACTTGAGACATCGTTGATCTCAGCCCGGTAAGGAATGTGCTGGGTATACCAAGTTGGGCTTTCCATAATGTTCTTAAAATCATAGGTGGGACATGGGTGGTGTTGTAGTCCATCCTAATATATGACTTATAAACCATGTTCTTATATGTCATCTATGTCTAAAACCTTTCTTATTAAGAACCCTATCTAAAAAGCCTCAGCTTTAGAATTATCTATAGCAACCAAAAACTATTGGCGATATCTATTGGAGATCATGTGTGATATTCCCTCTTAATTAGTTTTATTCTACTTTATTTTTCTCTTATTCGTTTCCCTTATCTATCTGTTTTTATTATTGGTTATTAGAATTAATTTGTATTTTGAATTTGCTAATTTATTGGGATTGATTGGGAGTTCTGCTCCTTATTTCCGCTATATATGTACGTTGCCTCTGGCTCATTGAAATGCAAGCAGTCTGAATTCTTTTCCTTATGAATTTCTTCAAGGTACTAGAGCTTGTGAAAGCTTGATCCAACTCATCTGCTATGAGACAATAGCATATTCAAAAAGTGGCTCGAAATCCATAGAAGTAGCAAATTCTCCTAACCTAAAATTAGAAACATGCCCAAGTCGCCTTTTTCTCAAAACACACAACCCTTCAATGTGTTCAGATGGTTCTAACCGGATAAACCTTGGAGTTCAGTCACCTTTTGAAGCCTCACGCATTGAAACGTGAAAGTGCGTCTGTAATGCCTATTAATTGAAACATATGAGTAAAGAGAAGCTAAAATAAAAATAAGAAGAAGAATAATAATAATAATTAAATTGGGAGATATCAATTGGGATATTCCTAATATAAGAATTGGATGCTAAGGAATTGACAACATAATAGGAAATATATATATATATATATATAATAGAAAAGATAAAAAATAAAAATGAAATGATAATTTTCTAACAAAGTGCCTCTCCCCTGATGCATCGCCTGAAGGAGCCCCATTCTGCAATTGCTTTTCCATCTTTCATTTTGCGTCAACCACAAAATTTCCACACATGCTTTCTTCTTTCAATCTTCCTCAGCATGCTTCGTTCCTTTTTCTATTTTCTTGAAGCTTCTATCATTTTCTCCATCTTTTTATTGTGGCTGGTCGAGGGTTGTTAAAAGGAGTTCAGTGTCTTCGTTCTTCCCATCTTGCTCACTTATTCTGTCCATTCTTATCGTCTATCGATGTCCACTTGAGGTCTACAACTTTGCACTTGTTTTGGCCATGAGTTTCCTTCACTTAGCTGCTACAGCTTGTTCTGAAATTTCAACAACTCTTTCACCCAATTCTTCATCTTTTCTTCATTTTGTAGCATTCCAGCCGTGCATAACAGCTAAAATGATTCTTTGCAATAATTCTTTAATTTTTCAGCTTTGAGCATAATGACCGTGGGTGTTTGCTAGAGCTTCCCGTGGGTTGTTGTGATTTGGGTATTTGAAAGGACCTCTCATTTGGGTAAAATTTTCCCTCCTCCTTTTTATTTGGGTTCTATCCGTTGGATTCAAGAGAACATTAAATTCAATCCCTCTTTTTGATATGGTTGTTGTAAACTCAAGCTTGGAGACTTTTTATTTTTTGAAATATATATAGGGAATGGCTCACTTAGTGTTTGGGTGAGATGCACTTTTGCACAATACACAATTCTAACATCCTAAGGTAATTTCTTTGACCCTTGTAAACTTTAAATATTAAATATAGTAAGTACAATAAATTGCTTGACAAAGAAAAATTTGAACTTAACATAGGCCAAATTTTATAACCTAATCATACTGGGTATGGTAGTCTCAGTCGTAAAACTATAGATGTATGACTATTAATCTAGATTATTAATAATATAAGAGTAGGATTTAAATAAGGATAATCTACCAAAGTGAAATATGAACTAAGTCATTGCTAATGTGGTAGTAAGACTTAACATGGGATAAGTCAAGTTGATTTAGTATAACAAACAAAGGAACCTTAAACTTAGTTCTTGAATTTTGAATGAAATTTGATAATTGTAGTCTAAGAAACTTGTTTGATATTTTATTAGAAGGATTTGAAGATGGTTCAATGACGAGAGGATTGTTACCATTTGGTAATCGTTATGAGTATATTATAAAATATGATACAATTTTAACTTTCCTTTTACTTTTACTTTATCTATTTCTTGTTGTATTCCTCGTGATAGTTAGGATAGGCATCTTAGGTAATGCCTTTTGTGTATACTAATAATAATATTAAATTTTTTAAATTACAATATGTTATATGTGTTGTGACATTGAAATGGGTATAAATTGGTGTTGACTAAACATGTTATATTTAGAATTTTCGAAAAGTGATTAGTTACTTTAATATGTTTTTATGAGTTTGTTTAAATGTTTTATGATTACAAAATGCAGTATTATTAATTTTGGAATTTTATTGAAGATCAATTATCTAGAAAATTTTAGAATATGAATTATACTTAGTATATGATATTATATATATATATATACATACACATATAAGGTGGAATTGTATAGAACGTTAGTCACTAATAGTAATTTTGTTAGCTGTCAATGCACCCTAGATATTGCCACTTATTTATGTGATTAAGTACTAGGATATTATTGAGTTGAATATTTTTTAATAATTTATGGGCCGAGCATTCATGTCTAAGTATATAGTTATTTATCCTTGTGGCTATATGTATATATCAGTGTATATTAAAACTTAGAGTTCTACATAGATTTTCCCAATGAAGTGTTTTTATTAAATTGTTTTTTATACAATAGTTATTTCTTGTTAGCCATTAAACTATTAAATGTTAAACTTAATTTTTAATTATTCATTATAATTTGTTTCTATTAACTTTATGTCTTGATTAAGATATCATATACTTATATGTTCATGGTATATTATTGCATTAATGATGTAACAAACAAATTTTTCTATTAGCTCACATTTTTAAAATTTTTTTACATATACTAATTATTTCATATCTATTTCTATTTAAAGATTTATGAAATTGAATTTTTATAAGAACTATTTGGTGCCTTTCCATACTTAAAGTATTTATTATTATTGTTGTTATTCTTATTATTATGTCAAAACTTATTTTTATTTAGAAAAACTCAATGCTTGCTTATCCTTCCAGTTATTCATGGTTCATTCTATTATTTATTTTTACAAATGAGGAAATTGTGTCCAATGCTTATTCAAAGTAATTCAGGAGAGTTATTAGTGAAGAGCAAGCAATTGATTCATTAGTATTAATGGATTGTGGTCTTTGTATGTATATGTTTATAGTTTAGAGTCAGCTCCACAATTTATAGGTAGAATCTCCGACCCTCATAATATGTTTGATGCTAAAATATTGAGTGCAAAGTTCTCTTCATTGTAAATTGTTGTTTTGATTATTTGTAGATCTTCTATGACATCATATGTATAAGGGATATTTTGCTAAAATTTCTACAAAATGTTGGGAATCAAATTTGACTATAAATTTATTTATAAATATGAACTTAATTTTGATATTATGAGTAAAAGGTATTACAATTTAGAAGTATTCCATTTGATTTCTTACCTTGGCCTTAATCATTAGGTGAAAAAAGTAAAGACTTGAATGTTTTGTTAGGCTTGCAGGTGTGAAATCATCTCTTACGTTGTCCCAGTCATGTTCTTTTTTTGGGGTGTAATAATGTCATATGCTATCTTCCACCATTGCCCATAACTACTCGCCTCAACCTTCATTGTTGATATGTGATGTCTATTTGTTGTTCTTGAGGCCATAAATGAAGCCAATAAACATGCTTATAATTTTTGTGAAACTAGTATAAGTTTAGAAAATTAAATGTAGTTTCTTCAAAAATCACCTCAAGTAATTTAACTTGGTTCTCCCTTGAATAGTGTGATAGGAACTAGGGCCATGGCACAATCAAGTAATGCTTCTATAACATTAATTTCTCAAGCTTAACCATCTAAAACTTATACTGTTGATACTAGTGCAATTGATCACATGATGAGCAATCAATCCCTTATTGAAAGTTTTATTCCCTGTCTTGAAAGTTTTGTAGTAAAAATTGCTAATGGCACACTTTTCATAGTGAAAGATATCAAGTTTATGAGAATATTTAAGAAACTAACCCTTTAGAATTTACTTTCTGTACTTAATTTAACATGCAATTTACTATCTATTAGTAAGTTCAACAAGGACCAATAATATATGACTAATTTTTTCCTTCATGGTTGTTAGTTTCAGAACTTTGAAATATGGGACAATGATTAATAGTACTAAAAAAAATGCTGATCTCTAACTTATCCAAGCTACTGATCAGAAACATAAAGAGGTTCTTTTTGCTAGTTGTATTTCCATTGAGTTGATGTTATAGCATTTTAGGTTGGGTCACTCTAACTTCAAGTACTTAAGAATGTTATTTCTCCATCTATCAAATCAAAATTCTAATTCCATTCAATGTAAAGTGTGTCACGTGTTATATTCCCACATTCTTATTTGGCTTTAAATTCTAGTTTCCTAATCAATATTATGTGGTATCTTGTGCTAATTTTGTGTGTTTTAATAAAAAATTGGATTAAATGATGTGAAAGGAAGAAATGATACAAGAAGCAAGTAAACATTGCAGCACACGATTCCTTGTGCGATTTCACATTTCCATGTATTTTGTAGTCATTCAAAAAGCTTCAAGCAGTGTGGTACATGGCCTAGCCATATGATTGGATAAAAACACGACTTGGCTGTATGTGTGATTATGAAGGTTGTCATTAATGTGGCCAAATGTGAACTTTTTTTCCTTTTAGTTTGTTGGAATCATCTTGAAGCAAAAATAGGAAACTCTAGTAAGAAGAATGAAAAAGGGGAATAAAAGGGCAAAAATTGGAGACATGCATAATAAATGTGAAGAGTCACTTAAAGCCACCAACTTATTAGAAATTCCAGGAGCTATTTTTTTTTTGAAGCTATTGTGTTTTCTTGTTTAGTTTTCTATTTTTCTTCTTTTTCATCATGATTTCTTTTAGGATTGTTATTAGGATTTTTTTTCTTTAAATTTGGCCATGTGTAACTAAACTCTTATATAGGATTTGGATGAATTTGATTGACTGTTATGATTGAGTAGGGATGATTATGGATTTAATTCTTATTATATTGATATATTATCTTAGTATTATTTTTTGTGAATGATTGGCCATTGAAGAATTGAGAGGTGAAATATAATATTGCATCACTAAGGCAATAGATTTAAGGTATGCGCTTTATAGAAATATAAATACCCCTATGTGACTTATATAATTTACGCAATGCTAAACCATTATATACGGATTTACATTGATTTCCAAATATATTAATGGGTTTATATTAATACTTATAATTATGAAAGTAGATATAAGCATACGAGTTATGTCTTGTAAAAAAATAGCATATTCAGATAAAAGTAGACATTAGTAGGGGATCAAGTCATTAATATTGATAATAATTAATTCACATATTATTCAACTAGTCAAGTTTATTTTAGTTTTTTGTGTTTATAATTGATTCTTTAGTTATTAGTTAGTCTAAATTCCATCAATTGATCTTTTTAAATAATAAGAATAATTATGATTTTAGTAGTTGGTAACCTTTCCCCATGAAACAATATCTTGGCTTCTTCGTATTATTTATTTGACTCATATACTTGCAAATTTCCCACAAGAAGTTTTTGGTACTATTATCAGGAAAGACTGTGTTAATATCAATACCAATAATTCTCTTTATTAATTAAGAATTTTTATTTTTATTATTAGTTTTAATTATTAACTTTATTTTTTAGGAGATGAATGTCCATGAGACGTTCTCAAAATGTTGAGTCCTTGAAGTTTGATTTAGAACTAGAGTGAATGTTTCATGCTTGAAGAAGTCAACGGGAACGACAAAAAGATACTCCCAAATAAGAAAGGATGACTACACCTAATGGCAACAGGGCTATATTGACTTTGCTATGCCTAACATACAAGAGATTCAAACTAACATTGCTAGCCTAGTCAATGCAGCAAATAATTTTGAGATTAAATTAAACATTATTCAAATGATTCAACAAAATGAGTTTGGAAAAAAAGTCACGAAGGACCCAACTATACATCTAGCTAGTTTTTCTTTTTTATATAATGATTTGTGGCACATTCAAAATGAATGGAGTATATAAGGATGCCATTAGATTCAGGTTGTTTCCTTTCTCGCCAAGAAATATGGCTCATGTATGGTTGATTTCAATGCTTCCTAACTCTTTTACCACATGGAATGCATTATCACAAGCATTTTTGGCTAAATATTTTTCACATGGTAAAACTGCTAAATTACAGAATGATATTACTAGTTTTGTGTAATTTGATGGTGAACCTTTGCATAAAGCTCGGGAAAAATTTAAAGATTTACAAAGAATGTGTCAACATCATGGCCTTGTTGATTAGCTAATTGTGCAAACTTTTTGTCACATCCAATTAAAGTCACTTTAGAGGTAGCTGCAGAAGGATCTTTAATGAGAAAACTGGTTAATGAAGTTTGTGATTGCAAAGAATAAAGCATGTTGAGATTAATCCACACTTCATAAAGAAAAAGTTTGAAATAAGTATACTTGAACTGACTTACATATCAACCTAAAGTAATGGATCTTTTAACCAAGGCTTTGCCTTAGATCAAGTTTGAAGGGCTAATCAACAAGTTAAGTAGGTCGGACATTTACAAACCAGCATGAGGGGAATATTAGAGATCACATGTGATATTCCCTCTTAAATAGTTTTATTCTATCTTATTTTTCTCTTATTTGTTTCCCTTATTTGTCTGTCATTATAATTAGTTATTAGGATTAATTTGTATTTTGAATTTGCAGATTTGTTGGGATTGAATGAGAGTTCTATTCCCTACTTCCCCTATATATATACACGTTGCCTTTGGCTTATTGAAATGCAAGCAATCAGAATTCTTATCCTTTTGAATTTCTTCAATATCCATACAAGGAAATCATCAAGCCATGAGGCAGCAAGCTTAGCAATATAACATGATTTTGGTACCAAAGATGCCTTAAATATCTACAGTGTTATATTGCGAGATATGGATGCTCCAGTCATACAAAAACAAAATCCCATATTCTCACTGCTTTCCAGCATGATAGGACAGGACTTCTAGACGATAGAAGCACTTCAACAAGATAAAAATAAATAATAGAAGCCACTTGAGGCCAAGTTAGATGGTTAGGTGGGTGGAGGTTTAGATAATAAGTTGCAAGTTCAATCCTCCACAGTATCCGAAAAAAAAAATACTTGGCAGGAAAAGAATGCCTATTATCCAAATTAACCTATTCAGGTGTTTCAACATTTAGATCAAAGATTGCCTATTATTTGAGCAATCAACAGGGAGTATATTCACTCAGAGTCTGATGTGGGGTAATTTGAGCTCCACCCCTCCTCTTTAAACCGACATATTACCATGAGGCTGATTTAGTCACAACAAGGTGCATCTATTTGTTTGACCTTATTTAACATATGAAAAGTAACGAAATGAAGAGATTGGTAGTAGCATAAAAATATTGAAGAACTACTAAAACATTGAATTACATAATCTATAAAAGAGTTTGAATCGTAATGGCATATGTTTGGATTCCAAACTGTAGAAAAGAGATGCTGGAAACCCATTTAAGTATCAGATAATATTTGATAATTAATACACCTATACATGGGGATTTTCACAAATTAACACATGTTGGAGGAAATGAATGTTTTGTATCAATGTTGTTAGGAATCAAAATAAAACTATTCATGTGATTCCAATTAATAAGATAATCTTTTGAGTTGAAGTGACATTTGACATAATATTAAAGTCTATAATCTAGTAATGAGTTAGATCCTAACCACCCTATGACTTAATTGAATGAAATTTTAGCATCAGGTAGATGGACAAATGCTTTGTTCATACTTCAAGAGTCCAAAGGATGAGTGTGTTAAAGATTATAATTAAATTATTCATAAACCTTTACTTAATAAAACCACTCAGTGCTCACATTTATTTGGTGTTTATAGCTACAGAAAAATACCCTAATTGTCTATGCCACAAAGCATTAAGGATAAGTTGTCTTCATAGCATTTTTTTGGTGTACAGTTAATGGGTTTTTCAGAGGGGTCTCTCTGTTGGTTATGGGCTGTGCTTTCTAGATGAGCTTTTTTATTTGTTTCTTTTTCCCTTCTTGTTTCCCTTAAGAGGATGCCTTGTCCTTTGCATGAACACTAATTCTTTTATATAAAATAAAAAGTCCATTTCAATGATAACGATATTGGTATATAACGAGAAAATCAAAACTACAAACAGAATAAAATGAATTGACCAAAATTGTATTCTTTTACAACAATATATAATGGTGGTCCAACTCTGACATGTTATTGAAATACCCCTGGTACTAGGAAAAAAACATTGAACCCTGGCTAAATAAGACATAATGGATATGAAAGAAATTGCACAAAATATGGGAAGAGGGGGGGGGAAACACCTTAGACTCACTTGGTAAACCTTAAACTCACTTGGTATGTAAAAAATTAAGTATGAAAATGAAAATAAAAAGAAAAAAGATGATTTTGGAAATAAATAATGACTTTAGTTCTTTTATTTTTAATGATTAATAGATAATGTTTAGTAATAATTGAATAATCATTATAAGGACAAAATAGGCATCATGCATAAATTTTTCTTTACCTCCTACTTTCCTTAATCATACCAAACAGGGCAAATCTGAAGGCAGGGATCCCGAGAAAGAACAATCTTTTGCTCTAGATCAGGTCCAATCCTTCTACTTAATGCCTACCTAAATAATAAGCACATTAAAAAACGCAAATATATCGATAAAAGTTCTGAAGAAATGTGAAGCTTCTCATTTCACAAGCAACTAACAATGCTTGCTACAAGTAAATGCAACAAAAACGGCAATGACCAATATTTTAACTCCCCAGAGTCCATGAACCTCCTAAATATAACATGAAAGAGTTATTTTTGAGAGGGAAAGCAAGAAGTATAAGATTCAATATCTGTTTGGATAAGCCTTTAAAAAAAAAATGTCCTCTTGTCTACTGAAGCATTTTTAAAGTACAAAGAGGAACAGAACATTTTAGCATTTGAATAAAGCAACTAAAAATAGCTTTCTTCAGTTTTTTCTAAAAATTAAAATTTTTAACTTTTCTCAATAAAAGCTTTCTTTATACCAAAAGAATTATTGGATTTTGCAAGAAAAGCATATCTCAACAAGCACTTTCACTTCAGAAACATTACCCTGCAATCAATTAGACTAAGGAAACAACAATAATTGAATTCAAAAACAACTATTAGCCAAATAACATTTATTTTTGTTATTTATATACGATCATCCAATGATTTAATAGAATTTTTCCTTCATATATCGTGTCAGCAATCCGTCTCTTTGCTACTTGATGCCTACACTTAAAAATATTTTGGTATGATCAGAACAAAATATATTTTTTAAGAAATATTATTTAGAAAGAAGTACATCTAGTGCTGAGGATAATATATCTTCCAAAACAAACAAAAGAAAAAAGGAAAATGTCCAAAAAGTTTCAAAAAATAACAAGGCTAATCAATCTCTAATACCAGCCAATGAGACCCCCATAAAACGACCATGGGCTGAATACCAAGAAGCATAAAACACAACCTTATCCCATGATGGGTAAGGACAAAAAGATAACCTTGAAAATACGAACACTCCTCCCGAACCAGATGTGCCAAAGAATTGCACAGACTACACATTACCCAAACGTACTAAATATTTTCAAGGGGAGACAAAAAGTTTAAATTGCTAATGTGTAAGAAACAGCTTAAATGCAAGACCACCAAAGTATGCAGGAGTGTCATATCTCACTTAACCTTCACTATGTTGTATAGAGGACGAAGTCACCTTAATACACGAGAAACATTCAAATCCTGTAATCTTTGGCTCTCATCAAGTCATCATCAAAGCTACAAAAGCAGAAATTTGCAGAAGAAAGTTCAGTGGAACAGTCAAAGCTACAACAGATAGTTAAAAATTATAAGAAACACTTAATACGAGCTTCAAATCACATTTTCTAGGATTTGACTTTCTACCTTCCTTTTTTAAGGATAGGTGAATTTTTTCAATAAGATAAAACATTATTAAAACTAACACATAAAGTATACACAACCTACCTCAAAAAAATAAAATAAACTGAGGATGAGAGGAGAAAATTATTAAACCTGCAAACAGAAAACACAGCATGCTGGCATCGAAATGAAAGATCCTACTGCAAAAGCCATAATCTCAGATATGCTGGCTAGTGTAAAGGGAGGTCCAACCTCCCCCAGTGCATTACTTACGTTCTTCTATTGGTAGACTTGTAGACTGCTGTTTCATAGCATGTATGAGCATACACATGTTATCACTTAATGAAAATCCAAGAAATAAAGTTATCACAATACTTGCAGAAAGAGATAACTAAAACAGCAAGTAACTTCTAAAAACTAGAAATATACTGGACGTATTTGAATATACAAGATTTAGATGGCTGAAACAGCAGCACCAGCTGATTCAGAGTCAAACAACAATCTGTTTCTGCATTGTGAAGTGGATTGATAGATTTTGAATAGATTGTTTGGTATTTCTAATGAGGGTTGGGTTTGTCAAGCTGATCTATGGGTTTTTCTAGCTGTTACTTTTACTGCTGGTTTTGGGTGGAAAAAGGTCCATAGCATACTTTTTGCTTTAACATGGAATCACCAGGTGGCCTTTGAGGAAAATAAAGAAGGTGGACCACTCTTTAAGGAAGCTTAAGCTTGTGATTGATTCAGTACAGCGCGCCAAGGGTGCCATCCAAGATTTGGTGCTTCTATTCAATCTTTCCAGAGTTGAGCTCCACAGATTTGTTGACAGGTGGTCCTTCTCAATTATCCAATATCAGTGACCATTCTAAGCAAATGCATCTTCATCCTGAGAATGACTTATATAGCCAGGCAGGCACAGCTTTAAAATCCCCACCCTCTTGTTGGAGCCAGACTTCCACCATCAAATACAATGGGGTTCTCCCTATTTCAAGCTTTGCCTCTAAATCTAGCAGACACTTTTGGAAACAGCAGGTCATCCTGACACCAATCATCTCATCTGTTTATTTCTACCTGAATGATGTGTAATGCTGATGATGCCATCCAGATTTGGTCCTTCTATTCAAGCTTTCCAGAGTTGAGCTCCACAGATTTATCTGCAGGTAGTCCTTCTCAATCATCCAATATCAGTGACCATTCTAAAGCAAATGCATCTTCATCCTGAGAATGACTCATATAGCCATGGAACTTTAAAATCCCCATCCTTTTGGTGCACCCAGACTTCCACCATCAAGTACAACAGGATTCTCCCTATTTCAAGCTTCACCTCTAAATCTAGCAGACACTTTTGGCAACAGCAGCTCATCCTGACACCAATCATCACATCAGTTTATTTCTAGCTGAATGATGTGTAAGTTCAATCCAAAAGCGCAGAAGCAGGCATATACAGTTTCTGCTTTAGTTATATCTCAAGAGTTAGTGGCTGCCGGCTTTGTCATACGGTGGGGGTCCCTCAGATTTAGAATGTATAGAATTGTTTACATACAAGGTTTGTAACCCAAAAAATGGGAACAATTTAAAGGTATTAATCATTTAGTAAGAAATTTTCTCCGAGGTAGGAGCAGTAAACAAGCATCGCAAGAAAAAAATTCTAGTACCAGCTAGGCAAACACTACATGACTGCCTCTATTCAGACCACCCCATATATAGATGAGAAAAATATCTATACCACTTATACATGTTGATAAAGTGATAAGACCAATTAGCATATATCACCATAAAAATGCCATACATTAGGAATTATCAACCATCCTTTCTGTTCACCTGCCAGCAGATAAGGTTAATGTTCAATGCTTATCCAAGAGAAGAATAAAAATTTTATGTACGTTTTTTTTAAAGAACTTGAATTGGGTTTTGAATTCATCTTCATGTTACTTTCCCTTGGCATTGAAAGAACAAATAAAGACTTAGATCAATACCTGTTTCAACAAAGGAGTATTCAAGTTCTCTAACTTCGAACCTTTACATTCTCATGCTCTACCTCCCCCTCCTCCAACAAAAATAAAATAAAATTAGAAAACCTAACAGAAAGTTAACCACTCCTCTCATAGTTTCAGAGGCCCCAAGCTTGATTTACCTCCTTGACCCCAGCCTTTTTCTACATGCTTGAGAGTTTTCAACACAATTCCGCTGCCATCATCCCTGTTAAAACAGGTAACAGATCATTAAACATGAAGACTACACATTATACAAGAGTAAATTGTGGATTGTACTATACAAAAGCCAAAAACATTTTACACCTCACATGACAATCAAAATTTTTCAAGCTAATATCAGCGTCCAAGTGCACGTCTAGTTTGAGTGCACAAATGCCTATTATATAAGGAAACAGCAATGAACCCATAGTGATGAGGATGGAAAGAGATTAGAAAAGATATTAATTATTGATAAATTAGGGATTAAAGATAAATAAAGGAAATCCTGGATTATTTAGAAACCTTTGAGATATTTAATTTTATGTATTTTCTTATTTTTACTTTATTTGCTTTATTTTGAATATCTTTTTGTTAACTCTACCTATGACGAGTTTTGATGTAAATCATTTTTTCATAATCGGTCCCAAGCCTGGAAAAAAGATGAGGGTTGTGTTATGCAGTCAACAACAAACGTAAAACTTTGTCGAATCTTTATGACATGAACAATCGATGTATTAGACGTAATGCTAGGTCGTTGCTTGGAAGTAACGCACTAGGTGTAATAAATGAGCAAGAGCCATTGTATCGACGCCTGGGTGTAAACAAGTGTTCCCACATTTTCGTGAATGAATGTAGGTAAAGAAGCTAGTTCACGAGAGTAGGATTCTTTTTGGAATTTGGAATATAGGTACATTTACAGGTAAGTCAATGGAAATAGTAGATACTATGATTAGGAGGAGGATTAATTTTATGTGTTTACAAAAAACTAAATGGGTAAGAGAAAAGGCGAACGAATTAGACACTTTAGGTTTTAAACTTTGGTATACTAGTAAAGCTAAATGTAGAAATGAGATAGGTATAATTGTAGATAAATTTTGGAAAGATGTTGCAGTGGATGTAAAAAGATTAGGAGATAGAATCATTGCATTAAAGTTTGTAGTGGAAAAGGAAATCTTTAATATTATCGGTGCTTATTCACTATAAGTAGGATTAGAAGAATATCACAAGGTAAAGTTCTGGGAGGATTTGGAATATTTAGTTTAAGAAATACCATTAGGGGAAAAAATTCTTTTAAGAAGGGATTTAAATGGTCATGTGAGAAGTGTATTTTCAGGTTACGAGGGTGTTCATGAGTACATGGCACAGGAAAAGTAAATACAGATGGTAAAACTATTTTAGACTTTTCATTAGCGTTCGATCTTACATTAGCTAACACTTGTTTTAGAAAACGTAAGGAACATCTTATCATGTACAAAAGTGGAATGGTATGTTCTCAAATTGATTTCTTTCTCATAAGAAAATCGGATAGAAAACTTTACATGGATTGCAAAGTTATACCTGGAGAGAATTAACTACTCAACATATAGTTTTGATTATGGATGTATAAGTTAAGAGGAGAGTAAAAAACAAAAGCGAAGATAAGATGTTAAGGACTAAGTGGTGGCAACTAAAGGAGGATAAAGAAAAGAATTTGAAGAGACAAATTGTGGAGGAAGGATCTTGGGAAATACAAAGAAGTGCTAACGATATGTGGAATGGAATGACTAAAGAGATTATAAAGGTGGTAAAAGAAATATTAGGTGAATCAAAAGTTTTGGACCTAGGGATAAAGAATTTTGGTGGTGGGATGCAAACATGCAAGATAAGGTTAAAATTAAAAAGGAGTGTTATAAAGTGTGATCGTTATGTAAGAGTGATGAAAATTGAGAAGGTAGCTAAAAAAGACACTAAGAAGGCGGTGAGCGAAGCGAGAGCGAGGGCATTTGATGGGTTATACCAATCTTTAAGTACTAAAGTTGGAGAAAGAAGTATTTACAAGTTAGCTAAAAATAAATAAATAAAGACAAAAGACGTGAATCAAGTGAAATACATTAAAGATGAGGAAGGAAAAGTCTTGATCACAGAACAAAATATCAGAGAACAGTAGAAAGGTTATTTTCATAAGCTTTTTAATGAAGGGTACGAGATTTTATTACAATCGAATAGGCTAGATACTAGAAAACATGATTCAAATTATACTTCTTATCGTAGGATTCGCGAGTCAAAAGTAAAAGAAGCATTAAAGCGAATAGAGAATGACAAAACAGTTGGATCGAATAATATACCAATTAAAGTATGGAAGGATTTAGGAGTGAAAGGCATAAGTTGGCTCATAAAGTTATTTAATAAAATTATGAGATCTAAGAGAATGTCAGACGAGTAGAGGAAAAATACTTTAATTCCTATTTATAAAAGTAAAGGGGACATTCAAAATTGTGCAAATTATAGAGGAATTAAATTCATGAGCCACACTATGAAATTATGAGAAAGAGTAATTGAGTGAAAGTTAAGGAAAGAAACTCAAGTTACGGAGAATCAATTTGATTTTATACCAGGAAGGTTAACTATGGAAGCAATACACTTGTTGCAAAAATTAATGGAAAGATATCGAAAGAATCAAAGAGATTTACACATAGTGTTTATTGATTTGGAAAAACCATATAATAGAATGCCAAAAGAGGTTCTGTGGAAGACTTTGGAGAAAAAAGGAGTTCGTATAGCTTATATTCAAGCAATCCAAAATATGTATGATGAGGCTACAACTAGTATAGTAACAAAAGGTGGACCTACGGAAGATTTTTCAATAACTATTGGTTTACATCAAGGGTTAATTCTGAACACTTATCTTTTTACTTTAGTCTTGGATGTGCTTACTGAACATATCCAAGAGCCAGTGCCACAGTGCATGCTTTTTGTAGATGATATTGTCTTAGTTGGAGAATTAAAATAGGAAATGAATGAGAAGTTGAAGAGGTGGAGACTAGTTTTGGAAACTTATGGATTTCGTTTAAATAGGAGTAAAACAGAGTATATGAAAGGTAAGTTTAGTAATAGACACACACTTCTAGCGCAAAAGTGAAAATTAGAAAACATATCATACCACAAGTCACACGATTTAAGTATCTTGGATTCATCATACAACATAACGGGAAAATAGAAGAAGATGTAAAACATAAGATTCAAGCGAGGTAGATGAAATGGATGAGTGCTTTGGGAGTTATCTGTAATAGAAGAATATCACTCAAACTTAAGAATAAATTCTACCGCACAATTATAAAACCTGCAATGTTGTATGTAATTGAGTGTTAGGCAATAAGAAGTCAACAAGAGAATAAGTTCAATATTGCAGAGATGAGAATATTGCGTTGGATGAGTGGACACACTAGACAAGATAGGATTAGAAATGAATGCATTAGAGAGAAGATGGAAGTTGCACCTATTATGAAAAAATTATAAAATCGAGATTTAGATGGTTTGATCATGTGGGGAGGAAACCTATAGAAGCACCAGTTAGTAGAGTAGATGAAATGGAGAATAATCAAATATTAAATAATTAGAGGTAGAGGAAGACCAAGAAAAATTATAAGAGAAATTATTAAAAGAGATTTAGATTTAAATAGTTTGTCTAAAAATATGATTTATAATAAATGTTTATGGCATCGATTGATCCATATAACCAATCCCACTTAGTGAGAAAAGGCTTTGTTGTTATTGTATTTTGAATATCTTTTTGTTAGATTTTAATAATTATTTTCATTAGGATTTGATATTATCTTTAGTCACATTTTGTTAAACTTTAATAATTATCTTTTATTAGAATTCAATATTATCTTTATGTTTAAATTATTTGAATCATCTCTTAGGATCTATATAAAGCCCTTAACAGCTATACTAGAGGCAACCTAACTTTGATTGATAATAAAAATATTTTCAGAGTCTCCACATCTCCTCCTCTCTTCTTTCTCCTCCCTTTTATTTCTTGTACATCTTCCTCCTTTCTTCTCTCTCTCCCTTTTTCCCCTATTCATCCCATATTGGCCTACATCATTTTGGTATTAGAGTGTGGTTCTTGTTCCAATCATGCCTCCATCGCTGAAACTAATTGGAATCTCACCAAAAACTATCAAATTGTCTCTATCTATACTGAAAACCATACTTCCAGCCACTAACCCCACCATTGGATGCGCACGACCAATACTAGCTTGTCCCTGAAACCAGGTCACTGGAGCTACGGCTACATGCTGAAGAAGTTCCCTGTGTGTGGGCTTCATGCACCCCATGCTCCTGCACGCGCTAGATGCTCTACACACTCAAGACTTCATTTTTTCAGCCTTTTTCCTCCTATTTTCACTAAACCCCACTTGAGTTGAAGCATTTGGGTGCATTTTGGAGTACTTCTACTAAATTTGACTTTTAAATTTGCTATGGTATGTACCCAAAATATTGAGACTAACCTATACAGTCTTAAGGAACAGTTTAGGGTTGATAGAGACCATATTGACCGCTATATTAAGGACATCTTGAGTGCCATTAGTCAACTATGTAGACAAGTCACCAGCAAAAACTTGGAAGGACTAAAAGCAAAAGAAGAATGTCTTCAAAATCTCAATGCAATAGAGGAAACTATCTCAAAAGAGTCCAATGTTTCCATTGTGGAACTCCTTGATTGTCTATTAGACATTGATAATGCTGATAACATCATAGCATTTGAAGAATAGTTGGAAGTAAATTTAAGATATGAATATATTGATTCTAACCAACAGTTTAAAATTAAACCTCACGCAGTAGAATGTTGTGTTCAAATTCAATCAGCTCAACTGCTTTACTTGATCGAGTTTGTTATTCCAAATGTTTGGTGAATCTGAAGCTGTCTTGGCTACCATATCTTAAAACAGTACCTACCTAAGGCTCCAAGATACATTATTCGACTACTTTGCCACTTCAAAAGAGTTTTCTCCAACCAAAGAAGAATGATGGAAGATGAAAAGAGATTAAAAAAGATATTAATTATTGATAAATTAGGGACTGAAAATAAATATAAGAAATCCTAGATTATTTAGAAGTCTTAGAGATATTTAATCTTATGTATTTTCTGATTTTTATTTCATTTCTTTGATTTTGAATAGCATTAGTTATTGATTTCGTTATCTTTTTATTAGACTTTGATAATGATGTTTTATTAAGATTTGATATTATCTTTATCTTTAAATAATTATGAATTATCTCCTGAGCTCTATATAAAGCCCTTAGCAGCTGCACTAGAGACAACCTAACTTTGATGATAATAAAAATATTTTTAGAGTCTTTGCCTCTCCCCTTCTCTTCTTCCTCCTTCCCCCTTATTTCTTCTACATCTCCCTCCTTTCTTCTCTCTCTCCCCTTTTCCCCTATTCATCCCATGTTGTCGTATATCACATAGATTATGTTAAGAGTTCCATGCTATATAACATCACATTCTCTATAAACTTCTTGAATTATTCAACAGTTCTAGAAGAAATAACAATGATCATATCTTAGGAGATCTAGTGGTAACCTCTAAAACTAAGAATGCAGATTGACTAATCATAACTTCCAACAATGCCAATAATTCATGCAAGCCCTACACATTTTTAATTCCTTTGATAATTTGTAATTAAGACAGTATGTGATTTTCAGATTTTACTCAAACCACCGTTATAAACCCCAAATCAAGAACAGAACAAAGTATGTGTCCCAAGACAACTCAAATAACAGTAAATTAAGAACCCTTGTTTTAGCAAAGATAACAAAAGAAATATAAAAGATTATCTTCGTCACAATACCTGTGCAATATATTTTGCCAGTCACTTCTAGCAGCCTTATTAAGTTTTCCATGGATGCTCCTTCTTTCACTGTAGTAAGTCTTATTTGCAGCTCTATCTTCTAAAGCCAATTTCATCATCTTATTTGCAAGTTTATCAGCTTGTTGCATGTCTCCCCTTTCACTTAAGCCATCAATAACTACCATGAATGATGAATGTTCAAACTCATATCTCCTATCAATCAATTTAAGAAGAAGAGAATTAGCATCATTTAACCTTTCATCCTTGCAAAGTTGGTCAATCAGATCTTTATACATGAAATTTTTCAATCCAAGAGATCTATCTAATGAAGCTTCAAATAGTTCCTTTGCTTCAGAGACTTGTCCTCCAGCAAGTAATTCATTGAACATCAAACTGTACAAGGATTCCTTGTGGCCGCATACACCCAGAGCTACCTCAAATAGCTCATATGCAACTCCAAAATCACTAGATTTGCAGAAAGCTTTTATCAATATTTTGAAGGAAGACATATTGGGAGATATGTCATTATCCAGCATTTCATGTAAAAGAGAAGTGGCATCCTTAACCTTCCCTCCATCACAAAGACAGCTTATTATATTATTATATGTGCAAACATCTGGACATACCCCTCTTTCTTTCATCTCATCCATCAAACCATATATTTCAAATATTTGGTTTTTACTTCCTAAGCCCAGAATCAATGAATTGTAAGTTTGAAGAGTCTTGCTGCAACCATTTCTGTCCATATCCTTCAGGACACGATACGCAGATGATATCTTTCCTTGTTTACAGAAACTCTGTATGAATGAATCATAGATCACAGAATCAGGGTGCAAGTCTTTTGCCATCATCTCTATAAATTTCTTTTTGGCTTCCTCAAGCCTCCCAACCTTACATAGCCCATTAATTATGGTTGTATATGTGATCACATCTGGAGATCTATTTGATACATTTTGGGTGTCATTAACGAGGCTGGCAATTGAGTTTCCTTTGCCAAGGGATGCAGGTCCGTTAGTCCACATCTCATCAACAATTTCAATCGCTTTGTCCAATTCACCACTTCTACAAAGACCATTGACCACAATATTGCAGGTCACGGTATCAAATTGGAAGCCTTTTTTGTTCATCCTTTGCAGCATTTCCCCTGCTTCTGATATCCGCCCTTCTTTCCACAGGCTGTGCAGTAATATGTTGCAAGTGTAAGTGTTTGGGGGACAACTATCCCTTATCATTTTCTGAAGAATATTTTTTGCTTCAAACGTCTTCCCTCGGCTACAGAACCCATGGAGGAGTATACTATAAGTTACAGTATCGGGGCAAATACCATTACTTATCATCAGATCCATCAATCCTTTTGCATCTGACAGCATATGTTTTCTGCAGAGCCCATCCATGATAATGTTGCACGAATATATATTTGGTTCAATGCCCTTACCTACCATTTCTTTGAGAACTAACCGAGCCTCTGGTAACTTTCCATTTCTAACTAAACCCAACAACCATGTGTTATAACTTTCCAACGTCATAAAATTACCAACTTTTTTCATTGTGTCAAGCAGAGCCCTTGCTTCCTCCAACATGCCTTCCTTGCAAAATCCTTTGAGCATTATATTGTAAGTTATGATATTGGGCCTGGGAAGTCCTAATTCTTCGTCCATTTGCATGTCTCTGAAAATTCTTGACGCTTCTAAAATTTTTCCCACTCTACAAAGAGCTGATATCCTAGAGTTAAAGGTAACAACATCTGGAAACAGACCCTGGTCTCTCATCCTTTCAACCAATTTTTCAGCTTCATCAGTTCGATCTTCTCTACAAAAGCTAGATATCAGAGTATTGTACACTACCTTATTAGGAGAAAGGTGACCATTCTTTGTCTGGTTAAGAAGCTCTAGGCCTTGGACGGTGAGCCCAGCTCTGCAAAGCCCGCGAACAAGAATCCCAATACTGAATTCATTAGGTTGACATCCTTTTTCAGACATTTTATCGAACAAGTCCCGAGCATCATCTAAAAGGCCAGAGTCACACATGGACTGAATTAAAAGATTAAATGTATAAGTTTCTGGTTTAACTCCAGCAACAATCATATCTGTGTATAGCCATTTCACAAAATCTGGACGGTTTTCTTTAAGACTTGATTGAAGAAGTACATTGTACAAAGAAACGGAAGGAGGCATTGCTGGAAATCGAGTTCTAAGGGATTTGAAATGGAAGACAGCCTTATCAACGTGGCCCGATGATGCCAAGATTCGAACGAAGGAAGTGAGAGAAGCATGCGCGACGTCGAGGCGCGGCAAGACAAGAACGAGTTGAGGGAGCTCATCGATCTCCCCGTGCATTTTCGCGCCAATAAGGATACGTACGATGACGGGTACTGAACGAAGATAACGAGGAGATGAGGAAGAGGAAGAAGAAGACAGAATGCGCTTGAAGAGATGCCAAGCCAGTCTGGGATTGTTAGAGTTCTTGAAAAGAGCTTTGATAAGCTTCGACGTTTGATCCATTTCCGACTACCTGCAGCTTTGAAGTTTCCGGAGCATGTAGCACAAAGATGTGGAGAAGCAGAAGTAATACGTCAAGGAATTCCAGGAGATTTTTTTCCTTCTTTGGTTTTCTAATTTTTGGCGTGAAGAAATCGGTAATCATAAACCATGGAGCACGAAGGGTTCCACGTCTGAGAATTTAGATCCCCTGAATTTGAATCAAGGGATTGTTTGGTTGAGGGGAGGGGAGGGATTTTAACGGAGGGGAGAGAAGAGGTTTTAATGATATGTTGTTTGGTTGATTTGGAGGGGAAGGAAGGGATTAATGGACAATTATACTTTTAATTAATTGTTTTTTTTTTAAGATATTTTTATAAAAAAAAGTTGTTTTCTATTTTTTATTATAAAAAATAATTTTTTTTATTTTTATTCAAAAGTATTTTTTATTTTTATAAAAAATATTTTAAATTTTATTAAAAAAATAAGATTTATATTATATTTGAAGTAAAAATAATTTCAGGAACAATTTAGTCATATTCACCTAAAATGTTTCTCTCCCCTCCAAAACCCCCCACTTTTGGAGGGGAGGGTTTGGAGGGGAGGGGAGGGGAGGGGCCCTCCCCTCTAATTTTTACATACCCAAATAAGGGGAAGACCTCCCCTCCCTTTCTCCCCAAACCCCTCCAACCAAACAATACCTAACGCCCGTCGAAGTTCGTCTGAAGTAGGTGGGTCGTGGCCGTTGGATCGAGCTGTTGAAGAAGATGGCGACACGTGGGAGATGAGGTTGAAGGCTCGCAAAAACAAAATTGTCTTGGGTTCATTTGGTGCATGATGCACCAAGTAAAATCAATAAGCCGAATTTAATTTGTATAAATGAAATTTATGTGTAATATAAATATAGTTCGCGTGTAAAATAAATTTTAATTATTGTGTGTATAAATAACGTGATACTCTTGGTACATATAAGAATTATTTTAAAGAAACGTAAGACAACACATGCACATGCAATTCAATTAGTTATTGCTGACATGGCAGAGCTAGCGATGTTAATAGCTTCAACGGTGGAGATGAAGCTTGAGAGAAAAGGAGAATACTCCTTGAAATGCTGTGTACCGATGCTGATGGTTAAAATGAAAGAGTCTGAAATTTTTTAGGGAAAACATACTCTGCATTCTCCATTTTTGTCTCAGATTCTTCTTCCTTTTAGCGCCATTTTCACTCCAAGTTGTAAGGAGAATCTTAAGAGTTGGAAAGAGATTTTTTCTTCTCCTATAGACTCTTTTTTAAGTTGGACATGAAAATTTTACTTTTTCTTTTTATACAATAGGAAAATTGTGAATGTAACTTATATGTGTTAAAAATGTTTTATTTTCTTATGTTACTTTTCAAAGACTAATAGAAAGTTTATTATCAGTTGTATTAAAATGGCTTGTATATTAAAATACCTTGAAATATGGTTTTGTTTTTGCAAGTGCTTTTATGCTAAGCCATTCATTTGATATGTGAGAATGATTAAAAAAAAACTTGTATTAAATTGCTAGGTCATATTCACTTTCTCATACAATATATTAAGTTATTTGACTTTATTTATCCTTGATACATTTTATAATAGGATATGTAATACCTAAAATTAGTGTCACATTTTAGAAAAACAAAAAGTGAAGAATTATAATTCTTAGTTGATCAGTAAAAAAATTATTTTGATATTTAAAGTGTAAGTAAATACTTTTTTAAAAATGGTGCATATTTCAAATTAGAATTCTTGGATAATAAGAATTTACTAAAATAAAAATAAAAATAAATTATTAAAAAAATTCTTGTAGTAATGTGAACTTTTTAATACATAACTTATATTTTTTTTTCAATTGTAGTTTAATTATAAATATATATTAAGAGAAGTGGACATCATTAAAAAAATAAAAATAAAACTTCATTTGAATTAGATTTTTTTCTCCAAGGTTACTTGAAAGGCTTATAAAAGGAGTTTGAAGATCACTAGTGACTTTATTGTGTTTTGCATATCATGCAAGTGTTAGGCATTTTTTATATAAATAAGTTTTAAAATTGGCTATGCTATTTTAAAAAAAGTTTGTAAATCAGGAAATTAGGTACATCTATTGGTCTGTCAATAAAAAATACTAATTTTGATGTTGATTTAAAGTCTAAAGTGAGGATAATATTTAATATCATAGAGGTAGTTTAAAAGTTTTGGGTTGATTTAGGTGGAAAGTCAAATTTAGCATTAGAAAACTATACACCAATAAGAGCCAAAAAAATGGATACATCTTGACATATAGATTTGTTTGCTGTAAACAAAGAGTTTGATATAAAAACAAAAGAGATTATCTGACTGTCAATTCTCAACTAAAGATTAGAACTAATTACTTAGTAAAGGCGGAGCTTATGAACATAGGTGGCAAATTTAGAATGTATAAGTTTTTCAAGCATAATCATAAACTTTATCTTCTAAAAACCACTCACATATTTGCATGTCAGCGTAAGGTATCTAAAATTCAAGCCTATCAAATTGAGTTAGCAGATAATTTTGAGCTTTAACAAAGATCCTTGTTTGAGTTGATGAGTAGGTGAGTAAGGAAAAGAATTAATCTAGGATATTCCCACTTGGATTAAAAGAATTATCTTTGTACCAAAAGATAAAAGAACTTAATATATGAGAAATAGGTTATTTGTTACAATACTTTCAATAACAGTTATTAAAAAATTCATCATTTTATTATGCGTATCAAATAGATATAGATGAACAAATAACAAATGTGTTCTACCCCAATGCAATGATGTTTATTGATTATGCCTACTTTAGTGATTTTATTTGTCTTAACACAATATATTGTACAAATTATCAACACAAACCACTTGCTTTATTCTTTAGATTCAATTACTATAGAGAAATGGTGATATTTAGGGCAGTGTTGTTGCATGATAAGGTGGTTGAATCATTTAAGTGATTGTTTGAAACTTTGTTAGAAACCCACCATAAAAAAAAAGGCCAAAAACTATTTTTACTGATCAGAATCAGGCAATGGCCATAGCAATATGCGAGGTAATGCCTGACATTTGGTATTTCCTTTGTACATGGCATTTGATACAAAATAACATCAAACACTTTGGCAATTGATATATGATGGCTTTCACTTCTTGCGTGACTTCAAAGTTTGCATGTACAAATATGAAGATGAAACACAATTTAAGATGGCTTAGAATAGCTTGCTTTTTACATGCAAGGTGCATGATAACGTATGGTTGAGATCAGTTTATAGCAAAAAAGAAAAATGAGCTGCTTGTTATATGAAGAAAGAATTCACACTTGGCATTTGGAACATACAACTTAGTGAAAGCTTAAATTTAGATATCAAAAGTTAGATGAAACTATACTTAAACATCCATTAATTTGTTAACCATTTTGAGTGGGTGTTGGAAGACAAGAGATACAATGAATTGAAATATGAATTTGATTCATGTCACTGATTATTGAGGTTGAAAAGTCAACATTTACTTATGTTACACCAATTTGCATAGGTTTATATCTTCACAATTTTTGAATTATTCCAAGAAAGCTCTACCATTGTTTGACTTGTTCCAAGAATATTTAGCTACACGTGCAAAGTATAGGAATAAGACTCTACCATTATTTGATTATGTTATTACTTTGGTTGGTTAAAAAAGTGAATAGAAAGTTTTATTTGACTAATGTGACAAGTTAATTTATTATAACTATAAAAAGTGAGACTTTTAGTATATTATATTGTTGTGCGTTGAAAGTTCTTGATGTAATGGATATTAAATTAATGCCTTATTAATATCTTTTGAAGAAGTGAACTAAACAAGCTAAGAGTGATATTATAAATGATATCAGAGGCCATGAGATTAAAAGAGATGTTATGTTAGCTACTATTCGGTGATATAAACAAATTTATCTCTAACTTATAAGGCTAGTAATCGAAGTGTCTAGCAATCAAGAAGCATTCATATTTCTAAATAGAGCTATTGGTAAGTTGAGCAAACAAATAATGGAGATTTGCATTGGACAAAAAAGTGTTGATAATGACATGGAGGGTACCACATGAATGCTAGTGGGGGTGAAAGAGTACCACAAGTGAAGGGATTCAAGAAAAGAAAGGGTAAAAAGAGTAAGAAAGACCAAAAAAATTAGGTTGAGAAGCAAACAAGGTGAAGAAAGACAACTCCAAGTGTTGATGTTCACCAAAATTAACTATCTACAGTTTGTTGTTTAATGCCAAGTGCAAACAGAAGGCTCCGAATTCTTCTTCTTCTTTTTTCATTTAATAATTTAAAATTTGTCATTCACTTTGTAAAATTGGTTGCCAATAAAAATATCATTACTTTTTTACTTTCATTTAAAATCTAAAACTTGTTATTCACTTTGTAAAGGTGCAAAGCTAATCTAAGCCAAGATTAGCTTGGACCATCACGTTCAACTAGTTCACATTTTAGTGCCTACCCTCAACTGTTTATAATTTGCAAAATTAGTCACCATTCGAAAAATCATTACTTCTTTTTTTTTTTTACTTTCATTTAAAAGTTTAAAATTTGTTGTTCACTTTGTAGGAATATGAAGCTACTCTAAGCCAATATCAACTTGGACCATCTTGTTTAACAACTCTAAATTTTAGTGCCTACCCTCCATTGTATATGGTGTGTAAAATTAATCACCATTCAAGAAATAATTGATTCTTCTTTTTTTTCATTTAAAAATTTAAAATTTGTTGCCCACTTTGTAAGGATACCAACGTGCTCTAAACTAAGTGTAGCTTGAACCATCTCACTTAACAATTCTTGCAATTAGTGCCCACCCTTAGACATTTGGTGATCACTTTAGTTTTATTAGTTTCTTGATGATAAGTTTTACTAAATACTAATTTTTTGCAAGGTGCATAATTTTTATAATCTAATTTTTTTCTTGTGGAATATAAGTACCATTTGATCATTCTATGGAATCACTTGCAATACCAAACCTCTATGGTGATGTTGTAGACCTTAACAATCTAAAGGGTTAATCATGAATATGGAGTCGTTATTATACAAATATGTGCTTTCTAATGTAATACATGTTGACATTATTTTGATGAGTAGTATGTGTTTTGCAATATTCAACATATCAATATATAGGTCCAACAATTAGAAAATAAATGTACACCTATATTGCAAGAAAAGAAAGAAATACATTTTATTATAATAGAAATGTACAACTTTATTACAATTCAAGAATGTAATACATAACTTGAGTCATATTCTAAACTCACTTATACAACTTCATTACACCATATTAGTCTATAAAACACTTCTAAAGTTGGTTTTATATGTAGTCTACTTCATTACATCTTCATTCTTAAGTGTTATCCACCTCTAAGGCTAATTTTGAAATTCTTATATATGATTTTGCTTGGAGATAAAAGTGACAAAATATAAAGTCATTTAATCAATTGATGATTTTGGAGACTTGTAAAATATGGTTTTGATCAAAATTTTCAAGTGCTAATGTCGTCAAAACTATGACCAACTTAGTTTAATAAGAACTTGTTATTTTTTTCAAGTTAGAATTGTCTTCATTTGGCTTGGATTTTGGCTTTAAATGGCTTGTCTCAACAAGCAACTAATAAAATAGTTCAACCCATACAAACTAAAAGTCTTAGCAAAATAGGCAAAAGCAAGAAAAATGGGGAAAAATGCATGTTAGGCTCTAAGATTCACAAGATTCAAATTGGCATAAAATTCACAAGATTTAGACTTGTACAAATAATGCACATCAAGTTGTAAGAAAATTAACAGAATATTAGTATTATGGTGAATATATGCAAGCAAACTCAATACTAGTCACAACATACCTAATGATTAGATCGTATAATAGTAATAACCAAGTTAGATTTAAGTCACAATAGCTAGTCACAAAATACTTAATACTAGTCACAACTTACTTAAGAGTAATCATATAGAGTAATGAGATTACTCATAGTAGACTATTTTCTTAAATTAAGTCACAATTAGACCACCATACCTAAGTTAGAATTTTGATTGCATTACATAGGGCATAAAGCAACTTTAGTGGATTTAAAATTGCAACAATACATTGCATTCTTATAGTCTTATTAGGATTTTACAAGCCAATTATACGTGGCTTGCACTTGGAAGCATGATGGATGGATGGAAGAGGTAGAGCAATAGACATTTGCAATAGATCTTGGGTTCAAACTTTAGAATGATTTGCAATGGAGCTTTAACGAAGCTTTGAGTGCGAGAGAGCGAGAGTGAAAGATTTGTCTATGTGAGAATTCACCATTGCCACTTCCGACGATTGAGGTTTGTTTAGGTGGGAGAGCTTAAGAGATAAAAGGAGATGAGGCACCATTTTAAAGATTAAAGGAGATTGAAGAAGATATCTGCTAAATTGTCCATCTAAACATACTTAAGGGCTGCATTTTCTAAAACCTTCAATCTCCCATGCCACGTGTTGCCATTTGCTCCATCTACTTGATCCAATGGTTTGGATCCACCTCTTTTTCAGGTGAACTTCAAAGGAGCATTAATTCAAGGGATTTAAATTCCACATTTGACCATATGACTCTAACTAATCGAAAAGATTGCCATTGCTAAAAACTTTTTGCCAAGGGCAAGGTATATTTTATTCATGAATTATGATATAATTATAAAATTAATATATAAATTTTAATACATAATAAGAAATTTTTATAAATTTTAAAATATAATAAAACAATTTGTAAATATTAATATTATTTTTATAAAATTATTTTATGAGAATGTTTTACCATATTTTAAGTTGATATATTAATTTTGTAATTAAGTTATTACTTGTGAGTAAAATTTTCTTTCCTTTACTTTTAACAAGGAGATGCTACTTTGGATCAAAGCCTAGCAAGCTAGATCCATAAGAAAAAATTTCCCCTAGAATAATCAATAGGAATAATTTTTTTTTTTGGTATTTCTTCCACTTCAATATCAATAAATGAGCAACATTTCAATTCTAATAATGCCTGTTTAGTTATATTGATGGAAAGGTAATAATTTTCCATTCATTGAATGTAATGTTTATTATATTCTTGTAATAATTATTCAATAATATTTACTTATTTTTATTTTTTTAATTTCAAATAAGGGTACAAGAATCATTTCCATCTTCACAATTACTTATTTTATTCTATCTTCTAAAACGTTTCTCTTTTATTCTCTGTATCAAAACAATAATGCCAGTTCAAGGAAATTCAATTTTAAAAAAGCAAAATGCAGCAATCAATGATTTGTTGAGTCCTCTTGTTGAGTTATCCTTAAATGATCACTTGCATGGTGATTATTTACAATAGAATTGTAGAATCCAATCAGGAAGATTAAATATTTAGGTCATTTGGATCTAACAGCTAATGTTTTCTAAGAAGGATGTTAATTTGGTATGGGTACCAATTTCACACTCAAGTTGATTTCTTTATATAGAATGGAGACTTTGTTTTTTGAAGGAAGAATAAGATGGAGAATATTATTTATGCAACCACCAAGCCATTATGGGTCTTTTAACATGAAATTATCATTTAGAGGTTTCCCTCACAATTAAAGCTATAAAAGACTATTGAAAAATACAAACCCTCTTTTGTTTTTCTTTGCAATATTTGAAGTATTAGCCCACAAAAGGAGTTATCACATTATTTGTTTTTCTTGGATCCATTCCATTTCATTCCCTTCTAAACTTTCAAACCTAACCTTAAGTTTCCTTTGAAATTTAACTTGTCATGTTGCACTAGCTAAATTTGCTTTAATTCTTCATTTTAATATTAAAAATTCTAACTTCTTTTGATATGTTGTGCTTGTTAAGGATGTTATTGATACCAAGTTATAATATTTCCTTTGCTTATCATCTATGGATCAAATTTAGATTGCCATTTAATCCTGTAATCCTTTGATAGCCACAACAAAAAGGTGAAGGAAACTTGGGAGTGAAAATATAGTCCCATGATAATGTATTTTTGGACTTCGCAACATCAGTGTTTGTGGCTTTCCACATTAGCTTTTTCATATGCTTTCCTAAAAAGGTCTTTTTTAAATTGTTGTAAAGATACCATACACGAAAAAGGAGATCCACATTAATGGCTCATATTGTTAGCTATGTAATGAGAAAGGGAATGTGTAGTTGAATGGAATTACTTCTATTTTGTTTGATATGATATTAAATGGAATGGGAATATCTTCACATTTACATGTTTAGTTGAATAAACATAGTGAAAGAATAGAATGCACCTTAAATAAATAACAAAAGTGCCTTTGATTTAAATAATAATAATTTGTATTTATCCACCCTCAGACACATATAAGAACAACAACAATAACAACAACAACAACAACAAAAATAACAACTAAGTCTTTTTCCACTAGGTGAGGTCGGTTATATGGATTAATTGATGCCATAGAGTCATATCGTAAATTATGTTTTTAAACAAGCAATTTAACCCTAAATTCTTTTTAATAGTTTCTTCTATAGTTTTTTTTGTCTCCATCTACCTTTGACTATTGTACTACTCTCCATCTAATCCACTCTCATCGCTGGGGCTTTTATAGGTCTATTATCCACACATGCCCAAACCATTTAAGGCGTGATTCTACCATGTTTTCTACAATAGATGCTAACTCTACTTTCTTTCTAATGCATTTATTTATAATTTTATCTTGTTTAGAATATCTACTCATCCAACGTAATATTCTCATCTTTAAAATATTAAACTTATTTTTTTTGTTAGTTTTTTATTGTCTAACATTCAATCTCATACAACATTGTAGGTCTTATAACTATGCGGTAGAACTTATCCTTAAGCTTGAGTGGTATTTTTTTATCACAAATAATGCTCGAAATACTCCTCCATTTTATCTACTCTACTTGAATTTTATATTTTACATTTTTCTTAATTTCTTTGTTATATTGTATAATGGGTCCAAGATATTTAAACCTTGTGACTCATGATATGATATATTCTCCAACTTTCACTTCTGTACTAGAACTAGTGCATCTCTTATTAAACTTATATTCTATATACTCAATTTTACTTCAACTTAAATGAAATCTATGTGCTTCCAAAGATAATTTTCACATATCTAACTTCTCATTTATTTTCTCTCTCGATTCTTTTATTGAGACTATATCATCTACAAAAAGTATACATTGTGGTACCAACTTTTATATATGTTCAATAAGTATATCTAATACTAAAGTAAAAAGATAATAGTTCAAAGTTAACCCTTGGTACAGACTAATAGTTATCAATTTTTTTTTGTATGGGCACCTTTTGGTTTTTACACTAGTTGTCACACTTGAAAATGCAACCACGTGGCGTCAGAAAAGAAAAATTCGAGTCGATTTTGGTCAAAGCGAAAACCGAAATCAAAGTAAAAGTAATAAGTTGCCATTAAAATTTCAAAATTTAAAAGGCAAAATTTTGGAAAAGCATTTTTGTAGCAAAAATGGTTTACAAACTAGATAATAGATTCGGGAGTCGATTGTGAGTAGAGAAGGTGTTAAGTATCCCACAACACCCGTTATTAAGAATGGTTACTCTAATTCTATTGTGCAAAATTAATATGGCTTCTATTCTACTTTAATTCTTCCTAACAAATCATATGTAAAATAAGAAAGAAAGAATTTAAGAAAATAAAATTAAAAGCAAAATAAAAAGGAAAGAAATTAAAAAAATAAAATTAAAAAAATATTTATTTATAAAGGGCAGACTTAACCTAAAATAATAGTCTAGGCCCTACGTACTCTTTAGGAGGGATCAAAGTTCACGTAATTTGAATAGTTAAAAACTTTGTTTGATTAGTGTTTGTTTTGTTTTGCTCTTTGTTTTTCTTTGTTTTTTTTTAATTTATTTTTTTTCCAAATTTTTTGTTTTTTATGTTTTTTTTGTGAAAGGATAAAGAAAATAAAAATTACTTCTTCCTTTGTCAAATAAAACAAATTGGTTGATGTGTTTTGATTTGCTCTTTTTCAATTTTTCTCTTTTTTTTAGTATTTTTTTATCATTTCATTTTTTTAAATAAAACAAATTGGTTGATGTGTTTTGATTTGTTAAAAGTAGAGTTAATTTTATTTTTTTACTTTTCTTGCATTTTCAATTTTTCTCTTTTTTTTAGCATTTTTTTATCATTTCATTTTTTTATTTATTTTTTATGTTTTATGTTTTTTATTTTTTTAGTTTTTATATTTTTTTTAAGAAAAAAATAGTAAAAATAACTTATATTTTTGCAAATAAAACGACATTGAACTTAGTTGATAAGTTTTAATTTGCAAAAACTAAATTAATTTCACATCTTTAGTTTTTTCTTTTTTTTTGGTTTTTTATTTTGTTTTGTCTCTCTTTTTTTTACTTTAATGATTTTTTTTTTAATTTTTGATGACATTTGAAAGGATTTTTCTCTTTTCTTCTCTTTCATTCTTTTTCTTTTTTTGAATTTTTAAACTTTCTTATTGGATTTGATTTTGATTTTTGGCTTTTCTTAATTTTTCTTGTATTTTGATTTTTGATTTTGATTTTTATATTTTTCTTTATTCTTTGACCTTTTTTATATTTGTGATTTTTTTTTATTTTTAATTAATTGTCTTAGATTTTTTTATTTGATTGATTATTGTTGAAATGACACTTTCTTCCTTTTTTTTGTTTATTTTTTGATTTTTCAATTTCTTTGAATCTTTCTTTTTTTAGTTTTTAGTTTTTTTTGTTGATTAATTGATTATTTTATTTTTCGTATTTTAAAAAAATTATTTTTATCAAACTTGTTTTAATTCCTAATTTTGTTAAAAGAAAGTTTGAGAAATACTTCTAGATTTACAAAAAAAAAAAAGGAATTTAATTAACTTTAAATTCTTTTTTTTTCGTTTTCTTTTATTCTCTTTTTTTTTGAAAAATTTTCCTTTAAAGAAAATCAATTTGATGTAGGATGTTGAAACCCAAAACCTATAAAAATACAAATTTGTGACTCAATGGATACCAAAAAAGCTTTATTGCCACACATAATTCTTGAGTTTATTCCTATGGACTTGAAGAGATAAAAAATCTCACACAGCAACTCTAAGAAGAAAAAATAAATGATAAAAATAAAACCAAGATTAAAATTAAACTATTAAAAAATGAAATAAAAACAAAGATAAAATTGAAATATATACAAGAGCAAAATATTCCACCAAAAGGAAACAGTATCACAACACACACGAGGAAGGAGAAAATATACGAACCCCAAATCATATGTCATCTTCCATCCTTTTGGTTAAAATGATAGGTGACCCTTCTAGGCGAGTCGTGCTCCTCATATTGCTCCACCTGTGGAATTCTCTTCTTCGATCCTTTCTTTAATTCTCCTTCGAGCCTCTTACATGTCCTATCCAAATTTGTAGGCCTCGTACATAGTAGAAACTAGGAAGCATGTGAGTTTTTATGATAACTAAGTATTATAAATAATTAAATATCAAGTGCCTCAATGCTCACAAAGATCCACATGACAATAGAGAAGTCACGAGCCCAAGTGAATTTCATTTACATAGCAAGTACAACAATAACAAAGCTTTTTTTCACTAAGTGGGGTCAGCTACATGGATCAATCGACGCTATAAACACCTATCGTAAACCATATTTTTAGACAAATCATTTAAATCTAATTTTCTCTTAATAATTTCTCCTATAATTTTTCTTAATCTTCCTCTACCTCTAATTATTGGACAATTCTCCATCTCATTTACTCTCCTAACTGGGGCTTCTATAGGTCTCCTCCCAATATGACCAAACCATCTAAGTCTTGATTCTACAATCTTTTCCACAATAGGTGCGACTTCCACCTTCTCTCTAATACATTCAATCCGATCTCATTTAGTATGTTCACTCATCCAACACAACATTCTCATTTCTGCAACATTAAACTTATTCTCTTGTTGACTTTTTATTGCCCAACACTCAGTTTCATGCAACATTGCAGGTCTTATAACTGTGCGGTAGAATTTACCCTTAAGTTTGAGTGGTACTCTTCTATCACAAACAACACCCGAAACGCTCATCTACTTCATCTACCCCGCTTGAATCCTATATTTTACGTCTTCTTCTATTTCCCTGTTATGTTGTATGACGGATCTAAGATATTTAAATCGTGTGACTTGTGATATAACATGTTCTCCAATTTTCACTTATACGTTAGAAGTGGTGTGTTTCTTACTAAACTTACACTCCATATACTCTATTTTACTTCTACTTAAACGAAACTCATGAGTTTCCAAAGCTAATCTCCACCTTTCTAACTTCTCATTGATTTCAACTATTGATTCTCCAATTAAGACAATATTGTCTGCAAAAAGCATATACCGTGGTACCAGCTCTTGGATATGTTCAGTAAGCACATCCAATACTAGAGTAAAAAGATAAGGGTTCAAAGTTGACCCTTGATGTAGACCAATAGTTATCAGAAAATTTTCTATAGATTCACATTTTGTTACTACCCTAGTTGTAGCCTCATCATACATATCTTGTATTGTTCGAATATAAGCTATACGAACTTCTTTTTTCTCCAGAGCCTTTCATAGAACCTCTCTTGGTACTCTAACATATGCTTTTTCCAAATCGATAAACACCATGTGTAAATCTCTTTGATTCTCTCGATATCGCTCTATTAATCTTCGTAACAAATATATTGCTTCCATAGTTGACCTTCCTGGCATAAAACCAAATTGATTCTCCGTAACTTGGGGTCTCTTTCCTTAATTGTCGCTCAATTACTCTTTCTCATAATTTCATAGTGTAGCTCATGAGCTTAATTCCTCTATAATTTGCACAATTTTAAATGTTTCCTTTACTCTTATAAATAGGAATTAAAGAACTTCTCCTCCACTCATCTGGCATTTTCTTAGATCTCATAATTTTATTAAATAACTTTGTAAGCCAAGTTATACCTTTCACTCCTAAACCCTTCCATACTTCAATAGGTATATTATACGGTCCAACTGCTTTGCCACTTTTTATTCGCTTTAATGCTTCTTTTACCTCTGTCTCACAAAATCCTACGATAAAAGGTATAATTTTGATCATCTTCTCTAGTGTCTAATCTATTCGATTGTAATGAAATCCCGTGGCCTTCATTAAAAAGCCTATGAAAATAACTCTTCTACCGTTCTCTGATATCTCGTTCCGTGACCAAGACTTTCCCTTTTTCATCCTTAATGCATTTTACTTGGTCCATGTTTCTTGTCTTTCTTTCTCTACTTTTAGCTAACTTGTAAATATTTTTTTCTCCAACTTTAGTACCTAAAGATTGGTATAACCCATCGAATGCCCTCATTCTCGCTTCGCTCACTGCTTTCTTAGTGTCTTTCTTAGTTACTTTATATTTCTCCCAATTTTCATTACTCTTATATAATGATCATACTTTATAACACTCCCTCTTCACTTTAACCTTATCTTGCACGCTTGCATCTCACCACCAGGATTCTTTATCTCTAAGTCCAAAACCTTTTGATTCACCTAATATTTCCTTTGCCACTTTCCTAATCTCTTTTTCCATTACATTCCACATATCGTTAGCACTTTCTTGCATTTCCTAAGGTCTTTCCTCCACAATCTGTCTCTGCACATTCTTTTCTTTATCCCCCTTTAGTTGCCACCACTTAGTCCTTAACATCCTATTTTCGCCTTTGCTTTTTACTCTCCTCCTAACTTGTACATCTATAACCAAAACTCTATGTTGAGTAGTTAAACTCTCTTCAGGTATAACTTTGCAATCCATGCAAAGTTTTCTATCTGATTTCCTTATAAGAAAGAAATCAATTTGAGAACATACCTTTCCACTTTTGTACGTGATAAGATGTTCTTCACGCTTTCTAAAACAAGTGTTACCTAATATGAGATTAAACGTCAATGAAAAGTCTAGAATAGTTTTACCCTCTGCATTTGGTTCCCCTATGCCATGTCTTCCATGAACACCCTTGTAACCTAAAAATACACTTCCCACATGACCATTTAGATCCCCTCCTAAAAAAATCTTTTCTCCTAATGGTATTTTCTAAACTAAATATTCTAAATCATTCCAAAACTTTACTTTATGATATTCTTCTAATCCTACTTGTGGTGCATATGCGCTAATAACATTAAAGATTTCCTTTTCCACTACTAACTTTAATGCAATGATTCTATCTCCTAACCTTTTTACATCCACTATAACATTTTTTCAGAACTTATTTACAATTATACCTACCCTATTTTTAGATTTAGCCTTCCTAGTGTATTAAAGTTTAAAACCCGAAGTGTCTAATTCTTTCGCTTTTTCTCCTATCCATTTAGTTTCTTGTAAACACATAAAATTAATCTTCCTCCTAATCATGGTGTCTACTATTTTCATTGACTTACCTGTAAGTGTACCTATATTCCAAGTTTCAAAATGAATCTTATTCTCGTGAACTAACTTCTTTACCTACATTCGTTCATAAAAATGTGAAAGCCCTTACTTATTTTTCACTACACTCTGGCAACGATGCAGCAGCTCTTGCTCATTTGTCACTGTACTCGAGCTATACAACACGTTACTTCCGGGAAACGCCGTAGCATTACATTTAATATATCGATTGTCCATGTCATAAAAATTTGACAAAGTTTTACGTTGGCTGTCGATTGCCTAACACAACCCTCATCTTTTTTCCGGGCTTGGGACCGGCTATGAAAGATAATTTACATAGCAAGTAATTCAAAGAAAAAACCATAATAAAAAAGAATTTACACATAATCTCAAAGTGTATGCGTGGTCATCAACACAGTAAGCCTCTGTTAAACCCAAAGGAATAGCAACAAACTATAGCACAAACATATAACTATCAGCACATGATTATAAAAAAAAAGATTAAGGATCATAGGATGACATTACCTCATTGTGTTGAAGACTAAGACTCAAAAGGGAAAGGTAACATCGGGCATTTTCACACAAAATTGAAAATAATGGAAAAGTGGCAAGTTTGAAACCAATTTGATGTCCAAATGAAGCTAAAAAACAAGGCTAAATCATATCAAAAGTCACCAATGGGCCAAAGGGAAATGTAAAATAGATTTAAGACTTATACCAGGCTGATAATCAAAGCCAAACGATAATAAGACAACACCTAGGATTTTTCACAAAATCATACTACATGTTGAGGCTGAAAACCATGAGATAGCACGAGTGTCTTATACCAAATCTTTGCACAAACATATACTGGGGACTAAGAACAATAATTCAAAACTAGAAGATAGCAATCATATTGAATCAAAGAGCAGCGTTCTACATTCCAATGATAGACCCTTAACTGAATCCAACCAGATCATGCTTTAAAGTACAAACTCAGAACAACCACAGTTAAATCCAATACTGAGAAAATAACCAATCCCCAAAATCATTAACTAAAATCTAAACCCCGATCTTAAACAATCAGAAACAGTATTCCCATACCAATTAAACAAGAACAGGGATGATAAGAAAACATAGAAATTAAAAACCAAGTAACCCATAACAGTAGAAGCAAACCTAATCAGAAATGGAGATGCAACAGAAATAATATTCACATACCAGCGCAAAGAAGAAAAAAAAATGCAAGAACTAAAAAAAATTAAGCAACCCACAGCAGTAGAAGCAGACTAATCAGGAATAATGATGAAACAAAAATGATGCAAAGTTAGCAGCATATGATTCAAACTACAAAGTATTCCAGCTGCACATCAATACCCACAATGAGGAATCAAAATCAGGGAGTTTTGATAAGTAGCCGAAAGGTGCGTAGGTTACCTCTTGAGCTTAGATTGCCTCTCTCTCAGCCTTTCTCCCAGTTCTTTTCTCCTCAGCATCTCATCCTCCTTCTATCTCTCAACCTTTCTCTATTCTCTCAATCTCTCAATTTCTGTTGCCTCCCTTTCTCTGTCTTTTCGTCTCTCTTCGTGCCTTTCATAGCCTTTCCAGCCTCTCGACCTCTCTAACCCCAAAGACCTATTCTTTCCATCTCTCTTTCTCTTTCGATCCGAATCCCCCTCTCTGTTTCTGTTTCTCACCAAATCCTCCTTTCAATTCGAAGTCTATTCTCTCAATTTCTCTCTTCCAATCCCTTCGTAGCAAAACTCCTTTTTTATTTCTATTTTTGATCCCTTCCTCCTTTTTTTGTCTTTGTACACTCCGTCTACCAATTTCTGTTCTCTTCCTCTCTGCAACTCATTCACTCTCTTCTCTTATCCGAAGCCAACTCTTTCTGTCTCTCCTTCCATTTTTCCTTTTAATCCGAAGGCCCCTCCTTTTTTTTGTTGTCTTTGTACACTTCGTCTACCAATCTCTGTTCTCTTCCTCTCTATAACTCGTTTACTCTCTTCTCTTATTCGAAGCCAACTCTCTTTGTCTCTCCTTCCATTTCTCCTTTTAATCCGAAGCCCTCTCATTTTCTCTCAAATCCTTCTCGCTTTTATAAGCGTTCCAGTGTGGTCCTGATAAATGCTATTTTTATATCTTCTTTTCCTCCTAACTTGGGCATTTTAATGATTAAATATGGCTCTAAGACATCAATTAGATAAGATTTTATTTTAAGTGGTCATTTCTATATTTTAGGAATTTATTTGCAAATTATTAGTTTTTAATGCTTAAATTTATCTTAAATAACTTTTGTGAATATTCCTATTTGATTTTTCTCACTTCTTTGTGCAGAATTTTAATATGTAATTGGAGTTTTGAATAGAAAATTAAATTGAAGAAAAGCAAGAACTCAAGAAGAGGCTAGGCACGTGAATAATAACGCTAAGAAGGAGGCTTGAGTGCTCATGCAAACAGCAGCACACTCATTTGAAGTTTTGAAGGAATGAAGAAGGCAAAGCTACTGTTTTGGCGTGCAAAATGTGTGAAGAAAAATACTTCAAAGGAGACTCTGTTTTGGAGAGCTGCATGAAGAGAACATACTTGAGCAGAAAAGCCATGGGTACAGAGCTGGGATGAGAGCAAGACGATGGGAAACGCTGAAAATGGAGGCAAAGATGAATGACTGATTCATCTATTCACTCCGTCGGACTTCACGCAGAGAACGCTGGAAAGAAGGAAGCTTTGAGCTGAAGAACAACGTAGGAAATGCAATGAAGATGAAGCAGTAAGTGGGAAGGCTTCTCGAAGAATAGAAGCTCGAATAAAGAAGCTCATGCAGAACAGCCATATCATAAATATTTCATGCACAGCTACTGGATTGGAGGCAACAGATGAAGCTGGGCTGAGCACACGAAGAGGAAAGCTGGCTGGGTGAGCTTCAAAGATACGAAAAGCAGCTGCATGGGACGTAAAAAGCAAAGTAAAGAAACAGCTGTAACATGCAAAAGCATCATGTGGTATTAAGAGAAGGTTCGAACTAGCTACAAGTTAAGAAATATGGCTGAAAACAGAGCACGATGCATGAGCTGAGCACGTGAGATATTAATGAGCTGGAATAGCAGCTGGGAACGTGATATAAGAAGGAAAACGCAGGAGCTGAAAACGTAAGATGAAAAAAAAGCTACGTGGGACATGAATTTTAATATTATATTCAACATGGGAATGAAGTGGGGCCCACATTTATATATGTATACATGAAAAGCTACGGGCAATGAAGGAATGAAAAGGCTGAGCACGTGGAATCAATAAAGAATTCACGTGAGAATCATTAAAAAAGGGATTCGGGCAGAGTCATTATTCCACATGCCAATCCATTCATCAGATATGTGTTTCACGCCCTTGATCCACTCCATTCGAATCCAGCACATTCACGCCTCTACAAGTCACTCACGTCTCTATAATTTTCGGAAACTCATGCCTATATATATCAAGCCATTCATTCATTCATTCGGCCATCATTCACCCATCCTTCACCCTCTTAATCCATTCCATCCATTCCCATTCATTCCATCCATCTCCAATGAAATTCTAATCCATCTTGAGGCTAGCTAGGAGGAAGCCCTTGGAGAAGCTTGAATCCATGGAAGAATAATTCAGAATTTTGGCTAAGAATTTCTCTATTTTTCCTACACCTTTTCTCTTTCATTTATTGTCTTGGTTAAGTTGTATTTGATAGGGAATTTGTGTAATTGTAATTAGTGGCTGGTTAGACACTAATTAGGGAACCTTTTTGTTGATTAATTGATCTGATTAATTTCAATATTATCTGAATTCCCATGTATGCTTCGAAGGTGTTGGATAAAATACATTAGTGAAATTATGTGCTTAAATATTTAATTTGAGCATTCCTTAATGTTTAGTTGGTTAATTAAATATTTAGGATGATTCAGAGGCTAATCAATTAGTTAATCAATCAAATTGGGTGTTCATTGATCCTAAAACAAGAATTGACAATTTAATGTGGATGTGAGGTTTCAATTCAGCATTATATCGTTAATTTCTTGATTCTTGCGTGGTAACTCAAGATAATTTGTTATAAATACATTTAGGAACTCTTAGGCCAGAATCAATTACAATTAGAATAGGATAACCTAGTGGATACCAATGGACGAATCCAAAACTAGTCACAAGTCCATCTTTCACCCATAATCCATATAATTAGGTAGAATTTAGGAATTTAATTTTAATTTCATTTTACTTAGTTTAATTAAATCAAAACCCTCTTTAGCTTAGAAATTTTAGAGTCTTTTAACATTTGGAAAACTCAATTAGGCATTGAACTCCAATTCCAAGGGAGATGACCTAGGTTGTGCCATTAACTACATATTTTACCAACCTAGTATTATTTTGAGGGTTGCATGACGAGCCACTCAAGTCCCCTTCTACGCGTCTCTGCTCCACTATCTCCCTTTTTCTGTGCTCGAGTGGCGCTCTTCCCTCGTCCTCTCTCTTTTATGGGCATATGAGTGTTGCCTTTTTACGTCTGTGCATGTGGTCCTCCCCCATATCTCCAGTACTCCCTCTTCCCTTTGTGCGTGCATTAGTGCCAGAAAGTAAAGAATCAGAAAACGGGTAGGGTTTAGTATGATGAAGCTCGCTGGAGAAAAGGATTTGGGCTTCTGGTCTTTTTTTTTTTTTTTTTCCGTTTGCATTGGATTGGTTTGAACTAATTGCATTAGGTGGAGTTGGAGCTATATGGGCTTTAAAAAAAAAACCTATTTTTTTTCTTTTTGTTTTGTTTTGTTTTGTTTTATATTTTCAATATTTGTCTTTTCTTGTGTTGGCTCTTTTTTTTATTTATTTCTAAAATTTTTTGGGATTATTATTCTTCTTCTTCTTCTTATGTTTTTTCAATTTTTTTGTTTTTAATTCTCTTTTTTTTTTTTGCTTTCTTCTCTCTTTTTTCTAATATTTCTTTTTTGTTTTTTGAGTCAATTGGTTTTTTTTTATAGTTTGTTTTCTCCTTTTTTTTGTCAATTTTTTCTTTCTTTTTATTTGCTTGGTTCTTCTTTTTTTTTTTTTTCTATTTTGATTTTGTTATTTTGGTTATATAGACTCCTAGAATTCAGAGAAAAAGAAATGAAATTTTAATTTCTTTTTTGTTTTGCATTTCACTTTTGCCTCCTATTTTTTTTCTTTTCTCTCTCTCTTTAAATTTTTATTTTTTTACCTTTTCTTTTTATTTTTTAATATTTTGTTAGTCTAATTTTATTATTATTTTTAGAACATGTCTGGACAAAATACAGTATTCACACTAGTTGTAACCCCATTATACACATTTTTGATTGCTTGAATATCAGTTATATGAACTTTTTTTTCTTCAAAACTTTCCATAAAACTTCTTTTAACACCCTATCGTATGCCTTCTTCAAATCAATAAACACCATATGTAAATCTTTTTTATTCTTTCGATATCTCTTTATTAATTTTCACAACAAGTATATCGCTTCTATAGTTGACTTTTTTGGCATAAAACTAAATTGATTCTTTGTAACTTGAGTTTCTTGTCTTAATCTTTACTCAATTATATTTTTTCATAATTTATAGTGTGGCTCATAAGTTTAATTTCTCTATAATTTGGATAATTTTGTATGTTTCCCTCGTTCTTATAAATAAGTATTAAAGTCCTTCTCCTCTACCCGTTTGGTATTCTTTTAGTTTTCATAATCTTGTTAAATAACTTTGTGAACTTACTTATACCTTTTACTCTTAAACATTTTCATATCTCAATAGATATATTATTCGATCTAACTGATTTGCCATTCTCCATCTGCTTTAATACTTCTTTCACCTCTGACTCTTAAATCTTACAATAGAAAGTATAATTTTGGTCTTCCTCTTTAATATCTAACTTATTCAAGTGCAATAAAATTCCATGCCCTTTATTAAATAGTCTATACAAATAATTCTTCCACTTTTTTTTAATATCTTGTTTTGTGACCAAGGATTTTCCTTCTTCATACTTAATATATTTCACTTGGTTCACGCCTTTTGTCTTTTTTTTCTTATTTTTAATTAACTTGTAAATATTTTTTTTTTCTAATTTTAGTACCTAAGAATTGGTATAACCTATCAAGTGTCCTAACATTTACTTCACTTATCTCCTTCTTAGTGTCTTTCTTAACTATCTTATATATATATATATATATATATATTTTAATTTTCATCACTTTTACACAAAGTCCATGCTTTAAAACACTTTTTTTTAACATTTACTTTATCTTGTATGCTTACATCTCACTATCCAGATTCTTTATCCTTCGGTCCAAAGACTCTTGATTCACCGAGTATCTTTTTTGTCACTTTTCTAATCTCTTTAGCCATCTCCTCTCACATATCATTTGTGCTTCCCATGATCCTTCCTCCAAAATTGTTCTATGCAAGCTCTTTTCTTTATTTCCCTTTAGAAAAAAAATGCATGATTGAGCATAGTGATAGCCAACACAATCATTTGTCATGCTAGGTAAAACTTGATCTCTAATTTCAACCAATAATGAACTGCTATTCTCCAAACTGAAATACACACCATTAAAGAACAGTTTTTTTCCCCTTTAATTTAGGTACATTGAATCATCCTTTCATGAAGCTACCACAACAAAAATAGATCTAGAGTAAGTGCTAAGGTGAGAGGAAAGAAAGGACTCTTGAATCGGCAACACTGACGAAATGTGCAGCAGCAAAACGAAATATCTTGAGAATTTGATTTATTTTCTATTTGTTCTAAATTCTTCCTCGCAATTTGCCCTTTTAACAGCTCCGAAAATCTATCAGAGCGATTGGAAATTTGGGAGGTAAATGAGGGGGCTTTTATTTAGTCATATTCTAAAAAGATTTAGGGACTTTCTTTTTTAATTTTGATTTATGGTGTCAGCTTGCCATGCTTTATCCTATTATGAAACAGATTTTGATTTATGGACAACACATTGCCATGCATGCAATTTCCGTCAATTAAATTAAAATTGTTTGAAGAAAGAATAAATAGAAACGTTTCTAGAAGTGAAAGAAATAATATAAAACAAAATAGTGATAAGGGATCAATTTAAACCTAAATGCAAAGGGTCCAAAATGGTGCTTTTGCTTCTAATTAAAATTTATATGTATCCATTAGACGTTTCATTCTATATTAGGTGTGCTTTATATGCCTACCCTTCTTACTATAATAATATTCAATTAAAATGAACTAAATATTTAGTATATTATTTGTGATGGTCAAAACTACCAAAATAATAGAAATTAGTAAACTATAGCATAAAGTTCCTCCAAGACCAAACCAATATATTTATACATGAAACTACAGAGACAACAGATTTCTCAATTTTTGTGTGTGTGTGTGTGAGAGAGAGAGAGAGAGAGAGAGAGAGGGAGAAGGTAATCATAATCCTCAAGACAAATTTTCTTGCTCAGTAAACTTGTAATTAGCAGGAAATAAATTGCAAAGCTTAAAATCTAAATTCATCCTGAAAGGGACGGTTCAGAAGAAGCAGGAGGCATGTCTTCCAGTTGCTCCTTGATGATTGTGTATTTGGACGGAGGGCCGAACAAACTCAACGCTACCTGGAAAAAGGCAGGGTATATACTTGTTAAGAGAATGTTATAGTCATATATGGATCCATTATAAAGAACAAGCGTCTGAAGACTGTCAAGACAACTTCACGTTTCTATTATGTATGGTCATATATGGATCTAACATAAATACTTGCCATCATTAAGTTGCAAACAAGTTATTCTCATCTCAAATTTTAAGAAAACAAAGACGAGCTCGTGTCTGTCGCATTGATAACAAATGTGACCAACAAAACCCACAAAATGGAAAAGGACCAAAACCTACTGCCCAAAGTCAATTAGGATCTACCGTAAAGAGCAGAGCAACTGGAAATTATGCAGACTTACTGGTAGAAACACAAGCCCGTGCAAGAAGCCAATGACAACCAAGGCCAGATACATCTGGAAGTAATAAACCTGTAAAAACCAGAAAGCTAGTTCAACATTCCTGAGCAGACAATAAAGTGTTAACAGCCAACAGAGATATCACATACCACAAATATTTCAGATCTCGAGAAGCAAAGGACAAGAACTCCAACTAATTTTGTAAGTGTGATTCCACTGCCAATATAAATACAGAGAAAAAATGTTGAGTAATTATTAGTGTAGACAGACAGAAAATTCAAAATCTGTTGTAGTAGGTCTGCAGCAATTCTAAGGGTGCAGTAAAATGAAACTAAACATAAGACTTGATATTTTGGGAAAAGAAGAATCAAACTTGAAATCAGAGAGCTTAATGGAAAATAACTTTAATTTGCAATTACAAGTTTATTAAGTTAAACCAATAACAAAAAGCCAAAAGGTGGGATCCAATTTCAGATAGCTTTGACAACCATAATGTTAGACAAAAAGGTTCCCAGTCTTAAATGGCAGTTGTAGCTCCACTGCACATATCTCATATTAGTTGTAGATGGCACATGCTAGTTTTCAGTATAAAAGTGTCTTTATTTAAGCAAGCTCAGCTGGCGCATAGAGAACTGTTAGTTGCACTGACATTTTTCACAATTCCTCAAACCTCCTTTTGAATCAAGTCTATTTTGCAAGTCTGCCTAAAATGGGTGGGTTTGTGTTGGGTCATAATTGGATGTGTCAACACTGAGCCATGACCCACTTATTAGGGTCAAACCTAACCCACCTATTTATGTACTATATTATAGTAATATGTTAACACTCTTAACAAAAAATTAATGCTCTCTCTCTCTCAAGCTCTCTCTCCTTTCCCTTTCCCTCACTCTTTTTGCACTAAAAGACTAGTTATTGTAGAATTTGCGAGTTGAACCTGCAACGTTCAAAGTTTGTTAATGCTACAAGAGTAAATTAATGATTTAGTTCATGACAAATCATTTTCTTCCTAATTTAGCCCTTCAAAAACAAAGCCTCCCAATTTAGTCTCCCAAAGAATTTCCTCCAATCAAAATGGTTTCTCTATTGGACAAAACTCACGATCACTTAACAGACTGGCTGGTGTGGTTTAAACAGGAGTCCACATGGCTATTAACTTGTGACTTGGATTTGTCCAAGTGTCATTTTCTCCCAAAACAACGTTGTTTAGGTAAAACTATAAAGCCAATTAACTATCAAAATGTTGCCGTTTTGGGGAAAAAATAATCAATCTTTCTCCGCACAAATCATACTGGTAACATTTTTGAACTCAGGTGGTAACCATTCTAAAAAGAATAGTAAATGGCCTAAAACTGTTTTGAAACCTAAAAGTTGTAAGGGAGGGTTGTGCAACTAGCATTACTCTAATGCATGTGTTTCCTACTAAAACACAATCCAAGGCTACAAATGTCATCAAAACTCCAGAGGATCAACCTGAATACAGAAGCACCCATGGTACACAATGCTGTCTTTGCTCGTTGATTCTTATCCCCAGAGCATACCTGTACAAATAGAAGCCATATAAAATACTTAGCAAATGAGAATATCCGCAAGCTGCCAAGTGGTCCAATTGCATTGAATCTTCCTCAAATGAGAATTCTCCGAGGTGAAAAGGAAAATTGAATTGCATGTATAATAATGATCACAAAAACGCTATTTGCATAAAAAAAGGACAAGGTAAGGGATTGGAAAGCTCCACTTTCACAAATGTTACTATCTGCTCTATAAGATCATACTAATGGAGAAGACCCATCAAATCATAATATAACTAAGAATTATACTAACCATAAATGCATGTGCTATATGAACGCAAAACTCAACAGCAATCCCTATTGACATAATAAGGTTTACAACAGAAACGGCATTTAATTGAATATCCAGAATTGCCATTACTCCCTGCAGGATTCAGCAAAGCGAATAAGTTTTTCTTTTTTTCAAATTAGAGAAAATAATAAGTAGACAGAAATGAAGGTGCAAGAAAGTTGAAATTCTGTTTTGCAAGAGAAATTAATTGTTAGCAGGGATTGTGAAATGAAATGCACAGCAGACATGTACCCCCGCGAAAAAAAGAAAAAAGAAAAAACAGAAGGGAAAAGTGAAAAAAGTGAGGCCATTTGAAAGATGTAACAAAATTAACAACTGCAAATATAAAATATACCATAAGGTCCACAATTATCATGACCAGTACAACTAATATGACTGCTGAACTCCACAAGCTGCATTTGAAAATCAATATTACAAAGAGAAAAGAAAAAAAAAAAGAGGAGATTACAATTTAATCCTGATAGTAATAACAATTTTCCAACACTTCGGTAAACTCACAAGGCTAAATTTGGATAGAATTATACCTGGATGTGATAACCAGACAAACAACAAAAACAGTACCTGTTATATCATCCTGAGTCAGAAATCTCCAAGGCTCACAGAAGTAATAGCTTAATAGTTTATGTCAATGAGAAAGGAAAAATAAACAACAGAAAAAGGGAGGATGGAATAACAACCAAGTGCTATGGCAATGTTGATCAAGGCTATCTTCCAAATATCCAGATATTGTTCAAAGAAGATATAGAACACTGAGTATGGAAATATATCCATCTGCATTAAAGATGTTTCATCAGTAAGATATTTTAATCCACAAAATAAGAAACATTGGCAGACATGATGGGAGAGAAAATTTATTAGAGAGAAAAGGAAGTACCACTTGTTGGATGATAAGATATCCTCAATCCAGAAATAACAAGAAATATCTCATTTAGAACAGATTCCAAACTCTCATATCTTGACTAGATGAAGAAAGAAAAGATTCAATTCATGACAAAAAGGACTAAAGCTCACTACTCTCTCTACCATTCAAGTTTATGAAAAAAATGAAAATTTCAAGAAAGATTGGAATTGTCAAATGGTAAAGAAATTGTAGATGTGAGAATTATGCAAACAAGAAAGCCAACAGAGACAAGCGTATGCTACAGTCCCTCTGAAAAAAAGAGACAATTCCTGCCTAAGTATTCTCGCAAAATCTTATTTTTGAGTCATTGCACAATTTCCAAGAGCCCAGTATTGTAATAGACAAATATCATAGTGAAACAAACTTCCAAGGACTCGCATGAATCACATTCACATTTGAGTTGACATCCCAACCACTATATTTAAGCTGTATTTCAAATTATTTTATGCCACAATGTGTTCACCTCTCAAGGAAAATGCCATAACCATTTAGCTGTCATGGAAATGTTTTTGAACATCAATTAGCCCTCCATCTTTTGGGCTGTAGAGAAAGAAAAATACTCTAAATGGAATAACTGACTTACTTAGTGAGGCACCCTATGTGTCTATTTATAATTATAAATTAGGTTAAGTACAAATAGTACTCACCCAGCCCACTAGTGATCAACGCCATTATTTTAACCTTGGCAATAATCTTATACACATTGGTAAGCAAACTAATAAGTCTATAACCTCCCACCTTAATAGACCTATTCTTCTTAGGCACTAAAGAAATAAAAGTTGAGTTCATTCATACTCACTACAACTTTTCCATTACTACAGAATTCATCAAAAACCTTTAAAAGAACCCTCTTGACAATATTCATGAAGCTTTGACTAGAAGCCAAAGAAAAGTCATATAGACGGGAGATTTATCCTTAGCCAAGCTCCAAACAGCACTCTGAATCTTCCTTTTAAAATGACCTCTCCAACAGGCAGGCCTAACTTCCTCTGCAGTAACACCTATATCCCTAACAATACTCCCATCCTCAAACTCCCATCTCTTTAATAAAGCTCTTTCACTTTCTACCTGTAGTCATTCTATGAAACAATTTTGTGTTTGCATGCCCATCCTCCACTCATTAAATCCTAGAAACTTGCCTTTAACTAGTTCATCTCTAATGAGAACCTCATCAAACTCATTTTATCCCTTTGCTCCAAAGACAATATTCTCTTTGCCTTCAACTTATCTAGATTTTCTCTTTTTTTATCCTGTAGTTTCCAAAAGCATCTCAATTCCACAATTTTACCCTATCCTTAAGGACTTTCAGCATCTTCATAATTTTTGCTCACCCATCCCTCCACTCATGCACCTTCCAACACCACCTTCACAGGTGGAGCAAAAGAAATGACTTAGCCACATATTTTGAAAAACAGAACGGAGTGGGACCCCATTTAACTGTAAGAGACTCCAAAACAATTGGAATATGATCAGATACTGACTGTGACAAAGTTTCTTGCTTCAAATCATGACAAACCTTTGGTATGAAGTGATGATTCCCAGTTTCCTTTTATGGCCTATGGAGTCTGGGCCTCAAAGCTCAAGAAATTGAAAGATACTGCTTCCAAGTAAAACAATATATTGGAGAAATACAAATTACAGAATGTAAGCAAATAAACAGGGACTTATTCTGTTCTAATATAGTATAATAATTGCACAGCGTAGTAGAGAATCAGTATTAATATATGGCATGCACATAATTTTGTTTTAACATATTAATAACAATTGTGTGATGTAATTGTCCATAATTTTTATCAGAAGGCAATGTTCTGCCATAAAGAACGCAGAAGGAAAAAAAGTAGTTCCCTGAAAGCTAAGAGGAACTCAGGAAAAAATGCATCATGCAATCAGAGTCCAAACCTTTAAAGAATCAGAAATTCTTGAGGAAAAATCCCGTGCAGCTCGCATTGCATTAACATAATCACCCTGACAAAATTTGCAGTAAGCTTAGACAGAAAAATGTACCACAAAATTCATGCCAAAGCTGAGACAAGAAGATTATCAATTAAGACACTGCATACTTGTCTATTAAGCGGTGTGTGATATGTACGAAACTCAGATGCCCGTATGACACCACTTTGGTAACCTAAGAACAGGTTGTAAGCAAATGTTTTACATCAGTGTTAAAAATAGTAGGACACTAATACTATATATATAGAAAAGCATTAAAAGGATATCACAGAGAGAGAGAGAGAGAGAGAGAGAGAGAGAGAGAAGCATAGTATCTTTCAAACCATTTAGATCGACACTGTTGGAGTACGCCCCATGACCACCCTTTGCACAATCAGCAGATGGCAGTGCATCAAGAAACCATGGAAGCTTTTCTCTGAATTGCACTGTAGTCGGACGGTCATTAACCAAATCTGAGTGCCGGAAACACTGGTAATCAATGAAAAGTGTTAGTCCTTTAGTTAATGCACTACTTCAATTTACAATTAAAATTCTTTGCAAGCAGCCTTCCTGATCATTTCCAAGATGCAAAGAGTAAAATGGACATTACTGTTGTACAGTCTTTGCACACTCCACCAAACCCACATGGGCCTTCATCTGGTGAACAGCAAGGTGGCTGAAGGAAGAAAAATCTCTATTTTAGCAATTGAAGGGTATATGATGGTACAGAAACCAATATCAAACTAGATTCTTGACCATTCAACCAATTATAGTACATATACTGAAGAGATTAAGGAAGAAAAGGACAAGGAATCACAATATTGCAGATCTATATATATTGTTGGTGATGTGGTGTTCTCTCTCTGTACTGTTGCATTAATTCCTTATTTCCTTATCTGGTTTTATGGGATTTAATCCCAAATTATTTGGGATTAAATTAATACTTCATGGTCATTTATTTTTCCCTGATTTGCACCTATTTAATCCCAAATGATTTGGGATTAAGTCAACACTTTATTGTCATTTATTTTTCCCTGATTTGTACCTTTATTTCTTTCCTTTATGGTCAGCAAAAATTATAGGATTCTAGTGGTAATCATGTCACCATGGTCCCTATAAATTCAGACTCTGTCATTCAAATAAAATAAGGCATTTAGATAAGTTTTTCTCTCCATTTTCTCCATGGCATCATATCCTCCAAATGCTTGATACAGCCACTATCAGTTTTGGCAACTGCAGGGCCTTCAACACTGAGATCCATGATGAGCAAAGCTCCGAAACTGGAGCAACCCATACTGCTCCAGCCATTCAAGGAGTTTCAGTCACAACAGCACTCTCATCTGAGCCCACTCCAATGATCATCACTGGACATAAGCTCAATGGGAGTAATTACCTACAATGATTATCTAATGTCCTCACGTATGTGAAGGGGAATGATACACCTTGCCCAAGCATTTTAAATCCTAAATTTCCTATCTAGGATGCAGAAAATAATATGATTATGTCATGGCTTATCGACTTCATGACACTTGATATTGGAGAAAATTACCTTCTTTGCAAAACTGCCTAAGAGATCTGGGAATCCACTCGTGAAACCTACACTTGGTCGTACATATTTTGTACACCTTTCTCACAATAACAAAGTTGACCCCAAGGCTGTTAAATGCATATTTGTTGGGTATTTTACCTCTCAAAAGGGGTACAAGTGCTATTCGCCCACTTTTTACAAATTTCGTGTGTCCATGAACATTACTTTTGTGGAAAATCAACCTTATACAAAAAGGTCCATTCAGGGGGAGACAGTAACATGAATGGAGTTTTTGCATTGACAAACTATGTGATTTTGAGTCCAATATTCCTAGCCAACAGCCTACTGCCTCTACACAGCCCATCCCTACCACTGTTTCTCCTAAAATCGTGCCTGACAGAGCCAATCCAGCCACTAAATCACAGCCTAATGAAGCTGTTTTAGCTCCTACAGCCATTGAAATTCTCACCCCTTATACTGAACTTGAGAAAATAGTAAATTAGCATCATGAAGACAAGAATGTGGAGAAAAATATTTCATTGTCTACACCCGCACCCCCTGGGGGGGGGGGGGTGGGAGGCTCAAGACGTAGAGGCTGGCCCATCTTCTGAACAAAACCAATCCTCAATTCCAAGTCTAGGTATGGAACCACAAAGTAATCTTGATTCTTTGGAAATTCTTATTGCATTAAGCAAGGGAATCTAATCATGTATACTAACATTCTATTGGCCAATTTGTTGCCTATGATAACTTGTCGTTCTTCTTATCAAGCACTTGTGGCATATGTCAAATGATATAATGCTCAAACATCTTTGATGCTCTCAAACAAGAGAAATGGAGGGAAGCTGTGTATGAGGAGATGAATGCTTTAGAAAAAAATGGCACATATAAGTTACCTAAAGGAGAAAAATCGGTCGGATGCAACTGGCTATTCAACTTAAAGTGTAACTCTGATGGTAGCATCAGTTGCTATAAAACTAGATTGGTTGCAAAAAGATTTACTCAAACTTATGTGATAGATTACCTTGAGACCTTCCAGTTGCCAAATTCAACTTTATCAAGATTCTTTTGTCTTTGGTTGCTAGTCTAGATTGGCTCTTATACCAACTTGATGTAAAAAATGTCTTCCTAAATGAAGACTTAGAGGAAAAGGTGTATGTGATAGTACCCTCTGGTTTTGACACATACACTAGTAGCAAAGTTTGTAAACTCAAAAAATCCCTCTATAGTCTTAAACAGTTTCTCAGAGCTTGGTTTGATAAATTCACTATGGTTGTTAGAAGACAAGGATACACTCAAGGGCAAGCGGATCACACCTTATTTACCAAGTTCTCTATTGGTGGGAAGATAGCTGTTCTGATTATTTATGTTGATAATATAATAGTCATTGGTGATTACACTAGTGAGATTGAAAATTTAGAAAGAGCTTTAGCTGAAAAATTTAAGATAAAGGACATTGGTTTACTATAGTATTTTCTTGGTATGAAAGTTGCAAGATGTAGAGACTAGGTAGGGTCAATATCAATCGACACCATAAAGTCCTATTATAAATATGTTTTTAGACAAACCATTTAGGTCTAAATTTTTCTTCATGGTTTTTCATGTAGTTTTCTTGGTCTCCTTCTACTTTTAACTATTGGACAACTCTCCATTTAATCTATTCTCTTTATTGGGATTTCTACATATTTCCTCCACACATGTCCAAACTATCTAAGATGCAATTCTACAATCTTTTTTATAATAGGTGCGACTTTCACTTTTTCTCTAACGCATTCATTTCTAATTCTATCTTGTCTGGTGTGTCAACTCATTCAACGCAACATTCTCATCTCTGCAACTTTGAACTTATTCTCTCGTTGGTTTTTTATTGCCCAACATTCAATTTCATACAACATTGCAAGTCTCATAGTTGTGCTGTAGAATTTACCTTTTAAACTTGAATGGTACTCTTTTGTCACAGATAATACCCAAAGCACTCCTCTATTTTATTCACCCCACTTGAATCCTATGTTTTATATCTTCCTCTATTTCCCTGTCATATTGTATGATAGACCTAAGATACTTAAACCATGTGACTTGTGGTATGGTATATTCTTTAATTTTTATTTCTGCGCTAGAACTAGTGCGCCTCTTACTAAACTTACATTCCATATACTCCATTTTATTTCTACTTAAATGAAATCCACGTCCTTTCAAAGTTTGTCTCCACATCTCTAACTTCTCATTCATTTTTTCTCTTGATTCTCTAACTAAGATTATATCATTTGCAAAAAGCATATATTGTGACACCAGCTTTTGGATATGTTTAGTAAGCACATCTAAGACTAAAGTAAAAAAATAAAGGCTCAAAGTTATACTCTTAATGCAGACCGGTACTTATCGAAAAATCTTATGTGGACGCACCTTTTGTTTTTACACTAGTTATAATCTTATCATACATATCTTGGATTGCTCAAATATAAGCAATACAAACTCTTTTTTTTCTCTAGAGCCTTTTATAAAACCTCTTTTGGCACCCTATCGTATGCCTCTCCAAATCGATGAACACCATGTGTAAATCTTTTTTATTTCTTCAATATCTTTTCATCAATTTTTGCAACAAGTATATTGTTTCTATGATCGACCTTCTTGACATAAAACCAAATTGATTCTTTATAACTTGAGTTGTTTGTCATTGTTGTTGTTGTTGGAAGTTGCAAGATCAAGGAAAGGAATTGTTATATCTCAAGGAAAGTACATTTTTAACCTCCTTAAAGAAACAAGAATGATAAGGTGTAGGCCTACAAACACTCCTATGCAAGTTGATTACAAGTTAAAATTTTCTCAAGAAAGCCCTCTTGTTGGCAAAGAATAGTATCAAAGACTTGTGGACAAACTCATTTGCTTAACTCATTCCAGACTTGACATAAACTTTTTTGTCAATGTCATTAGTTAATTCATGAGCAAACCTACTAAAGTTCACCTTGATGCTACTTATCATATCTTAAGGTGCCTAAAAATGACTCTAAAAAAGGGATTTTCTTTCATAAGGACAATAATTGTGAAATTGAAATATATTGTGATGCAAATTGGAATGGATCTGTCACTGAGAGACAATTCACCTCACGCTATTGTACTTATATCTAGGGAAATCTAATAACATGGAGAGGCAAGAAACAATCAGCTGTTCCTAAAAGTAGCACTAAAATTGAATATAGAGCTTTAGCAGGAATATGTGAAGGATTGTGGTTGAAGAGGCTACTAAGTGAACTAAGGGTCAAATATAAAGAACCTATCAAGGTACTTTGTGCCAATTTGGCTGCTCTGAGTATAGCCAGAAATCCTATTCAATATGACAAAATTAAGCATGTTGAAATTGACCATCATTTCATCAAGGAAAAGGTAGATTTTGGTTTACTAGTTCTCTCTTGTACTCCAACCAAATCTCAAGTTGCAAACAACCTCACTAAAGCCATAGTACAAGTCAGATTTAAAGAATTAAGAGTCAAGCTGGGGATGATGAACATCTCTTCCCCAACTTGAGGAGGAGTGTTGGTGATTGTTGTGTTTTCTCTCTGTACTGTTGCCATTAATTCCTTATTTCCTTATCTGGTTTTGTGGGATTTAATCCCAGATTATTTGGGATTAAATCAATACTTTATTGTCATTTATTTTTTTCTTGATTTGCACCTATTTAACACTTTATTGTCATTTATTTTTTCTTGATTTGTACCTCTATTTCTTTCCTTTATGATCAGCAAAAATTACAAGATTCTAGTGGTAATCATGTCACCACAGTCCTTGTAAATTCAAACTCTGTCATTCGAATAAAATAAGGCATTTAGATCAGTTTTTCTTTCTATTTTCTTCATATACGCATATGCATGTGCCTAGATTAAGATTCAAAAAATATGAGAAGGAACAAGCAAGGAGGGTGCACACAATTTTAGATAGGCATACGTGAAAGCACGGACCTGATCATCAGGAGGACAATAAGAGCCATTTCTAAATTTTCTACAGCAACCAAAAGCTTCTGGTGATATCCATACAAGGAAATCATCTAGCCATGAGGCAGCAGGCCTGGCAATGTAGCTTGATTCTGGTGCCAAAGATGCCCTAGATATCTGCAGTGTTATACAGCAAGATATACAAATTGCAGTCATACAAAAACAAAATCTCATATTCTCACTGCTTTCCAGCGTGATAGGAAGGACTTCTAGAAGATAGAAACACTTTGACAAGATTAAAATACATGGCAGAAGGAATGCCTGATATCCAAGTTAACAATTCAGGGGCTTCAACATATTCAGATCATAAATAGCCTATTATTTGAGCAACCAATAGGAGTATATTCACACACAGTCTGATGAGAGGGTTAATGTGTGCTCCGGACCTCTTTGAAGAGAAATAGTTAACATTAATGAAATGGAGAGATTGGTAGTAACAAAAATATTAAAGAACTAATAGAGCATTGAATTACCTCATTCAAAAGAGAGTTTGAATCACAATGGCTAATTGAGCATAGCTGGTTCGTATGTATGGATTCCAAGCTGTAGAAGGAAGACACAAGAAACCCATTAAAGCAAGTAGATAATATAAGATAATTAATACACCTATTTATGGGGATTTTCACAAACTAACACATGCAGGAGGAAAGGCGTTTTTTGTATCAATATTGTTAGAGATCATAATAAAACTATTCATGGGCCTTCACTTAAAAAGATAAGTGTTGGAAATCTGATGTCTGATTCCACATTCAAGGAGAATGATATTAGCTTTTATTTGAATATATTTTGTGCAGAAGTCACAGCTTTTTCCTTATTCTGTTCCTATTTATTCTCAGTCTTATCCTATCTTTAGAGCCATTTACTCTGAACTTTCTACATAGTATCAGAGCCTTAGTAGCCTGAACCAGCTATATCAAAATAGGGTCTCCAAGCAACCATGAATGACAATAAGGATGGGTCTTCCTCTGACATGAGCACGCTAAATAGCAAGGCATCATGGATAATTCCCCAGTGCTCATCACAGGACATATTCTCAATGGGCATAATTTCCTTTCATAATTAAGTCAGTCTGTAATGATGTATATTTGTGGAAAATGGAGAGACAATTACTTGATTGGAGTTGCTGCAACACCCGAGAAGAGCAATCAGATTGGGGCATCCCAATTTTCAATATATGAAAAGGTTGTTTCCTGGCTTATTCAATAAAAATTCTGATGTTTTCTAGTGTGAAGTGTGCCAACTCTCAAAGCATGTGAAAAACTCCAACAACTCCCCCACCTCCCCTTAAAAAAAAAAAAAAAAAAATTCCCCCAAAACACAACACTACAAAGCCTCTCAATCCTTCTCCATAATACATTGTGAAATTTGAGGACCATCAAAAATTAAAAATATCTCAGGATCTAGATGTTTTGTTACCTTAGTTGATGACCACACTAGAATTACCTAGGTGTACCTAATGAAAGAAAAATTTGAAGTACCTCTGATTTCAAAACCTTTAACCACTTGTCCAAACTCAATTTCAATCTGAGATAAAAATTCTTAGGTTTGATAATGCTAAGGAGTACTTCTATTCTACTCTTGAAAACTACCTAGCTGACCAAGGAATATTCCATCAAAGTTCCTATGTTAATACTCCCTAACAAATTGAGGTAACCATAAGAAAAAATAGACACTTCCTTCATGTCCCTTATGCTCACCACAGATGTACCCAAAACCTTTCAAGGAGAAGCTATCCTCATCTCAACCTACCTCATCAACAGAATTCCCTCACAAGTCCTCAACTTCCTAACCTCAAGTGAAAAACTTTTCCAATACTAACCTACCATCCAGATACTAGCCACCATACCCACAAAAGAATTTGGCTGCACTGCTTTTGTCCACATCCAACATAAAAGTAAACTTGACTCCACAGATGCAAAATGTATCTTTCTTATATATTCTTCCTCTGAAAAGGGATATAAGTGTTTTTCTCCCACCTCAAAGAAATTCTTTGTTTGTATCAATGTTGCTTTTTTTGAAAATCAACTTTATTACCCAAGAACATCCATTCAATGGGAGAACCAAAACATGCAAGAAGAATGGAGTTTTTGGCTTGAAGAAATACCTATACCCAAGACCCAGACCAAATTTGAAACTACCCATAATCTCACATCTTCACTTTCACCATCCACAACTCAAATACCCTTGCATAACCCTACACCTTACCAACAACTATTGCCCTTTATCATGAACCCAAGACAAGTAGTGACAAAAGAATGGAGAAACCCGAGTCCAGTAAGACACTAGAAAGAACTCATGGTACACTCTAGAAGAAAGAGGGTCCACTAGATGAGGCTTGTACATCTCCCAAGCAAAGACAATACTTCCAATCCAAGTCCAAGTATGGATAACCAAAGTGAAGTTGATTGTTTGGATCTCCCTATTGCTTTAAGGAAAGGGGTTAGATCTCGCACAAATCACCCCATGTGCAATTTCGTATCTCATGTTATCTCTTGTATATAAGAAGTTTATGACTAATATCTCTCATGAAAGGATTCCACAGAATTTTCAAAAAGTTTTGGAGAAACTAGAATGGAAGATTGCTATCCAAAGGGAAATGAATGCCCTTGAAAAGAATGGCATGTGGGAAATCTCAGACTTACCTCAAAGAAAGAACCCAATGGGGTTGCAAATGGATATTTATCGTCAAGTCCAACCCTAATGGAAGTATCAATCATTACAAAACCAAATTGGTTGCAAAAAGATTTACCCAGACCCATGGCATTGACCATTAGGAGACCTTTGCTGTGGTAGCTAAATTCAACACCATTAAGGTATTTCTATTCTTGGCTGCCAATCTTGATTGGCCCTTTTACCAATTTCATATTAAAAATGCTTTTCTTAATGGAGACCTTGAGGATGAGGTGTACATGGTAATATCTCTCAGATTTGAAGCAGAAAGTAACATAAATAAGGTTTGCAAATTCTATAAATCCTTGCATTGTCTTAAACAATCTTCTAGGGCTTGATTTGAAAGGTTCACTAAAGCAATTAAGGGTTATGGATGCACTCAAGGGCAATTTGATCATAGTGTATTCATTAAATTCTCCTCTAATGTTGAAATTGTTGAGTTTGTTGTGTATGTAGATGATATAATTGGGACAAGGTGATTATGAAGAGATAAGATGGTTGAAGGGCACTCATGCCAAGGAATTTGAAATCAGAGGTTGGAGAATAAAAATACTTCATAGGCATGGAGGTAGCTCGTTCAAGGAAGGGAATTGCAATCTCTCAATGAAAATACACCTTGGGTCTCCTTGAAGAAATAGAGATGTTGAGATGTGATACTCTTATGGAGGCTAACTACAAGCTTGGATTCAAACATGAAAGCACACCAGTTGACACTTGAAGATACCAAAGATTGGTAGGTAAACTGATTTACCTATCCATACTAGACTTGACATTAACTCCTCGGCTAGTGTAATTAGCCAACTCATGAATAAACTTATCGAGGAACATCTTGAAGATGTTTGCAAAATCCTCAAACATCTAAAAATGACTATTGGAAATGGAATCTTCTTGCAGAAAGGGATAAATAGAGGAATCAAAGTCTATTTTGATGCTAACTAGGCTAGCTTTATTTAGATAGATAGAAAGTCAACCATGGGTTATTGTACTTATGTGTGGGAAAATCTTGTTACTTGGCAAAGTAAAAAGTAGTCTATAGTAGTTAGGAGCAGTGCAAAGGCCTAATAAAGAGCACTTTCTCAAGGCATTTGTGAGGGGCAGTGGATTAAGGATACTTGGAGAGTTAAGGATATATGTGGAAGAACTTGGCTACAATCATCATAGCCAAGAATTCAACTCACCACGACATGACCAAACATGTGGAGCTTGATGGCTATTTCATCAAAAATAAGGTTGAGTCAAGAATACTAGAGTTGGTTCATATTCCTACAAGGTTTCAAGCGGCTAAAGTTCTGACCAAGGACTTATTTAGAGTTAGATTTGAAGAATTGAGGTCCAAGTTGGGAATGATTAATATCTATTTCTCAACTTAAGAGAGCGTGTTAGAAATCCAAAATCTGATTAGCTAGTGTTGGTATTCGTTTCCTACTTGGTCGAGTTCCTATCCCAGATTTAGTAGGATCTTAGTCAACTACTACTTAACATTGATGTTTCAGTATTCTGTTTTATTTCCTTTTTTGTAATTGTACCATTGCACATTCATTTCTTGCCTTTTCTGTTAGTTGACTATATTGGGACTTCAATGGAAGCTTTAATGCTTTGCGTCCTATTTATGTAATAGCCTCTCACTTAGAATAATATGAGCAGTATTTAGTGTTATAGAATAGGAAAGATTTCTATAGAATAGGAAATCTTACTGTAAATATTTCTGTAATTAATATACATAATTATAGAGATAGAATTAGCTTAATCATAGGGATTAGTATTTTCTTTTTTTAGAGTTTCCTTTTTTTAAAGGCATATTATGTATATAAATAGGTATATTTTTTATGAATAAAGGCCCAGTTTTTTAGCCAAGTCACATGGTATTAGAGCTAAAACTTGTCTAAGCTAGTTGGTGCACCTAAATCACCTGCTCATTAGGTGCTACCGCCTATCCTAGGAGGTTTAGAACCCTTCGATCAGCCTCTCCTGGGAACCCAGTGACAAACAGCGCCACTTTCTAGTTTTGACCATTGCTCACACGCTAGCACATGAGGCCACGTGAGTGGATCCTCTCACTCCAATTTCTTTCACTAGCAACAACTCCTTTGTTCTAGCCTTTTCCCTATGGTTTTCTGGTTGGGTGTTCCATTAAATCCCTTGTCTAATTGTTTTTGGCTTCATCCTCTAGTATTTGGATGTAGAAACGTTGGCTTCTTGTCTAGGTGCTCTTATTGGTTATTGTGCACCATTTGTCATGCTATTTTAGTACTATTTTGGTTGTTCGGCGTTTTTCTTTTCTAATGGCAGAAAGTAAATCCACAGTTATGGCCGATGTGATTCTTGTGATGACAAAGATTATAGAGTACAAGCTTATTAGCTCCAACTATTTGGATTGGAGCAAGATAGTTCAAGTGTAATTATGAAGCATTGAGAAAGATCACTTTATTAACGACCCTCCTACAGATAATACGAAGCAAGCCTAGTTACGGGATGATGCAAGGCTATTTTTATAGATTTGAAACTGCCATTGATAATTAGGTAATTGGCTTGATCAATCATTGTAAGTTTGTTAAGGAAATGATGGATTATTTGGACTTCTTATATCCTAATAAAAGGAATATCTCTTGTATCTATGATGTGTATAAAGCCTTTTATTGTGCAAAGAAGCAGGATAGGTCATTCACAAACTATTTTATGGATTTTAAAAGTATTTATGAAAAACTTAATGTATTGTTACCCTTTAGTTTTGACGTGAAGGTTCAACAGGCTCAGTGGAAAAACACGACTATTGTGAGTTTTCTTACTGGTCTCCTTCAAAATTTTAAAACTGTCAAATCTCATATTCTTTCTAGATTTGAGATTTTTTTTTACAAGATACCTCTGCTAGAGTGCTTTGTACAAAGAGCCCCTAGACACATCATCCTACTAATAACAATAGTGCTCTTGTAAGTTACAGTGGTCAAAATGATTGAAGTGATAATAAGATAGGAACAAACAATCACAACAAAAGTGCTGATAGTCTCAATTAGGAGTAAGTAGGAATTGTGTGCTATTATTGTCATAAGTCAAGCCATATGAAGTGTAATTGTAAGAAACTTCAAAACAGATATAAGAGAACTTATTTTGCAAATGTTACATCTTCGAAAAAACCATTCTAGTTTTTGTTGATGAGTTTGCCAAATTCTTTCAGTATCAAGAATCATTGAAATCCACTGCTTCTTCTATTCCTACAATTGCTGAGTCAGGTAAATCCAATACGTGTCTTATCTCTTCATTGTCCAATGGGTCATCGACTTTGGTGCCATAGATTACATGACAAGTAACCCAAGTCTCTTCTCCACTTTCCAATCATCCTCTACCTCCTCTCATGTTGCTTTAGCAAATGGGTTCACTTCTTGCATCCTTGGGTCTGCAGTATTAATCCAACCTCGTCACTTTCCTTATCCTCAGTGTTGAGTTTACCTAATTTTTTTTTTTAATCTTATATATGTTAGTAAACTCACTTCTAATTTGAATTGTTGCATCTCATTTTTTTCCCTGATCATTGTTTATTTTATGATGTTAGGATGAAGCAGATTATTTATAAAGGTCATGAATATGGAGGTCTCTACATGCTAGATACATAGGTGCCTAGATCCCTTGCCTCTTCCAGTGCTTTGAGTCCCTTTGAGGTGCATTGTTGGTTGAGCCATTTCCCTTTACCTTCTTTTAAGATACTTTGTCCTTAGTTTAAACATTAGTCATCTTTGGATTGTATGTTATGTCAGTTTGCCAAACATCATCATCTTCCCTTGGCATCTAGAGTCAATAAACAAGTTGCATTTCCATTTGAGTTAGTTCATTATAATGTTGGGGTTCTTATCAAATTATGTCCAAGTCTAGTTTTATATAGCTTGTTACAATTGTCGATAATTATTTTCGTATTACTTGCCTATATTTAATGAAAAACCGTTTTGAGTTGTTCTCTCATTTTGTGCCTTTTGTGTTGAAATAAAAACTAAATTCAATACTTCTGTGTATACTTTACAAAGTGATAATGCTAAAGAATACTTTTCAAATTCTTTCTAGTCTTACATGGATCAAAATAGCATTCTTCATTAATCTTCTTGTGTCGATACACAATCCCAAAATGAGGTTGTTGAACAAAAAAATAAACATTTCCTTGAAGTTGCAAGAGCCCTTTTGTTTCAAATGAAAGTTTCTAAACAATTTTAGACTAATGCTATCTCTAAAGCTTGTCTCTTGATTAATTAGATGCCCTTCTTTGTTCTTTATGGTGATATTCCACATGTCATTCCCTTTCCTTCCAAGCCTTTATTTTCTATTAAATCCAAGATATTTGGAAATACTTGTTTTGTTTGGGATAACTCTGCCTATAACGAACCTTGATGCAAATTATTTTTTATAGCAAGTCCTGAGCCCGGAAAAAAGAGGAGGGTTGTGTTAGGCAATCGACAGCTAACGTAAAACTTTGTCGAATCTTTATGACATGGATAATTGATATATTAAACGTAATGCTAGGGCGTTGCCCGGAAGTAACGTGCTGTATAGCTTGAGTACAGTGACAAGTGAGCAAGAGCCGCTACATCGTCGTCTGAGTGTAGTGAAAGATAAGCAAGGGCTTCCACATTTTCGTGAACGAATGTGGGTAAAAAAGTTAATTCATGAGAGTAGGATTCGTTTTGGGACTTGGAACATAGGTACACTTACGGGTAAGTCAATAGAAATAGTAGATACCATGATTAGGAGGAAAATTAATTTTATGTGTTTACAAAAAACTAAATGGGTAGGAGAAAAAGCGAAAGAATTAGACACTTCGAGTTTTAAACTTTGGTATATTGGGAAGGCTAAATCTAGAAATGGAGTAGGTATAATTGTAAATAAGTTTTGGAAAAATGCTATAGTGGATGTAAAAAGTTAGGAGATAGAATTATTGCATTAAAGTTAGTAGTAGAAAAGGAAGTTTTTAATGTTATTAGTGCCTATGCACCACAAGTAGGATTAGAAGAATATCACAAAGTAAAGTTCTCGGAGGATTTAAAATGTTTAGTTCAAGAAATACCATTAGGAGAAAAGATTCTTTTAGGAGGGGATCTAAATGGTCATGTGGGAAGTGTATCTTCAGGTTACGAGAGTGTTCATGAAGAATATGGCATAGGGGAAGCAAATGCAGAGGGTAAAACTATTCTAGACTTTTTATTGACGTTCGATCTTATATTAGCTAACACTTGTTTTAGAAAGCGTGAGGAACATCTTATCACGTACAAAAGTGGAAGGGTATGTTCTCAAATTGATTTCTTTCTTATAAACTTTGCATGGATTGCAAAGTTATACCTGGAGAGAGTTTAACTACTCAACATAGAGTTTTGGTTATGGATGTACGAGTTAGGAGAGGAGTAAAAAACAAATGCCAAAATAGGGTGTTAAGGACTAAGTGGTGGCAACTAAAGGGAGATAAAGAAAAGAATGTGCAGAAACGGATTGTGAAGGAAGGACCTTGGAAAATACAAAGAAGTGCTAACAATATGTAGAATGGAATGACTAAAGAGATTAGGAAAGTGGCAAAGGAAATATTAGGTGAATCAAAAAGTTTTAGACTTAGAGATAAAGAATCTTGGTGGTAGGATGCAAGCGTGCAAGATAAAGTTAAAGTTAAAAGGGAGTGTTATAAAGTGTGGTCATTATGTAGAAGTAATGAAAATTGGGAGAAATATAAAATAGCTAAGAAAGAGACTAAGAAGGCAGTGAGCGAAGCGAGAATGAGGGCATTCGATGGATTATACCAATTTTTAGGTACTAAAGTTGGGGAAAAAAATATTTACAAGTTAGCTAAAAGTAGGGAAAGAAAGACAAGAGACGTTGACCAAGTAAAATGTATTAAAGATGAAGAAAGTAAAGTCTTGGTCACGGAACAAGATATCAGAGAACGATGGAAGAATTATTTTCATAGGCTTTTTAATGAAGGCCATGAGATTGCATTGCAATCGGATAGGTTAGACACTAGAGAAGAGGATCAAAATTATACTTTTTATCGTATGATTTGTGAGGCAGAGGTAAAAGAAGCATTAAAGAGAATGGAGAGTGACAGAGCAGTTGGACCAGATAATATACCTATTGAGGTATGGAAGGGTTTAGGAGGGAAAGGTATAAGTTGGCTCACAAAGTTATTTAATGAAATTATGAGATCTAAGAGAATGCCGGATGAGTGGAGGAAAAGTTCTTTAATTCCTATTTATAAGAGTAAGGGGGACATTCAAAATTGTGCAAATTATAAAGGAATTAAGCTCATGAGCCACACAATGAAATTATGGGAAAGAGTAATTGAGCAACGATTAAGGAAAAAAACCCAAGTTACGGAGAATCAATTTGGTTTTATGCCGAGAAGGTCAACTATGGAAGCAATGTATTTGTTGCGAAGATTAATGGAGCGATATCGAGAGAATCAAAGAGATTTACACATGGTGTTTATCGATTTGGAAAAAGCATATGATAGAGTACCAAGAGAGGTTCTATGGAAGGCTTTGGAGGAAAAAGGAGTTCGTATAGCTTATATTCGAGCAATACAAGATATGTATGGTGAGGCTACAACTAGTGTAATAACAAAAGGTGGACATACAGAAGATTTTCCGATAACTATTGGTTTACATCAAGGGTCAACTCTGAGTCCTTACCTATTTACTTTAGTATTGGATGTGCTTACTGAACATATCCAAGAGCCAGTAGCACGGTGTATGCTATTTGCAGACGATATTGTCTTAGTTGGGGAATCGAGAGTGGAAATGAATGAGAAGTTAGAGAGGTGGAGATTAGCTTTGAAAACTCATGGATTTCGTTTAAGTAGAAATAAAACCGAGTATATAGAGTGTAAGTTTAGTAAGAGATACATCACTTCTAGCGTAGAAGTGAAAATTAAAGAACATGTTATACCACAAGTCACATGATTTAAATATCTTGGATCCGTCATACAACATAATGGGGAAATAGAAGAAGACGTAAAACATAGGATTCAAGCGAGGTGGATGAAGTGGATGAGTGCTTCGGGTATTATTTGTGATAGAAAAGTACCACTCAAACTTGAGGGTAAATTCTATCGTACAGTTATAAGACCTGTAATGTTGTATGGAACTGAGTGTTGGGCAATAAAAGGGCAACAAGAGAATAAGTTCAATGTTGCAGAGATGAGAATGTTGCGTTGAATGAGTGGACACATTAGACGAGATCGGATTAAAAATGAATACATTAGAGAGAAAGTAGAAGTCGCCCCTATTGTGGAAAAGATTGTAGAATCAAGACTTAGATGGTTTGGTCATGTTAGGAGAAGACCTATAGAAGCCCCAGTTAGGAGAATAGATGAGATGGAGAATAGTTCAATAATTAGAGGTAAAGGAAGACCAAGACAAACTATAGGAGAAATTATTAAAAAAGATTTAGTTTTAAATAGTTTGTCTAAAAATATGATTTATGATAGGTGCTTATGGCGTCGATTGATCCATGTAGCCGACCCCACTTAGTTGGAAAAGGCTTTATTGTTGTTGTTGTTGTTGTTGTTGTTTCTAATGAAAAAGTGCGTCAAAGCATTCATGAAGCTATTAAGCAGGAACAATGGAGAGGGGCTGTAAAGTGGAACATGGGAGGAAATAGGAGAAGATAGAAGAAAGTGGGGAAATATCAAAAGAAACAGAGGGAGAATTATGGAAAATACTTTTTATTAATCACCGTTAGGTTTTGCCATAACTACAAATATTAAAGATCTTATATAGAACCCATAAGATAACTTTTTAATAAAAGATGATAATATTAAATCTAATTTTAATGAAAGATAAATGTCTAATCCTAATAAAAGAGAAATACTAAATCCTAACAAAAAGATATATCTAAGTCGATGACTAATGATATTTAAGATAAATTAAATTAAAAAAATTTAAATATTAGTTCCTAATTGTAATAAAATATTATTTCCTATATTTATCTTTAATCCTATTTTAAAAATAATTAATAATATCTTTCCTAATCTCTTTTCATTCTCTATTATTCTCCCTCAGTTGGAGAAAACTTGACCTTGAGTTCTGAAGTAAGGAAGTAGTAGAATAATCCATCTTAAGCTTCAAGTAGGAGGAACGTTAGAATTATAAGATATGGTAGCCAAGATAGCTTCGGATTTACCAATACATTTGGAATAACAAACTTGACTGAGTAAAATAGTCGAATCGGTTGAATCTGAATACAATATTTTGCAACTTGGGATTTAACTTCAAACTGTTGGTCATAATTAATATCTTAACATCCTAAATTTACTTCCAACTGTTCTTTAAAATCTATGATGTTGTCATTATCATAAATATCCAATGAGCAATCAAGGGGTTCCACAATGATAACATTAGGCACTTTTGAGATAGCTCCCTCTATTGCTTTGAGATATTGAAAACATTCTTCTTTTGCCTTTGGCTCTTCCAAGCTTTTGCTGATTCTACATAATAGTCTAATAGCACTTGTAAGTTTTTTGAACTACTAGCTTAAGCTTTTTTTGAGATTATCTAGGCTTTGGGTGTTTTGTTCCGTGGTAGATTTCAAAATAGTGAATTTTCGCTCCACGTTAGATTTTAAGATGGTGTGTTCTTGCTTCTCTTAATACTCCCAAATGATGACTAAGGTTGCAAGAGTTGAAGACAGGATGAATAAGGGCTAAAAACTGATGCTGGGTGCATCAGGAGCATCAGGCATGTGTGGGCGTGTGAGACCCACACATAGGACACCTTACCACCACGTGATGGTGGTTTTCAGCTATAAGTTGCAATGGTCTAGCTAGTTTCGCCTCACGGTTCTAATCATGTGGCCAGTTGGTTGGTTCAAAGGCTGGAGGTATGAGATCTAGTTTAGACAAAATATTTCTTAGTTTCCTGGTGACGTTTTCGATGAGTCTTAGGCAATGGAGATGTTGTTGGAATAAGGAAGCCTTGCTATGATACACTTAATGTAGAACAAGGGACAAAAAAGGTGAAGATAGAAGAAAGGGGGAGATATAAAAAGAAATAAAGGGAGAATTCTGGAAAATATTTATTATTACTCAAGACTAGATTTTGCCTTAAGTACGGTTACTAAGGACCCTATACATAGCCTATAAGATAACTTCCTAATAAAAGATAAATACTAAATCCTAACAAAAAGAGATATCTAAGCTGATAACTAATACGATTTAAAATAAAACAAAACAAAAATAATTTTACAGATAATAATAATATCTCTCTTGGTCTCTTTCCATTCTCCATTAGGCTGTGTTAGAAGAAATAAGTGCACTCAAGAAGAATGGCACCTCGCAGTTGGTTGACTTGATTGGGGGAAAGAAACTAGTCGAATGCAAGTGGGGTATTCAACATTAAATACAACTCGAATGGCAGTATTTGCAGACACAAAACCCATTTGGTAGCAAAAGGCTTTACCAAGACACATTGAATAGACTATCAAGGAACATTTGCACCAGTAGCTAAACTGAATTCTATTGATGTGCTACTATCTCTTGCAACCAACTTGGATTGGCAACTCTACCAATTTGATTTAAAGAATGCATTCTTGAATGGAGACTTAGAAGAGGTGTATATGTCTATTCGACCAAGATTTGAGAAAGAGCGTGAAGGCAAAGTTTGCAAGATATGCAAGTCCTTCTATGGACTCATGCAGTGTCCAAGAGCATAAATATTCACAAAGGCAATAAAGAAGCAAGGGTAGTCATAAGGACAAGCTAATCGTACCCTCTTCACTAAGTTCTCTTCAAAAGGGGAAACTATTGTGTTAATCGTATATGTGGATGACATTATAGTCATAGTAAATTATGAAGATGAAGTAAAGGAACTAAAGAGAGCCTTGGTCAAGGAATTTGAGATCAAGGATCTCGGGCCCTTGAAATACTTCTTAGTGATGGAAGTAGCTAAATCTAAGAGAGGGACACTCATATCTCAAAAGAAGTACACCATTGATCTACTTAAGGAAATTGGGATGCTTGGGTGCAAAGTAGTTGACACCCCTATGGAAATAGATTACAGGCTCAGATTCTCCTAGGAAAGCACACCAGTGGATATGGAGAGATATCAGAGGCTCGTAGGGAAATTGATCTATCTATATAATACACAACTAGATATCTACTTTTCAATTTATGTCATCAATTAGTATATAAATAAACCTTGTGAGGTTTATCTAGAGGCAACAAATAGAATATGCCAATACCTTAAAATGTATCCTAGCAAAGGAATCTTGCGGTACCTTAAAATGCCTCCTACCAAAGGAATTTTATTCCAAAAAGGCACATGCTACATAGCGGACATATATAGTGACGCTGATTGAGCAGGATCAATTATGGATAGAAGATCTATTACAAGCTACTGCACCTATCCGTGGGGTAACTTGGTGACATGGAGGAGTAAGAAGCAGGCAGTTGTGGACAGAAGCAATGCTGAAGCTGCATATTGGGCCCTAACTTATGGTATATGTGAAGGACTATGGTTAAGCTAGTTATTTGGAGAATTCAAAGTAACTAGCCAAGATCCAGTGAAGGTACTACATGATAATATGGTAGCTATTAGCATAGCTAGGAATCCGGTCCAGCATAATAGAACAAAGCACTTTGAGATTGACCATCACTTTATCGAATAGAAAGTTGACTTAGGAGTTATTGAACTCACGTATATCCCAACTAAAGTTCAAGTGGCGGATGGCCTGACCAAGGCCTTGGCTAGAGTGAGGTTTGAAGAGCTTGGGTGCAATATGGGGATGATCAACATTTCCTATTTGGTTGAGTTCCTATCCTAGATTTAATGGGATCTTAGTCAACTATCCGTTTAGCATTTATGTTTTGGTATTCTGTTTTATTTCCATTTTGGTAATTGTATCCTTGCACATTCATTTCTTGCCTTTTCTATCAGTTGACTACATCAGGACTTCAATGGCAGCTTTAGTGCCTTGAGTCCAATTGATGTAATAGCCTTTCCTTTGGAATAATATGAGCAGTACTTAGTAAATCAAAGCAATGTCTCTTCCACCATTTTTACAGCTAGAAATCCGAACTCTGATTCCACATTCAAGGCGTATCATACAAGCTTTTCTTTGAATTTATCTTGTGTGAAAAGTCAAAGCTTTTGTTTACTCAGTCTGTTTCTATTTTTTCTCAGTCTTATCCTATCTTTGACTCCTATTTTTTTTTTTTCAAATTTCTCCTTTATGGTTGCTAATTTCATGAGATCCGCTGGCAGAGCTGTTGCCTGGGATCACCTATATATGTAATTACCTTTCTATCATGAATAATAAGATTTTGAGTTGAATTGGCCTTTGAAATGGTATCAGAGCCACTATGACCAAGTGATCATGGGTTAGGTCCTAACCACCCCACATCTTAATTAATATTAAATTTCAGCACAAGGTAAGTGGACCAATGCTTTGCACATTCTTCAAGCCCAAAGGGCTTTTCTGAGTGTGCTAGAGATTATGATTAAACTATTTATGGACCTTTACTTAATAAAACCATTTAGTGTTCACATTAATTTGGTGTTTATGGTTGGAGAAAAATATCATAAGTTTAAAGGAGATATGTCTATGCCACAGGCCCTTATGGATAAGTTCTCTTCATAGTAATTTTTTTTGGTGCTCAGCTAATGGGTTTTTCATTAGGGGTCTCTTTGTTGGTTATGCACCAGGATTGAAGGCCAATGCTTTCTCAATGAGTTTCTTTTTTTCTTTTTCTTCTTCCTATCTCGTTTCCCTTAAGAGGATGCCTAGTCCTCTGCATTAACACTCTTCCTTTCTAATAGATTTCTTTAATACAAATAAAAAGTTTGCTTGAATGATAATGATATCAATTTACAAAGAGAAAACAAAAACTACACAATAAAAAATTAATTGACCTGTAATTATAATCTTTAACAACAAAATATAATGGTGGTCCAACTCTGAGGTACTCTGAGATGTTATTGAAATACCCCTGGTAGCAAGGGAAAAAGAAAAATGAACCTTGGCTAAGTAAGACAATGGATTTGAAAGAAATTGCACAAAATGTAGGAAGAGAGTAAATAAAACTTAAAACCTGAAGGTAGGAATCCCGAGGAAGAACAATCTTTTGCTCTAGACCACGTTCAATCCTTGTGCATAATGCCTATTGAAATAAAAACACCATGAAAAAGACAAATATATCCATACAAGTTCTCAAGAAATGGTGGTGGAGCTTCTCATTTCACAAGCAACTTACAATGCTTGCTAAAGTAAATGCAACAAAAACGGCAACGACCACAATTTTAACTCCCCAAAGTCCAAGAATTGGCGCGTGAATCTCCTAAATATAACATGAAAAGAGAGTTATCTTTGAGAATAAAAACAAAAGATTCAGGGCCTGTTTGGATAAGTATTTTAATTTTTTTCTTTGTCCACTAACCACTAAAGCAATAGAATTTTAGCTTTTGAATAAAGCACAAAAAAAAAGCTGCCTTTGGCTTTTCAAAAAGTTCAATTTTTTAACTTTTCTCAATAAAAGCTTTCGGTATACAGAAAGAATTATGGAACTTTGCAAGAAAAGCCACTCTGAACAAGTGTTAATATATACTGTTCGCTTGAGAAACATTATCCTGAAATTAATTAGACTAAGAAAACAAAAACCATTGAATTCAAAAGCGGCTTTACATATGATCATCCAATGATCTAAATAGAATTTTACCTTCATATATCGTGTCAGCAATCCATCTCTTTGCTGGTGGATGCCTACACTTTCATATTGAGATGATCAGAACTATATTTTTTTCAAGAAGAAATATCATTAGATAAAGAGAGAAGTACATCCAGTGCTGAGGATAATATATCTTCCAAAACAAACAAAATAAAATGGAAAACGCTAAGTTTGAAAAAATAACACTGCTAATTAACCTCTAATACTAGACAATAAGACCCTCCATAAAACTACCATGGACTGAACACCAAAAGGCATAAAACATGAACTAGTTAGTCCCATGATGTGTAGTAGCAAAAAGATAATCTTGAAAATACGAACTCTCCTCCCCAACCAAATGTGCCAAAGAATTGCACAAACTACACATTACAAAAACACACTAAATATATTCAAGGGAAGACAAAAAGTCTAAATTACTAATGTTTAAGATACCATGCTTAACTGTAAAATAACTAAAGTATCCATGAGTGTGATATCTCACAATTACCTTCACTATGTAATATAGAGGATGATGTCACCTCAATGCATGGAAAACAGTCAATCCTGTTATTCTCGGCTCTCATAAAGTCAAAAGTCACCAACGCTACAAAAGCAGTAATTTGCAGAAGAAAGTCCAGTAGAACAGCCAAAGCTACAGAGAAACAAATACGTAAAAGTTAAAAGAATAATCAATATAAGCTTCAAATTACATTCTATAGGGTTTAACTTTTTTCCCTCCTTTTTTTGAGGATAGATAATTCTTTTAATAAGAAAAAGCATCATTAAAACTCACAAATAAGGTATACACAATACCTACTTCAGAAAAGAAATAATAATAAATCGAGGATGAAAGGAGAAAATTATTAAACCTGCAAACATGGAGAAAACACGGCATGCTGGCATTGAAATGAAAGATCCTACTGCAAAAGCCAGAATCTCAGATATGCTGGCCAGTGTAATGGAAGGTCCAACCTCCCCCAGTGCATTACCTATTCGTTCTTCTATTGGTAAACTTGTAGATTGCCGTTTCATAGCATGTACAAGAATACACATGTTATCTACTCCAACCTGATCATTGAATGGAAATTCAAGAAATAAAATGAAATCCCATAATACTTGTAGAAAGAGATAACTAAAACAGCAAGTAACATCTGAAAATTAGGAATATACTGGACATATTTGCATATGCAAGGATTTAGATGGCCCAACCAGCTGCATCAGCTGATTCCGAGACACAAAATTATCTGTTTCTGCATTGTGAAGTGGCTTGGCAGGTTTTGAATAGACTGTTTGGTATTTTTAAAGGGAGTAGGCTTTGTCCAGCTGGTCTACACGTTTGTCTAGCTATTACTTTACTGCTGGTTTCAGATGGAAAAAGGAGCATCAAGTGCATCTTTGTTATTACATTCAGGGGTATCCTCACGCTATACCCAAGTAAGTCCCTTGCCTAAGTGATCTCAAGGGCGCACTACCCCACATCAGCTTAATGCATGTAGGATTTTACTCAGAGCGCTCCTCAGAGGAATCAAACCCAAGTTGATGGGAAGTGATGCTATTCGGAGAAAAATGGCACAAAGCTCTTGTTGTTCCTTTTATTGAATTTGGTAATACAGCCATGGCATTATAAAGGGATCATGGCTACAGAACAGCCACTAGAATCCCACGAAACAAGGAAATAAAAAGAAGAAATGATAACAAAGTGATACAAAATCAAGGGAATAAATAAGACAAAATTAGGTTGACTTGAATCCCATGAAATTAGTGAATTAAATCACATATATCGTGAGATTCCAATGGCTAGAATCAAATGCACGAATCTCCAACACTTCCCTTCAAATTGAGGAATAGCTATTAATCACCCCCAACTTGACTCCAAGCTCTTCGAATCTAACTTTGGTTAAGGCTTCAGTAAGAGCATCAGCTACTCGTAGCTTCATAGGTGCGTGAGTAAGTTCAAGTAGTCCAGCATCCACTTTCTCTTTAATGAACTACCTATTCATTTCCACATGTTTAGTCTTGTCCTGCAAAATAGGATTTTTTTGTTATGCTAAGGGCAGCTAAGTTGTCACATAATACTTTCATAGGCTCATCACAGTCAATTTTCAATTCCTTGAGTAGTCTCCTTAACCATAAACCTTCGCAAATTCTTTGAGCTAATGCCCTATAAGCACTGCTTTTTGCAACATGGATTGTTTTTTCGCTTCTCCAACTAATTAAATTTCCCCAAACACATATACATTAGCCAAAAGTGGACTTTCATCTGTAATAGATCTAACTCAATTAGCATCACAATATATCTCAATTCCATGATTAACACTTTTTTGGAAGAACATCCCCTTTCCATGAGTCATCTTTAGGTACTTTAAGATTTTGTAAGCTGCCTCTGTATGGACTTCAACAAGCATACTCATAAACTGGCTAATGACACTCACAGGGAAGCTAATATCAGGCCGTGAGTGAGTTAAGTAAATGAGTTTACCTACAAGTCTTTGATAACTTATAGTATCAACAGAGGACTTTCTTGTGAAAATTTTAATTTGTAGTCTACTTCCACTGGATTATTTATAGTTTGACACCCTAGCATTTTAGTCTTAGTAGGGTCAAGGGCATACTTTCTCTATGATATAACATTGCCTTTCTTCAATCTCGCTATCTCTATTTCCAAAAAATATTTTAATTGGCCAATGCCTTTTATTTTAAACTATGCTACCAATGCCTTCTTTAGGTTTCCAATTTCATTTCCATGGTCACAATTTGGATAGTTATCTTCTCATTAGCACCAAATTTAGTGAAAATAGTGTAATCAGCTTGCCTTTGTAAGTAACCTCATCTTTTCAACAACCATGGTAAAATTTTCAAACCAAGCATGAGGCGATTGTTTAAGGCCATATAATGATTTGAGTTTGCATATTGTACCACCATTGTGGTCTTCAAAGCTAGGAGGTAGAGACATTTAAGAATGCATTTTTTACATCAAGTTGATAAAGTGGCTAATCTAGATTCACAACGAGATAGCAGAACCTTTAGGGAATTGAATTTGGCCAAAGGAGCAAAAGTTTCCGTGTAGTCAATTCCATATGATTGAGTAAATCCCTTTTCGACAAGTCTCCCCTTATATTTGCTAATACTCCCATTAGCTTTAAACTTGACGTTGAAGATCCATTCATATCCAACCAGTCTCTTTCCTATTGGCAACTCCGCAGCTTCCCAAGTACAATTCTTTTGAAAAGCTTTCATCTTGTGATTCACGACCTTTCTCTACTGTTCTTGCTTAAAAGCCTCATGAATATTGAGGGATTTTCACATTTGACACATTAGCTGCAAAAGTTGGATGGTTAAAGTTTATTACAGCAAACAAACTGACCAATATAATGCTTTGTACATGATCTGACGCCCCTTCTTAGAGCAATAAGAATATCCAAGCTATCAGTCTCATTCATACCTGTACTTGGATCAGAGGGAATATCTTGCTCAGAAGATGGTCCAGCCTCCCTCTTGGGAATTTTTTCCTCTTGGAGTAGACAAGAAGCTCCTTTAGATCACCATGTTCCAGATCAGGGTCCAGGTTGGGCAGGCTCTTAGGAGCAAGTTCATATTTATGTTCAAGAGTGACATTAGGTTCAGGTTCAACAGTAATAGGTGCAGGAACAGTAACAGGGAGGACCAGAACAGTAACTGTAACAGGCTCAGGTACACTTGGTCAATGGGCTTCTTCAATACAAAAACTCCATTACTCCTCACTATTCTCCTCTTGAATAGAGGTTTTGGCACAAAAGGGCTGTTCCTCAAAGAATGTGACATCCCTGGACACAATTTTTGTAAAGTGGGGGAATAGCAAAGGTAGCCCGTTTGGCATGTGGAGTATCTAACATAAATACACTTGGTGGCGTTTGGGTCAAGTTTGCTACTGGTATTGTTGTGAACAAAGGCAGTACTACAGGCCGTGGAAATTCAAGATTTCATTTTCTGCTAAATTTATTTTATTAGATAGAAGTAACATTACAATTATAGACAACAAAAGCAAGAGTGGACTCCTATTCCAACTAAATGAGGTAACTCTAAAAAAAATAAGATAACTTCATCCTAATCAAAATAGGATAACTCTATCTTAATTAGAATTCAAAACTTAAACTAATCAAAACAAAACACTAAAGCTAATTCTAAATGCATAAAAAAGTTATTAAAAAAAAACTAACTAAAAACAAATAAGCCTAAATTGAAATAAATCAAATAAAATAACTTCAATAACTTAATTAAAATTAATGTTAATTTCCAATACTCTCCCTCAAGTTGGATATTCTAAATTGGAGCTAACCTTCTAGCATTGCCAATTTTCTTCTGTTTAGGCATTTTGAGGTTGTCTCAAAATTTCTTCATTCTCGTTAACACACCCCCCCCCCCAAAAAAAATTGGTTTCTAACTCTTTGTCTTATTCTTCCTCTCACTTTGTAGCAAGGGTCTTGATCTTAGGCATCCTCTCCTTAGCTTTTTGTGAGGCAGAGATCTTGACTTTCGCTAACCATCAACGTATAATTTTCTCACATTAACTACTAAAATATAGTATTTTATAGGGAGAATTATAATAAAGGACCAAAAAGGTGAAAATATTTATTCTTAAAAACATGTTACCACTTATTTTAAGATGATTATCACTGAGTTTAGCAACAAACCGTTGAACCTAATGGTAATGGTCCTTAAAAATAAATTTTTTCTCTTCTTGGTCCTTAAACGTAATTTTCCCTATTTTATATTAAACTCCAAGATATGATTTTTTTTAAAATTTGTAATTAGTTCCCTGCTATCAACAATAGTAACTGTTCTTCATCATTTTTTTTTAAACTTCAGTTTTGCTCCAATGCTATAATGCATGGAATTCGTGTGGTGGTGCGTGGAAAGGCAACTAGCTGCCGGATTCGGGGATTTGGTTGATGGGGGCCTTCTGAGGATATTGATAGGATGTGTGGTGTCTCCTATAATAGCAAAATGGTGATTCCATATTTTGGATGCTTTTCTTGAAAAAAAAATGAAGGAAAATCTCCAAAACAGTGTGTTTCTATGCCTTTTGTTGACCAAACTTGGCCATGTTTCGTGTTGACTGAACTTGACCATTCAAAATAAGTCAAGCTTCTTAAAGCTTTGATACCATGTAAAAATTTAAGATTTAATTTTTCTTTGAACTTATTTTATTAGATGGAAGTATATCACATTTATAGACAATAAAAGAGAGAATAGACTCCTACTTCAACAAATAGAAAAACTTTATCTTAATTAAAACAAAAAGCTTAAACTACTCTTATCATACAACAACAACAACAACAAAGCTTTTTCTCACTAAGTGGGGTCAGCTACATGGATCAATCGACGCTATAAACACCTATCATAAACTATATTTTTAGACAAACCATTTAAATCTAAATTTCTCTTAATAATTTCTCCTATAGTTTTTCTTAAGCTTCCTCTACCTCTAATTATTGGACAATTCTCCATCTCATCTACTCTCCTAACTGGGGCTTTTATAGGTCTCCTCCCAATATGACTAAAGCATCTACGTCTTGATTCTACAATCTTTTCCACAATAGATGCGACTTCCACCTTCTCTCTAATGCATTCATTTCTAATCCGATCTCATTTAGTATGTTCACTCATCCAACGCAACATTCTCATTTCTGCAACATTGAACTTATTCTCTTGTTGACTTTTTATTGCTCAACACTCAGTTCCATACAACATTGCAGGTCTTATAACTGTGTGGTAGAATTTACCCTTTAAGTTTGAGTGGTACTCTTCTATCACAAACAACACCCGAAATACTCCTCCACTTCATCCACCCCGCTTGAATCCTATATTTTATGTCTTCTTCTATTTCCCTGTTATGTTGTATGACGGATCCAAGATATTTAAATCGTGTGACTTGTGGTATAATATGTTCTCTAATTTTCACTTCTACGCTAAAAGTGGTGTGTCTCGTACTAAATTTACACTCCATATACTTCGTTTTACTTCTACTTAAACGAAATCCATGAGTTTCTAAAGCTAATCTCCACCTCTCCAACTTCTCATTCATTTTCGCTCTCAATTCTCCAACTAAGACAATATCATCTGCAAAAAGCATACACCGTGGCACCAACTCTTGGATATGTTCATTAAGCACATCCAATACTAAAGTAAAAAGATAAGGGCTCAGAGTTGACCCTTGATATAGACTAATAGTTATCGGAAAATCTTCTGTAAGTCCACCTTTTGTTACTACACTAGTTGTAGCCTTATCATACATATCTTGAATTGCTTGAATATAAGTTATACGAACTCCTTTTTTCTCCAAAGCCTTCCATAAAACCTCTCTTGGTACTCTATCATATGCTTTTTCCAAATCGATAAACACCATGTGTAAATCTCATTGATTCTCTCGATATCGCTCCATTAATCTTCGCAACAAATATATTGCTTCCATAGTTGACTTTCCTGGTATAAAACCAAATTGATTCTCCGTAACTTGGGTCTCTTTCCTTAATTGTAGCTCAATTACTCTTTCCCATAATTTCATAGTATGGCTCATGAGTTTAATTCCTCTATAATTTGCACAATTTTGAATGTCCCCCTTACTCTTATAAATAGGAATTAAAGAACTTCTCCTCCACTCGTCTAGCATTCTCTTAGATCTCATAATTTCATTAAATAACCTTGTAAGCCAACTTATGTCTTTCACTCCTAAATCCTTCTATGCTTCAATAGGTATATTATCCAGTCCAACTGCTCTGCCACTCTCCATTCGCTTTAATGCTTCTTTTATCTCTGACTCATAAATCCTACGATGAAAAGTATAATTTTGATCCTCTTCTCTAGTGTCTAACCTATCCAATTGCAATGAAATCTCGTGGCCTTTATTAAAAAGCCTATGAAAGTAACCCTTCCATTGTTCTCTGATATCTTGTTTCGTGACCAAGATTTCCCCTTCTTCATCCTTGATGCATTTCACTTGGTCCACGTCTTTTGTCTTTCTTTTCCTACTTTTAGCTAACTTGTAAATATTTCTTTCTCCAACTTTAGTACCTAAAGATTAGTATAACCCATCGAATGCCCTCGCTCTCGCTTCGTTCATCACCTTTTTAGTGTCTTTCTTAGCTACTTTATATTTCTCCTAATTTTCATTACTCTTACATAACGACCACACTTTATAACACTCCCTCTTAATTTTAACCTTATCTTGCACGCTTGCATCCCACCACCAAGATTCTTTATCTCTAGGTCCAAAACTTTTTGATTCACTTAATATTTCCTTTGCCACCTTTCTAATCTCTTTAGCCATTCCATTCTACATATTGTTAGCATTTCCTTGTATTTCCCAAGGTCCTTCCTCCACAATCTGTCTCTGCAAATTCTTTTCTTTATCCCCCTTTAGTTGCCACCACTTTGTCCTTAACACCCTATCTTCGCCTTTGCTTTTTACTCGCCTCCTAACTCGTACATTCATAACCAAAACTCTATGCTGAGTAGTTAAACTACCTCCAGGTATAACTTTGCAATCTATAAAAAGTTTTCTATCCAATTTCCTTATAAAAAAGAAATCAATTTGAGAACATCCAATTCCACTTTTGTACGTGATAAGATGTTTTTTACGCTTTCTAAAACAAGTGTTAGCTAATATAAGATCGAACGTCAATGAAAAGTCTAGAATAGTTGTACCCTCTGCATTTGTTTCCCTTATGCCATGTCCTCTATGAAAACCCTTGGAACCTGAAAATACACTTCTCACATGACCATTTAGATCCCCTTCTAGAAGAATCTTTTCTCCTAATAATATTTTTTGAACTAAACATTTTAAATCATCCCAGAACTTTACTTTGTGATATTCTTCTAATCCTACTTGTGGTGCATAAGCGCTAATAACATTAAAAATTTCCTTTTCCACTACTAACTTTAATGCAATGATTTTATCTTTTAACCTTTTTACATCCACTATAACATTTTTCCAAAACTTATCTACAATTATACTTACCCCATTTCTATATTTAGCCTCAGTAGTGTACCAAAGTTTAAAATCTAAAGTGTCTAATTCTTTTGCTTTTTCTCTTACCTATTTAGTTTCTTGTAAACACATAAAATTAATCTTCTTCCTAATCATAGTATCTATTATTTCCATTGACTTACCCGTAAGTGTACCTATATTCCAAGTCCCAAAACGAATCCTACTCTTATGAACTAACTTCTTTATCCACATTCGTTCACGAAAATGTGGAAGACCTTGCTTATTTTTCACTACACTCAGGCGACGATGCAGCGGCTCTTGTTCATTTGTCACTGTACTCGAGCTATACAACGTATTACTTTCGGGCAACGACCTAGCATTACGTTTAATATATCAATTGTCCATGTCATAAAGATTCGACAAAGTTTTATGTTGGCTGTTGATTGCCTAACACAACCCTCATCTTTTTTTTGAGCTTGGGACCGACTATGAAAAATAATTTGCATCAAGGCTTATCATAATCAAAACAAAACACTTAAACTAATCCTAAATGCATAAAAATGTTATTAAAAAATTAACTAAAATTAAATAAGCCTAAATTGAAATAAAACAAATAAAATAACTAAAAGTAACTTAATTAGAATTAATGGTAATTTCCAACCCAGCCAAAGACCTTAACAAGTAAGATGGATATAAGGTGAGTATGGGGTAAAACTTTGAGAAGAGTGGCACAAGGGATTCAAAAGTTGAGAGCTTTGATTAGGCATATGGTAGATAAGGTAAGCAGAATTGAGGACAGCCTCTCCCTAGTGAATATAAGCGAACAGGCTACCTCAAAGATGTGTCTGTTTTCATGTTTAGTAATCCCATTTTGCCCTTTTTTTTTTTTGTTTTTGGGGGGGGGGGGGGTGTTTGGATACAAGAGGTCTGACGATGTATGCTACGTTACTTGAGGTAGGTAGTGAGTGTAGCATTCATATACTCCCTTCCATTGGAACTGAATTTTAATCAATTGGTTAAAGGTTTGGAAAATGATGTGAACTTCAGATTTGTCTTTCATCAAATATACCTATAAGACCCGAGTATGATTATAAAAAAAGGTGACAAAACCACCTTGTACTCTTCAACCCTTTAATTCATGAAGGCCCCCATACATTACTATGTATTGATTGAAATGGAGGAGCAGGATTATAAGTTTGGGAGGGGTAGGTAGTCTTAGTATGCTTGGCCAATTGATAGGTTTCACACTGAATGAAATGTGAACTTTTATTAAATAGGCCAATATACATTTTATTCATATATTGGGCATTGGGATGGCCTAGTTTATAGTGCAAGTGTCTCCCAAGAAGTTGTCTCCACGATATCACAAGATTGTCATCAGCATTCCAATTCTTGTACTTGAAATCACTCCTCTCAGCTTGGGCAGCTTCTCCGTGCAGATATTCTTCCTTGCCTTGCCCACTCCCATACATGTGAATAGACTAGCTCTATTGAAGATAATTGGAGCCATTAAGCTTATGTCCAGTGATACTCACTAGTGATGCATCAAAGGTAGATGGGGAGATTTGTGCTGCCATCCCTGGTGAAAGTTAGGAAGCCATTGCAGGCAAAAAGCTCATGGTCTCTGCCTCACTTGTGGTAGAATGATACTTGTATTTAGGCATCTAGGTAGAACAGGCCTAGAGGCTCTGATACCATGAAAGAAAAATGGCACAAAGCTCCCGTTTTACTTCTTACTGAATTTGGTAATACAGCCATGGCATTATAAAGGGATCATGGCTACAGAACAGCCACTAGAATTCCACGAAACAAGGAAATAAAAAGAAATAAATGACAATAAATTGATACAAAATTAAGGGAATAAATAAGGCAAGATTAGATTGACTTGAATCCCATGAAATCAGTGAATTAAATCATAGATCTCATGAGATTCCAAGCCCAACAGCTAGAATCAAATGCACGGATCTCCAACATTATCTCCTCTTACTACCTTAGCTAACCCCTTTGGATGGATCATAAAGTACTTTGGCAAAGGGCTGTATTTTCATTTGCGGGACTGTGGTATCTTTAGTTAGAACAAAATATGAAAATTTTTTTATCTGTACTATCTTCCATATTTGGGGGAGAAATATTTTTCTCTTCACTGTAGGATCCAACAAATGATTTTTTTAGAAGTGTGTCCCTTGTGGATCTCCGAAGGGATTGGAAAACCCTTCTCAGCTAACTATGCCTAGGTTGAGCTCAATGGAATATTAACATCAAGTGAAAGCAAAGACTAACAAAGTTCCAGGCAGTTGGGGGCAGGTAAATCCTATCAGCTGGCAATGATATGAATAGATTCAGAGTCTTACAGCCAAAACCAGGAAGGGAATGACTTCCATAATGATTAATGTAGATTTTACTCCAATGACACTGAAGAATCCAACTGATCCAAGGACAGAAAGCATAACAAGCATAACCCCAGAAAGACCAAGCAAAACCTGAATAACATAAAGTTCGATAATGAGCAGTGTCAAATAATCATAACTCTAATAATTCAAGAATCATCTCATGACACTTTAAATTAATTCTAGCACTTCTGTGGCATCCACGTGGGAAGCTTCAAGAAAACTTAACATCATACCTTGGATGAGATGTAGAAAGTAGATAGATGAGGTGTATCTCCCAAGGTCACCGATATATAAGCAAACATTACAAGATAGCTGACCTAAGAAAAGGTTAGAGATGAGCACAGAGGTTAGAGATGAGCACATAATATTCATTTAGTTAAAACAAGCAAATCAATTAGTTCATGGGCACACAGTACACAAATGGTTGAATTAAATGGAAAACCCATTTAAAAATGAATGCCTTACTAGTATTGTTATGACATCAGCAGTGCTCTCACGCTTTAGTTCTTCCTCAATGGAGCTCTCAGATGAAAATGACAAAGTAAGATTGCTAGACCTCACCATCGGCAGCAATTCCTCCTGTCAAATGTAAAACGGATCCAACAAGTCTGCTATATCATACAACATGCAAAAACACACTTGCTCACATAAACAATTATATTAAGCAGCCTCTTCAGTGATGATAGTCAAAAAATTATTAAAACCCATTGGAGTTTGTATATAGTTAATGTCAAGTGTCAAGGCTAGCTGTATGATGACTGTATGGGCTGTAATATTCTGTATTTATTGTATTTGAATTCATTGTCTTGTTTCAAGTCTCTGAACACAAGGCTTCATGAAGGTCAGAATTTACTGACTACATTTCCCACAAAGGATTTTCTCTCCCTATCTTTCTCACATGCATACATTAGTAGGTAATTGAAAACCCACAATACACGAGCATATTACTTAAACAAAAATTGACACTGGATGGATCAACATCAATCTTACAACAACAAAATGCCTGCATCCATATTTAGAACCATGCAGATGATTAATAACATTCACCCTCATTGCATTTCACAATGTACTAGTACAAGATTGGGTAGCTAACAGAAGACATTATGTTCCTCTTAACCATATAATTTAAGTTTATCATTTGAACTAATGTTTGACCCAAGTCCCCAGACTACCAAAACTTGGGCTAAAGTACTTACGTTGTGTAGAGAGAGAGAGAGAGAGAGAGAGAGAGAGGAGAAAAGAATTCAAGTTATGACTTGACTTGTTAGTCTATAGAAAGTCTTTTATGTATAGACAAGAAAACAGTGTAGTACATTTATGTAATACTTGCATCTTACTAGTACTAGGAATACATATCCACAAGAATTCAAGTTATGACTTGTCACTCTATAGAAAGTCTTTTATGTATAGACAAGAAAACAGTGTAGTACATTTATGTAATACTTGCATCTTACTAGTACTAGGAATACATATCCTACTACTACTAGGAGTACATGAAATAAACCCAACCCTAATAGCCCATATATTTATATTCTCTTAACTCAAGCCATGTGATGGGGCTCTTTAAATCTGCCTTTAAAAAAGTAGAGTTGATATATTTGCAGCAGCACGTTCACATCATGACCATTCTAAGACTTTTCCTTTCCATTGATACTGAGGTCTGAGGAATTTTTTAAGGAAACATTAAGTGTAAGATTTAAACTTCTTTGCTTCCATTAATTTTAAGAACATAATGACAACATATTAAGAGATACAAAATCAAGTAATCAAGGATATTCAGATAACCTGCATATAAGCATTGTAAAAAATAATAATAATTGCAATTAATGTGTTTAGTGGTGAAACCTTTGCCAATTGGATGAAAGCCTTTTCCCAACTGAGTGCTTTCCCGTTTTCATCTCCAACTTCAGCAATTGCATTATTGACTGGGTAGGTAATAATAAATGCAGAGGCCTAAAATAGGGTAATTAGCATAATATTAACACATAGATAGACATCTAAGACAAAAATAACCATCTTACCTCAGAAAAATTGTTTCCAGAGAACCCTCCCAAGGCAGTGGTTGGGTCAAGGGGAGCCTTAAATGCACTAAAGCATGTTTCTGCAGAAGTGTAATGCTGAAAATAAAAATTCAAGACAATCAGAGTCAATATATACTGTATAGTTGGACAAGATAAAAACTTAAAAAATGAAATCTCACTGCTGGCCAGATACAAGGTAATAGATAAATTCATTAATATTCTTTAACAAAAAGTGATATGAGACAAAAATATAAAGGGGACACAACCTGTACATTTGCATTGTATGCAATAATCTAGACCATCCAAAAATAAATAAATGAAAAATGAGACCTTCAATCCTGACCAATAAAAAGGCACCCTTCTTTCTCTTTAATTTGTTCCTTTGTACATTTCTTGGACTTCAGCATATTTGACACATTGATCTTATTGTGCTTTTCATTTCATTGGTTAATTAGACTACATTGTCGAGCCCCATGTTCTTTACTTAACCCCTCCCCTCCCCCTTCTTCCACCCCCCCAGTCCCCCAAAAAAAAAAAAATTTTGATGTCTGCTGGAAATTGGAAGTGATTTGTATCACAGATTTCTGTTATTTAAAAGGGGTAATTAATTGACAGCTATTCAGATGCCAATGCTTCCCTCTAGCATAAGTATAGGTACAAGCTAGCAGCAATGTGTGCTTCAACCTACAACCTTTTATCTCAACTCTCTCGACCTATCTACTACGCCTAGCCTTACTTTTTATTTTCTTTTTACCCCTTTACTTTTTTCAACATTGTATTGGGGCATAAATTCAATCAACCCTTAACCCTAACCTTAGTTTCAGCCTTTAAGGTGAAAAATAAAATTTCCCAATGACCTCAGAGAAGGCTGATCACTTTATCCCTCTCCTCTTTCTTTGTTTCTAATTTAGATAAAATCAATTTTGTATGGGTTACTAATCTAATCTTCGGCTGAAGATTAGTGTGTAAGCTGGAGAATTTGATTGGTCGGCTAATTTGTGCAAACATTTGCCCATATATACGCTCAATAATATTCAGTTTTCTATGATAAAAAGCTAAAATAGTTAATATTCATTTTCAATAGTAATAAGATGTTATGCGGCCAAATTAGGTTAAAAGGATGAAATAGGTGGGAAAAGGGAAAATATAGTAGATAAGAAAAGAATATAGTTAGTTAGTAGAGAGAGAAACATGAAGTCAGTTAGTAGGTGTGTGGGTTCTGTGATTCATGTGAGTTTCCTATACTAATACTTACAAGAAAATACTCCTTCATTGTTGTTCTTAAACATTTTGAATAGGAATTCCCTTTATCTTCTCCTTTATCCATCTAGTGCACCTTGCGCCATTCTTGATATCAGAACACCTTACCAGCACCGGCATTTTCTATCCATGATTACCAAGGACACTCGATCTTAGGATTGTTTATGGGATTTCCAACTCGGCGTTGAGAGTAATCAAGTTGAGATGAAAGATCTCAAACAATTGATGTCACATATGGAAGGTCTCTTGGCTGATATGGCTGCCAAGCTGGTTGAGTTAACTCTGGACAGCCAAGGCGACCAGCTTGCTGGAGCTTCGAGCACCAACGGTGGACGGGCACACACTACTCCTCCGTAATTTGGTTCATTTACTGGCATTAGCTACAACAGCTACACCTTCCCTACAAAGCTCTTGAATCAAATTTCCCAAATTTGATGGTACTAATTTTTGTGGGTAGTCTTACATATGTAAACAATTTTTCAATGTGGATGAGACAACTCTAGATTAGCGTGTGCAGCTAAGTATACCTGAATGGAAGCAAGCCATTAATGAAGAAATGCTAGCCCTAAAAAAGAATGGGACATGGAAAATCACAAATCTCCCTGGAGGAAAAAGACTAGTTAGTTGCAAATGGATTTTCGTCATTAAATACAACTCAAATGGAAGTATTAATCATCATAAAGCCAGATTGATAGCTAAAGGGTTTACTCACACCCATGAAATAGATCACCAAGAAAAATTTGCACCTGTTACCAAATTCAATACAATCAAATTACTGCTATCCTTGACAGCAAATTTGGATGGGCAACTTCATCAATTGAATATGAAGAATGCATTCTCGAAGGGAGATCTTGAAGGAAGTTTACATGGAAATTCCTCCTTACTTTGGTTCCTATGACAATTGGAATAAGGTGTGCAAGTTGAACAACTTCTTGTATGGCCTTAAGCAATTCCCAAGAGCCTAGTTTGATAAGTTCACGAAAGCTATAAAGAGTTATGGCTATGTGTGAGGACAAGCAGATCATATACTCTTTTTGAAGTTTTCTCTAAAGCGATAATCACTATTATTATAGTATATGTTGATGATATCATTATTACAGGAGACTTTGTAGACAAAATCAAGAGGTTAAAGGAGGCTCTTGCTTGAGAATTTGAAGGAAAGAATCTTGGGGAATTGAAGTAGTTTTTGGGAATAGAGGTGGTAAGATCAACAAAGGGAATTACAATTCAGATCTCCTTTAAGAAATCGGAATGCATAGTTGCAACCCAGTAGACACTCCTATGAAATCTACATACAAGATTGGACTTAAATAAGAAGGTACCTTGTTGACACTGAAAGGTATCAAAGGCTGGTGGGAAACTTATTTATCTCTCTCACATTGGATCGGACATCAACTTTCTTATAAGTGTGATGAGTTAATTTATGAACAAGTCAACAGAAGAGCATATGGAGATAGTCTATAGAATTCTTATATATTTGAAAATGACCCTTGGTAAAGGAATATGTTTCCAAAAAAAAAAAAAGAGAATAGAGGAATGAAAGTCTTCACTGAGGCGAATTAGGCAGGTTCTGCTACAAAAAATCCACTTTAGGATACTACACCTTTGTCTAGGAAAACCTTATCACACAGAGAAACAAGAAACAAACAGTTGTAGCAAGAAGCAGTGCAAAAGCTAAATGTAGGGCCCTTGCTTATGGGATATGTGAGGCACTGAGGTTTAAAAGATTAATTGATGAATTAAGAATTCCTATGGCTAGACCTACAAAGATATTGTATGACAATATGGCAACGATTAACATTGCTAAAAATCCAGTGCATCATGACAAAACCAAGCATGTTGAGATTGATTGACATCTTATTAAAGAGAAACTTGAACTTGGGACTCTTGAGTTGACTTACACTCCAACCTAGAATCAAGTAGCTAATCTCTTAACCACACCTCACCATGAGTAAAATTTGAAGGACTACTCAACAAGTTGGGCATGTTGGATATCTACTCCCTAGCTTAAGAGGGAGTGTTGGAGATCATGGACACTTGATTATTATTTCTCATTAATTTCCATATTTGCTCTGATTTGTTTCCTGATTATTAGCCCTCTATTTTCTTAGCCTTTATTATATTCAGTTTGAATTGTTATGATTTGCTACTGATTGTTTGGGATTGGATTGGAGATTTGTCTCCTTTCCTCCCCTATATATGTACATTTTTTCTCCAATAAAATTCAGATCAGAGTATTACTCTTAACTCTGAAATTCCACAGGCAGTTAACTTATTATTAGGAGTTATCCTCATTATTATATTTAGGAGTTGTCATCTTCTTGGAGGATTATCCTTTGTATTCGAATTTATCCACTTAGTATAAATAATGAGAGATGGGGGACCCATTTTATGTGTGCACACTACAAGCGAGACTTCTCATTCACCATATCTTTCATTTAACCATAAATCTGAACAAATACATAAAGCAAAAGTGTTTAAAAAAAGTCAGATGTAAAATTAAACTGAGTCAAATTAGTGAAGCTTACCTGAAAACAATACTCAGCATGTTCAACGCCTCCATAGTTATCATAATTTTCAGGGTCCATTTGAAAATACTATCAGAACCAAAGTTAAGAGTAAAGAGTAAAAACAGTTGAGACATCAGTATTATGCTGAAACACAATAGTACAATGAAAAGGTATCAAGCAAGAAAAGTTAACTGGTTGTAGTTAACACACACAAGAGAACAAGTACTGCAACACCAAAATTCAAAAGCACTAGACAATCATTTTGGAAGGTGGGCCTCAGACCTGCAGAATGCTTTGAGTAGCACAGTCCTGGCCTAGAGGCTTCAAGCAAATGTCACCAAGAGATATCAAAGAGCCAGAATAATTAACACGAATTTCATCAACCTGTCAGAATAATAGATCGACAAATATTTTGTAATAAGGTGTGGCTAAGTATACAATAGATCCACTCAATTTATGTCAATTGGTAAGTGAAAAGGAATGAAAACTGAAAATACCTTTCTCTGTATTTTGAAAAGTAATTCAATGTTTTCCTCGGTTATGATACTTGGTGGCTTACCATGCTCATACTCAGGTATTGTTGCTATCACTAGCTGGAATATAAGCAATAAGCATTGCAAATGTGATTTCACATAGAATTTATAACAACAAAATAAGGGAAATTAACAAAACAGCAAATGGGGAATAAAGGATTGATGTGACGTTTCAATCAAACATGTTTGTACAGATTGGACAAACTTTCGGGAAGCAATAAAAAATATACAAGACCCATCAATACAAGAAAAGGCAGAACCAGGATATAGAACATGAAAAGGAACAGAAGAAAATAACAAAAACACTCAAGTTCAATACCAAATCAATAAATTATCACCTGTCACAATAATAACTAACTAGAGGCCAACTTATAAGCAACAAAAATAAGAAATCCTAATTATACTGTGTCCTAATCCTCCTACTAGGATAAGACAATATGGGTCAACACAGCCCTGTGCCAAAAAGACTATATTCAAATACGTAGTTAAACCCTAAGTTACCCCAATTACCAAATTACAAATCCTAATTCCAAATAATAACTTCATTGTTACCTAATAAAATACATATTAATTCTATTATCCCATACTGCATTACCAAGATTATACAAAAATCAAAGTGAATAAGTAACAAAAACACATCATCAAACATGATCTACGTCAAGGAAGAAAGTACCATAAATGAGATGTAAGCAGCACAGAGTGGAGAATATAAGGAGAGAAAAAGTTAAAGAGAAAAGGAAGCAATTGAACAAAATATATTATTGTAGATTCTGACAGTTTATACATCACTGGCCCCTACGCTTTTATTTATACTGATACCATAACCAAACAAAAACACAACTTTTACTTTGGGTGCAATACAAGTAACTCTTTTCTTACCCTCAAGGACATTCCTAAATACTAAATACTCCTAGAACACCCCCCCTCAAGTTGAAGCTTACAAAGCTTGCAGCTTGTTACAAACAAAACCCAACTAAAGAGAAAAACAAAAAACAACATGCAACTTAAATAAAAGAATTTAAACATCTAGGAAAGAGTTTTATTATTTTTAAAAAGGGAATAATACTACAACTAAATAAGCCTAGGCTACTGGCAATATTGGTTCAAATTCAGAGATTAAAATGGGCTCAAAAAGAGCACCTCTAGAAAATAATTTTATCTGTCATACTACAATATCCTTCAGAAAATGATTGTCTACTTAAAGAGATAAATGAAAATTTTTCTTCTAATCTAATAACATAAATTCTAGGGTAAAATTATATAAAACAAGAAATCAGATTTTTTTCTTTTTTTAATACAAAATAAATTTATCTAGTGGGAAAATAAACATTTCTATTCTGACAAGAAGATATAATGTTTATCTTATCAAAAAATCCTGAGCACCTTATCACATTTATTTTTATTTTTTTAAAAAAATAAATAGAGGCTAGTTCTCACAAAAGGTTGAAAATAATCCTAAAGGGATCTAAGAGAACAAAAAACATAGAAATTCTAGAGAGAGAAACAAAAGAAAAGGCTAGTACACCAAAAAGGCTCTATGAGATTGTTGGAATGGACCGAGCCCATTATCTTCTTTTCATTTTTTCCTGTTTTTATTTTTCCCTCACTGTATCTTTTCTGTTTCTGCTTGGGTATCATTCTTTTAATGCTATTATCTTTCCTTCCCTATTTTATTGGCCAGAGGGATTTAAGAATTTTCGGTCCATCCCTCAACTGTATATGTACCCGATTGCTTTTGGAATAATACATTATTAAATCTGTCCCTTTTTTTTTTTCATGGTATCAAAGCCTCGGGCTCCATGCGATTTGGGCAAATCCCCTTCGGCAACAAGGGAGCTCTGGCATCCTGTGGTGGTTATCACCCAACCCTGTCGAGCAACCAGAGTTCACAAATCATGGCTACCAACCCCACATAAATGGTAGACAAGCAAAGCAGCGTCACCTCTAGTGCACAGCAAGCATCCATGATCCCTCATCCACAGGCAGCAGCGTCGACTCCTCTTGATAGTCTCTCGTCGATCATGGTCACCCATCGACCAATTGAGAATAATTACCTTCTCTAGTCTAAGAATATATTAATGTTCATAAGGGGCAGAGGAAAGGAGAAATATATCACAGGAGAGGCGGTGGCTCCAGCTATCACAGATTGCAAATATAAGACATGGATCTCTGAAAATAACACAGTGATGACTTGGTTAATAACCTCCATGACCCCTAAAATAAGTGGTCATTATCTGCTAACTACCACTGCCAAGGAAATTTGGGACTTAGTGAAGAGAACTTTTGCTATCCGAGACAATGCAGCAGCTGTTTTCCAAATAAAAAGACAGCTCCAAGACTTGAAGTAGGGAGAGAAAATCGTCACTCAATACTATTCCTCTCTTATGCGATTGTGGCAACAGATTGACATTTATGAAGTTCACAATTGAACTTGTCATGCAGATGCAAGTCTCTACAAATAGATAGTAGAAAAAGAAAGGTCCTATGACTTCCTATTGGGACTGAGTGACAGATTTGAAAAAATCAAGGGAAGGATTATGGGTCTGAAACCACTGCCCTCCCTTAAGGAGACTGTAAATATAGTCAAATGTGAAGAAAATCAAAAGAAGTTAACTCGGGGTCCCTCTCCTACACATGCTGAAGCATCGGCTTCGGTAACTAGGGGAACACAATCATTTGATCAGAGAAACAAAAAGTCTGGCAAATGATGCAATCACTGTAACAAAGGGGGCCACACTAGAGCTACCTGTTGGAAGATTCATGGATTGAGAATGGTAAAAGGCTGTTAGTGGGGATTGAGAATGGTAAAAAGACTCTTAATCATGAAGAGATTGCTGTCTTGAGAAGGTTGCTGGAGAAACACAACCTTCAAACTTCTACTAGTGAGAAAAACCCTTCTACTCCCTCTGTCACCTTAGCTCAAGCAGGTATTTACCTCTCAACTATTCTTCAGTCTATTATGAAACCTGAGAATGTATGGGTTGTGGATTTTGGAGCTACAGACCATGTAACTGGATTTAAGGAAATATTTAGTAGCTTTGAATATTGCTTTGTCTATACCTGTGTCAAGGTGGCAAATGGAACATATGCCAAGGTTCTGGATGTAGGCACTATCCTTATATCCAAAACAATTGAACTAAAGAATGTATTGTATGTTTTGGAAATTAAATCTAGTCTGCTCTCTGTTAGATGTGCCACTAGACAACTTAAGTGCATTGTTAATTTCTCTGATGTTGATTGTGTTTTTCAGGATTTGGCTTCGGGGAAGATGATTGGCAATGCTAAGGAATGGGGAGGACTCTAGTACTTAGAGGCTGAGAGAAATAAAAGTGAGGGAGTTGATGTCTTATGTACTATTTCCAATAATGAGATTATATTGTAGCATTATAGGCTGGGCCACCCAAATCTGAGTTACATGAAACGTTTGTTTTCAGAATTGAGTAATAAAATTGATTCTTCTTCTTTCCATTGTGAATTTGCGAAACATACCAAACATACATATCCCTCTCATGCCTATAAAGCCTTTGAGCCTTTCTCATTAATTCACATTGATATTTGAGGTCCATCAAAAATTTCAACTTTATCCAAGTCCAGATGGTTTATAACATTTATTAATGATCATACCCATGTTACTTGGGTATTTTTGATGAAAGAAAAATTAGAAGCATTACAAATTTTCAAAATTTTTCATATTTTCATAAAAAAAGCAATTTGGCACCACTATTCAAATTTTACGAGTGACAATGGGAGAGAGTATCTTAGCACTTATTTTCAAAAGTACCTCATTGATAATGGCATACACTCAAACTTCTTGCATGAACAACCCCCAACAAAATGGGATAGTTGAGAGAAAAAACAAACATCTCTTAGAAGTGTCTAGGGCACTTATGCTGACTAATAATATTCCACTCAATTTTTGGGGGGATGTTGTTCTCACATCAGCATATTTGATCAATAGGATGCCTTTTAAAATCCTACAGTTTCAAACATCTATGCAAAAGCTCCAAGAATTCTATCCCAACTCACATTTAGTGTCTCATATTCATCAAAGGGTCTTTGGATGCACTATATGTTCATAACCACAGAGGGGTTAAATTGGATTCACAGGCAACCAAATGTATTTTCTTGGGCTACTCTCCTACTCAAAAGGGGTACAAAGGCTATTCTCCTATTTTACATAAGTATTTTGTAACTTTGGATGCCAACTTTTATGAAAATATTCCCTATTATTCCAAATCACCCCTTCAGGGGGAGTGCGGGGATTATGAATGGCTAATTTGTAATTATTCTGCATCTGGAACTCAAAATAATGTGTATGAACCACAATTATCACTGGATTCTCATCAGATTCGACCTAATCCTACATCTCCAATACCTGCAACATCATCTCTAGCATCAGATTCTGGTAACTCCAAACACCAAGAACCTATAACTGCATTTCCAGAGGCTGAAACAAACCTGAACCCACCAAAAATTCACTCAAAAATGTCAAAAAATGACCAAAACAGCTTGAAGAATCAATCAAAAACAAATGCTGAAATTCTGGAAGATAAGAATGTAACTGAGGGCAAAGGTGGAATAGCCTGATATGAGGGAGTTTAAGACCTATATAAGGAGAAACAAGGGCACAAATAAGCAAAAGAGTGTAAGTGGAGAAGATCCCATTCCTGAATAGAACCAAGAGTCCAACCTTGAGTCAGATTCTGATAAACTTGATCAGCCCATTGCACTTACGAAAAGGAAGCAGTCTTGCAATCAGTATCTTATTGGTAAGTATGTCTCTTATGAAAAACTATCTTCTAGTCTTAAGACATTTATGGCAAATGTGACTGAAGATAAAGTGCCAAGCTCCTTTAAGGAGGCTTTTGATGACCCAAGGTGGAAGGAGGCAATTCAAGAAGAACTAAGAGCCCTTGAGAAGAACAAGACATGGGAGGTAACACACTTACCAGAAGGAAAGACTATTGTTGGCTACAGGTGAGTGTTTACAGTTAAATATAATCCCGATGGAACTGTGAATAGGTATAAAGCCAGGTTGATAGCCAAGGGTTACACACACACTCATGGAATAGACTATCAGGAAACCTTTATCCCAGTGGCCAAATTTAACACAATCAAAGTGTTAATTTCGGTTGCAGCTAATATGGATTGGCCTCTACATCAGTTAATGTAAAGAACGCCTTTCTGAATGGTGATTTAGAAGAAGAGGTGTACATGAAAGTACCACAAGGACAGAGAAGTCCAGACAATGGTGTAAAGGTTTGCAGACTCTTAAAGTCCCTATATGGCTTGAAACAGTCTCCAAAGGCCTGGTTTGAAAAATTCACTCAAGTGGTGAAAGACTTGAATACACCCAGTGTCAAACTGATCACACTCTATTTATTAGACAAAGTGATGGTAAGAAATCCATACTTCCTGTCTATATTGACAATATTGTGGTAACCGGTGATGACTTTGCAGAAATTGAGAAGCTAAAGAGTAATCTGGCAAGGGAGTTTGCGATCAAATACCTAGGAAGACTCAGATATTTCCTGGGAATGGAAGTGGCTAGATCAAGTAATAGGATCAGTGTCTCACAAAGAAAAAATACACTTGATTTGTTAAAGGAAACAAGAATGCTAGGAGCCAAGCCTGTAGACACACCTATGTAGGCAACTTACAAACAAAATATGAAACAAGAAGGGGTGCCTGTAGATAAGGAAAGGTATCAGAGGTTGGTGGGTAAACTCATTTATCTATCCCGCACTCGACCTAACATCAATTTTAGTGTAAGCGTCGCAAGCCAATTTATGCACAATTCACGCGAAAAGCACATGGAGGGAGTGTACAGGATCTTGAAGTACCTGAAGATGACATCAGGAAAAGGACTCCTTTTTGCCAAGAGGAGTAATAAAAATCTAGAAGTGTATACAGATCCTGATTGGACAGGGTTTGTAATTGACAAAAGATCAACTACTAACTATTATACCTTTGTTGTGGGGAATCTGGAGACATGGAGGAGCAAGAAGCAGCATGTAGTTGCAAGGAACTTAGCTGAAGCTGAATATAAAGCATTAGCTCAAGGAGTGTGTGAAGTGATCTGGAACCTGAGAGTAATGAAGGAATTGGGAATGAGAATAGATATGCCTGCCAAAATGTGGTGTGATAACATGGCTACTATTAGAATTGCACAAAATCCGATACAACATAACTAGACAAAACATGTAAAAGTTGATAGACATTTCATTACAGAGAAGATTGATTCAGAGGTTATAGATCTGTCCTATGTCTCATCTAACTTACAAGTAGCTGATATAACGACCAAAGCACTTCCAAGAGTCAAGTTTAAAGAATTAAGAAGTAAGCTAGAAATGATCAACATCTATTCTCCAACTTGAGGGAGAGTGTTGGAATGGGCCAAGCCCATTACCTTCTTTTCATTTTTTCCTGTTTTTATTTTTCCCTCACCATATCTTTTCTGTTTCTGCTTGGGTATCATTCTTTTAATGTTATTATCTTTCCTTCCCTATTTTATCGGCACTTTCAGAGGGATTTAGAAATTTTCAGTCCATCCCTCAACTGTATAAGTACCCGATAGCTTCTGGAATAATACATTATTGAATCTGTCCCATTTTTTCTTCAGAGATAAATATCTTAAAGTTCTACTACAAGTCAGAAAATTCCACTACCAAGTACAGAACTTTGGAAATATTTTTTCCAGCAAGCAAGAATGGAATCTGAGAAAAATCAGAGTTGAGAACTCTCTGAATTTCTTATTATTGAATGAAGAGAACACCTACTACTAATAGGGATCTAATGCTAACAGATTATCCTATCAGATCCCAAGAGATAGGCTTAAAAAAATTAAATATATCCTATCCCAACTACAGCAAAATAATAGGAACTTAAAAACATAAGATAATAACGTTAACTAATAAACAACTAGATAAGGAAAGAAAATAAAAGCAAAAACAGAAAATACAAAGAAAGAATAACGCATTAAGCATGTGTTCTCAAAGACTCCCCTTTAAATTGGGGAGTAAATGTTGACCATTCCAAACTTGGAGTCTAGTTCATCAGGCTTCACCCTTGCTAGTGCCTTGGTCAATAAATCAGCTACTTGAGTATTGGTAGGCATGTATGTAAATTGAGGAGATTAAATCTGATTCTCACTCATGTATTTCTGATTTACAAGAATTCAAATATATGCAAGTCTTCAAGAAACAAAAAAGAAAATAATCTCTAATCTAGTCAAATCCCATAATACAAGGGATACAAATAAAAAAAGAAACAAATAAGTCATAGAATTATGCCATAATTCAAGGATATTGGCATGTTTCCATATTACCATAAATCATGGGATATGAAGCTCGTTTTCCACTCTTTCCCTCAAGATAGGGAATAGATATTCATCATTCTTAGCTTGTCCACAAAAATCTTGAAATCTGGTCTTAACAGTCCCTTCGTTAAGATATCAGCCACTTGTTCTATAGTAAGACATGCAAATTATTCCCTATTCTATCTTCTCTTTCATGAAATGTCTATCCGCCTGCACACGTGATGAGATGTCAAAGTCCCACATCGAGTAATATAAGTTGCTTAATAGGATACTTTTGTAAGGTGGTTCTCCCACTTCAACAGCTAATTTTTGGAAAAGAGTTCCCCACCTTACTTGAATGCCCATCAGAGTCAATTTATGAATAAACCAAATGAGAAGCACCGAGAGGCAATCTACAAAATTTTGAGATATTTGAAGTTAACTCCAAGCAAGGGTGTCTATTTCAAAAAAGGGACACAACAAAGGGTAGAAATCTACTTAGATGATGATTGGGGTGGGGTCTGTTACAAATAGGTGATCAAGAACTAGGTATTGTACCTTTGTTTAGGGTCACTTAGTTACTAGGAAAAGTAGAAAACAGCCAGTTGTTACCAAAAGCAATGCTGAAGCTAAATTTCATGCTCTTCCACTTGGGATTTGCAAAGGAATATGGCTTGATAGGTTGCTTAAAGAATTGAAAGTCAATGTTGAGGCACTAGTGAAAGTTCTAAGTGACAATATCGTAACTATTGTTATAACAAAAATTCCATATATCATGATAGAAAGAAACATGTGAAGATTGATCGTCATTTTATCAAAGAAAAGATTAAGTCGAGCATGATGAAGTTGTCTTACAGTGTGAAATACATGCTTCATATCCCATGATTTATGGGAATATGGAAAACATGCCAATATCCTTAAGTTATAAGATGATTCTCCAGCTTATTTGTTCCCTTTTTTATTTGTATCCCTTGTATTATGGAATTTTACTAAATCAGAGATTATTTCTTTTTGTTGTTAGGCTAGTATATATTCAAATTCTTGTAAAATAGAAATACACGAGTGAGAATCAGATTTAATCTCCTCAATTTACATGGTATCAAAGCTGCCTCTAAACCAGTGATTTCCATGGCTGTAGATAAGCCTGGAAAAACTTCTTCCTCCATAATTCCTTCCCTTTCTTCTATGCCATCTACTAGGGATTCTAATACCGTTCAAATCACCTAACACAAACTCAACGGCAACAACATTAAGGAATGGTCTTTGTGAATAATTGATGAATTTTATTGAATAATAATTACTATAGTACAAGAGCTGAAGCATGCCTATATATATATATATGGAGCAATGCTACCCAAAGCTAACAATAAAAAAAAAGGACATAAAAGGAAATACAAATTGCTCTAAATGACTAACAAACAAAAAGGAAAAAAATGAAAACTAAATGGCCCATAATGAGTCAAAACGATCGACTCCCAAAAAAGAAAAAATGCGTTGAGAGCAAGCTGGGCATTGACCGACCGCAACAAACAGCATGGGTGATCATAGATGTGACCTTTGAAAGCACCAAATAGTACCAAAGATCACATTAGAAGCATTGAACAACACCGAAGATCACGTTAGTTTGCTACCATATTAACACTCCCTCTCAAGTTAGAGAATAGATATTAATCATCCCCAACTTGCACCCAACTTCTTCAATCCTTATTCTAGATAGAGCTTTTGTTACCATATTAGCAACTTGAGTTTTAGTTGAAGTATAAGATAGTTCTAGGACTCCAGTCTCCACCTTTTCTTTAATGAAATTATTGTCAATCTCCACATGTTTAGTTTGATCATGTTGAACCAAATTTTTTGCAATACTAATAGCTATCATGTTGTCACTTAAAACTTTCATAGGACCTTGACATTCAATTTTTAATTCAATCAAAAGGCATTTAAGCTATATTCCTTCACAAATGCCTAGCGCCAAGGCACAGTGTTCAACTTTAGCACTACTGCGAGCAACTACAGATTGATTTTGCTTATCTAAGTTACCAAGTTTCCCTAGACGTGAAATACAATATCCTATAGTTGATCTTCAATCCATAATAGATCCAGCCCAGTCTATATTACAATAAATTTCCACTGTACAACTAGTGTTCTTTTGAAAGAGGATACCTTTTCCAAGTCTGAACATGAGGTATCTAAGGGTTTCATAGGCAACATCAAGATAAACCTTACAAGGCTTATTTATAAATTGACTGATTACATCAATGAGATAGCATATGTCAAGCCTTATGTAAGATAGGTAAATGACTTTGCCTACTAATCTTTGAAAGTTCTCAGTAAGGGTGTGCATAGGCTGAGTTTCACCTCAGCCCAGAGCCTTTGAGCCAAGAAAATTCTTTTTTTGGCAACCTAGCTATGGCTTGGTTGTGATGTGACCCGGCTATAGCTAGGCTAGCCAGAAGAGAACACCTAGTACTAACAGGGATGTAATGCAAACAGATTATCCTATCAAATCCTATGAGATAGGCTTACAAAAATTAGATGTATCCTATCCTAGCTGCAGGGAAACAATAGGAACAGAAAATAAGATAATAGCATTAACTAATAAACAACTAGATAAGGAAATAAAATAAAAAATAAAAACAGAATAACACTTCAAGCACATGTTCTCAAATAGAATCCTAATACTTGAAGTTTCTCCATTCTTTCAATTCAAATGTGTTCCTTCTCTAGTTTCCCTCTTAACTCTAAAATAATGAACATTTTTTGTTTTCCTAAGGAATTTGATGTTTCTTTCAAAAATGTAGTTAATGGTAGGCTTAGCTTAGTTGTGAGTAAAAAATTATGTTAAAATTTTTACAAACATTCAACAGAAACATAAATTTTGCCAAGCTGAATTTTCTCATAAAAGTTTGCTTGCCTCATCAAAGATTTTTTTTTTTTTGGTGTGTAGTAAAATTTATAGAGAATTTTGTATACCCTTTCTCAAAAAGTAAAGAAAATTATAAGCAACATGGCAACCTGTTCAATTCTGTAGAACGGGGCAAGATGACTGTCAAAAAATTGTTTCTCTTCTGCCGCCATGCTTCCAGGACCTACCCATAACTGCAATTGAAACAAGACAAAGAAGTTTAAAGAGGATTAAAAGCAATAATCAAAACCAATTGAACTGGGCTAATATAATCAAAACTAAAAGCAATAATCATAACTGCAATTGAAACAAGAGAGAATATATTTGTGGACCTTTTTCAAGTGATGATAATAACAAGTGTATAAAAAGGTTTCCATCTTTTTGGGCTTATAAAAGATGAATTACTATCACACCGACACAAAGAGAGAGAGAGAGAGAGAGAGCAAATAATGGATCTGGAGTATAGCTGGATAACATATCCTTCCAAAAGCTAAAGCACAACAACAAAGCAAACACATAAAAACTTCATTGCAAAAGATAATTAAAGATAAATATGCAAAAATAATATATTTGAGCTAATATAACTGGAAAATTACTCTTCTTATTGATCTGATTTCAAACAAAGTATTTGAGCTAATATAGATAAGAGGAGCCAAATCAGAGGAAGATTAAATGCTCCTTGACATTCAGTCAACTAATAAAGAAAAAATTTGAAAGAAAAAAAAAAGTAGAATTATGAGAATTAACAGTAATGAACCACCATAGTTGACTGTCCCAAACAAGACAATAAATACATATTAATATCCCAATGAATAGGAAATTCGAAATACCACACTCTCTCTTAAGTTGTAGAGTAAATATCAACCATACTCAACTTGGATAAATGATTATCAAACCGAGTTCTTTGGCAGACTCAATCAGAACATTTGCAGTTTGATAATGAGTGGATACATAAACCAACTTGATAACACCTTGTTCTATTTTCTCCTTGATTAAGTGACAATCAATCTCGATATGTTTAGTCTTATCATGATGAACCATATTCTTGCAAGACTTATTCTAGCTTGATTCTCACATAATAGCTTCATGCACATTAAGGAAGGAAGTTGTAGTTCCTCAGCCAACCTTTTTAACCAGATCCTTTCACAAATCCCGTGTGCCAAAGCTTGAAATTCAGCTTCAACACTACTCCGGGCCACAATAGATTGTTTCTTGCTTCTCCAAGTCACCAAGATGCCCCAGATGTATGTCTAGTAGCTTGATGTGGATCTCATATCAATGAAGGATTCAGCCAAATCTGCATCAAAGAATACTTCTAAATCCCTACTTGTTCCCATTTCGAAGAAGAGTCCTTTCTTGGTGTCATTTTAGATATCTCATTGTCCAATTGACTACTTCAAGATATTCTTCAATCGGGTTATTCGTGAATTGGTTGGCTCTGCTCATAGTAAAACTAATATCCAATCTTGTGTGAGAGAGATATATCAATCTTCCCACTAATTTTTGGTACATGCCTTTAACAACAAGGACTAAATCCTTCTTAGAGCCAACCTTGGTAGTAAGATCCATAAGAGTATCAGTTGGCTTGCATCCTAACATACCAATATCCGTTAGTAAATCTAAAGCATACTTTCTTTGGGATATCACGATTCCTTTGTAGGACCGAGCTACTTCCATTTCTAGGAAAAACTTTAGATCACCAAGGTCATTGACTTCATATTCCTTGTTACAGACCTCCTTAAGGTGGACTACCTCCCCATCATCATTGCTAGTTACAATTCTGTCATCCACATAGACTACAAGGATGGTCATTTTATCCACGGATGACTTCTCGGTAAACAAAGTATGGTCAACTTGACCGAGTGTGTACCCTAACGATTTCATCATTGTAGTAAATCTCTCCAATCAAGCTCATGCAGATTGTTTGAGCCCATGTAGAAATTTTTGTAGTCTAAACACAAGATTAGCATCATCGTATTTCCTTAGGCTAGGAGGTATTTCCATATAGACTCCCTCCTTGAGATTACCATTTAAGAATGCATTTTCAAAATCAAACTGATGTAACTTCCAGTCAAGCTTTGCTACTATAGATAAGAACACCCAAATGGTGCTGAATTTTGTCACTAGAGCAAAAGTCTCCTAAAAGTCTATCTCACAAGTTTGAGTAAAGCCTTTTGCAACTAGTCTAACTTTATATATATCAATGCATCCATCTGCCTTGTATTTAACTGTAAGCACCCACTTGCACCCCACAGTGTGCTTTCCTTGAGGTTTGAGTTAATACCCATGTACTACTCTTTTGAAGGGCATGCAATTCTTCATTCACAGCCTCTTTCCAGTTTTAGATGCAGAAGTGCTTCTTCCATGCAACTTGGGATTTTAATGCTGTCCATGTTAACAATGAATGCTCTATAATTTGGAGATAGCTTCTCATAGGATACAAATTGAGTAATAGGATGTTGGGTGCATGATCTAACCCCTTTTCGAAAGGCACTAGGCAAGTATAGATTGGTAGGCAAACCAAATTCATTTGAGGATTCAGAATTAGAAATACTTTGTGTTTCTTGTAAACTTCCAATAGGAGATAGATTCGGATCTGTTTGGCAATGCTCCACCTGTTCCCCCTGCCTGGATTGCTTTGAATAGGCCTTAAGGTCCTCATTTCCTTGTTAATTTACCTCCTAGTCAGCACTAACAAATTCAGGGATCAAAGGCTCATTTTTAGGTTCATGTGAAGGTGGAGAGATGGGTTAGGTCTAGCAGATAAAGGCTTATTCTTGAGTTCAGGTGGAAGAGGTGGCTTAGGTTCACTGGAAAAAGTGGCCCAAAACTGATATTCCTCTTCTGGGTTTGCTAAATGCTCCCCCTGAACATTAGTTTTGGGGCAATATGGCACTTTTTCAAGGAAAGTCACATCCATGAAAGTAAAAAAAATTTGGTATCAAGGAGAGTAGCATTTGTAGCTCTTTTCATTTGGAGAATATCCCAGAAAAAGGCATTTGATAGATTTAAAATCAAGCTTACTTCTTTGTGATGAGAGAATATAGATATAGGCACAACACCCGAACACTTTGAGAAGGAGGCCATTGATTAATCTGGTTTGTGGCTAGGTTTTGAGAAGAACTTGGCAAGGAGTTTCAAACTTAAAGGTCTATAAGGGCAACCTATTGGTGAGATAAGCGGTGGTTAAAATGGCTTCCCCCCAATAATTTTTAAGAACATTTGCATCTATCATGAGAGATCTTGCTAATTCAAGGAGTTGTCAATCCTTTCTCTCAACTATCCCATTTTGTTGGGGAATATAAGGACATGAGCTTTGATGGACAATCCCTTTTTCGGGAAAGAAACTCCCAAGGATATAATTAAAGAAATTTCAAGCATTGTCGGATCAAAAATTTTGTATGAGTTTGAAATTAATTTTGAACCATAGCATAAAAATTTTTAACAATGGAAGTAGTTTCAGACTTGTCCTTCATAAGGAAGACCCAGGTAATTCATGTGTGGTCATTAATGGAAGACAAAAACCACCTAGCACCCATGGTACTAGGTATGCCGTATGATCCACAAATGTCACTGTCAATAATTGAAAAAGGGTGAGAAGGTTTATATTTATAGGCAAGATAGGTACTGCGACAATGTTTAGAAAGATGACACACTTTACACTGAAACAAATTTGGGTTTTTATTGATAAACAAGGAAGGGAACAACTTCTCCAACATAAAGTTTAAGTGACCAAGGCATTTGTGCCATAAGATAATCATATCCTCTTCTAATACTTCAGCATTATTGGCATAGGAATTCTGAATTTTATTGCTACATTGAAGTAGATATAAGCCTTCATATGCTTTAACATTGCCAATCATCCTCCCTTAATCCAAATCCTGAAAGAAACACCTAGAAGGAGAAGATTTAGTGATGCAATTTAAATCTTGAGTTTACTGATTGACAATAAGTTCCATGACAGATTTGGCACAAAAAGGACTGAATTCAAAATTAAATCATTTGAAATAACAACTTTGCCAATGCCTATTACTTCAGATAGGGTCTCGTATGCAATTCTGACTATATATTTGTCATAGCAAGTATTATATTCATGAAATAAAAATGCATCTCCAGTCATATGATCTAATGCATTGGAGTCTATTATCCAGCAACCAATCCCTTCGGCCTTAGTATGACATGCATTCAAAATTATACCCTTTGGGATGTAGAACCAAAAGCAACAATGGGTACTGTTGAAGAACCAGGATTGACGTGCTTTTAGACCCACTCTATCTGCTCTTTGCTGAACAAGGTAGGTTAAGAGGAGTCTTTTCCAGGTGCTTCAGAGGTGGCAACATGAGCCTTGTTTTCTCTTTCTTTATTCCACTTCCGATTAGTGGGGTTTGCCATGAAGTTTCCAACATGTTCCCTAGTATGACCAATGCACTTACAATGGTCACAGCAAGGTCTTCCTTTCTTCTGTTTGTTATCTCCATGTTGAGTTGTGTTCCTGGACAGCAAGGCAGAACCTTCAGAAACGGTTCCACCAACAGTGGTGGCAACACCTAGCATCAGCTTCCTTCGACTTTCTTGTCCACAAATGCAGAGGAGACCACTCTGATTGATAGTAGAGGTTTCAGGCCAAGTATTCTCCCTCTCGCACCATCCAAAGATTTGTTAAGACCAAGGAGGAATTTAAAAATCCTTTCTTTCTCAACACTCTATATCTATTAGAATATCCAGAACATGACAAATCTGGGATTTCAAACATGTCAAGTTGCTACCACAAATAGGTAAGGTTATTGTAATAATGGGTCACGGAAAGATCTCCTTGTTTGAGATCATCCAACTTGCCTTTAATTTCAAATAACTCAGATATATTATTTGATCTAAGTAGGTCTCCTTCACCATAGCCTCCCAAACTTCATGAGCAGTGTCTAGAAAATTTCTCTTCTTATTAATCTGATTTCAAACAGAGTATTTGAGCTAATATATATAGAGGAGGAGCCAAATCAGAGGAGGCTTAAATGTTCCTTAATATTCAATCAAACTAATAAGGAAAAAATTTGAAAGAAATAAAACTGTACAATTATGAGAATTAACAATAATGAAGTACCACAGTTGACTGCCCCAGACAAGATAATAAATACAGATTAATATCCTAATAAATAGGAAATTCAAAATCCATTAATTAATTTGAAATCCCACATTAATTTTTAATTAAATTTAGACTCTTTGTACCTGCCCACAATTAAAGTGCAATTTCAAGCTCCATTTTATGATCCAATGGTTTTTTGATATTTCTCTTTTATTTTTCCACATTTAATGATATTGAGCAGTTATTTAATCTGCAACCACTTTGAAGTCTTCTCCTCCTCTGCATCTTCTCACTATTATCTCAATCCCTAACCATCTTAAACAAAATTTAATGCCTTACGCCCCTGTGTTAAGAATGAGTTATTGTGTTGTAAGAGTGATCTTCTCCTTTCACAAACATCTGTGGTGTTAAGAAATATGAAATCAAAACAAAGCCCCCCCCCCCTTTTCTTTTCACTAATGACATTGGTTCACAGTTGAGGTTGAGGATAGCAAAATATCAGCGTGACTCTCTAACAAAGCTATACTGGGAAAGGATGGACCTTTGTTGCTACAATCTATCCTTCAAGATATAGTTGATTATCAAAGAAACCCTAACTCCTAGTTAAGAGGTAGGTGTCAAGGACCAATTCAACCCAAAAGCTGAAGTAAAGATCCATGATTGATTTTATTAATCTCTCTTAACACACACCCCATACATAAGTACTTTGGGCTTCAAGTGTGGACAAAATATATGCCCATTATACCTTGTCATGAAACTTAATGTCAAGAATCACTTCAACTAGAAAGTTTAAGTTGTTACGCGAAAGACCATGAGTAGTTTTTTTCTTTCTTTTTTTTTTTAAATAATCTAGATCTCATTACACTCAAATTGACTAGTAATGGAGAATGGTAAAAGAATAGGAAAACATTATTAATTATTTGTAAATTATGGATTAAAAATAAATATAAGAAATAATATTTTATTAGTATTAGGATTAAGAACTCTACCTATGACGAGCCTTGATGCAAATTAATTTTCATAGCCGGTCCCAAGGCCGGAAAAAAGAGGAGGGTTGTGTTAGGCAATCGACAACCAACGTAAAACTTTGTCGAATCTTTATGACATGGACAATCGATATATTAAACGTAATGCTAGGACGTTGCCCGGAAGTAACGCGCTGTATAACTCAAGTACAGTGACAAGTGAGCAAGAGCCGCTACATCGTCGCCTGAGTGTAGTAAAAAATAAGTAAGGGCTTCCACATTTTCATGAACGGATGTGGGTAAAGAAGTTAGTTCATGAGAGTAGGATTCGTTTTGGGACTTGGAATATAGGTACACTTACGGGTAAGTCAATGGAAATAGTAGATACCATGATTAGGAGGAAAATTAATTTTATGTGTTTACAAGAAACTAAATGGATAGGAGAAAAAGCGAAAGAATTAGACACTTCGGGTTTTAAACTTTGGTATACTGGGAAGGATAAATCTAGAAATGAAGTAGGTATAATTGTAGATAAGTTTTGGAAAAATATTATAGTAGATGTAAAAAGGTTAGGAGATAGAATCATTGCATTAAAGTTAATAGTGGAAAAGGAAATTTTTAATGTCATTAGTACCTATGCACCACAAGTAGGATTAGAAGAATATCACAAAGTAAAGTTTTAGGAAGATTTAGAATGTTTAGTTCAGGAAATACCATTAGGAGAAAAGATTCTTTTAGGAAGAGATCTAAATGGTCATGTGGGAAGGGTATTTTCAGATTATGAGGGTGTTCATGGAAGATATGGCATAGGGGAAGCAAATGCAGAGGGTAAAACTATTCTAGACTTTTCATTGACGTTCGATCTTATATTAGCTAATACTTATTTTAGAAAGCGTGAGGAACATCTTATCACGTACAAAAGTAAAAGGGTATGTTCTCAAATCGATTTCTTTCTTATAAGAAAATCGGATAGAAAACTTTGCATGGATTGCAAAATTATACTTGGAGAAAGTTTAACTACTCAACATAGAGTTCTGGTGATGGATGTACGAGTTAGGAGGGGAGTAAAAAACAAAGGCCAAAATAGGGTGTTAAGAACTAAGTGGTGGCAACTAAGGGAAGATAAAGAAAAGAATGTGCAGAAACGGATTGTGGAGGAAAGACCTTGGGAAATACAAGGAAGTGCTAACGATATGTGGAATAGAATGGCTAAAGAGATTAGGAAAGTGGCAAAGGAAATATTAGGTGAATCAAAAGGTTTTGGACCTAGAGATAAAGAATCTTGGTGGTGGGATGCAAGCGTGCAAGATAAAGTTAAAGTTAAGAGGGAGTGTTATAAAGTGTGGTCATTATGTAGGAGTAATAAAAATTGGGAGAAATATAAAGTAGCTAAGAAAGAGACTAAGAAGGCTGTGAGCGAAGCGAGAATGAGGACATTCGATGGGTTATACCAATCTTTTAGGTACTAAAGTTGGGGAAAGAAATATTTACAAGTTAGCTAAAAGTAGAGAAATAAATACAAGAAACGTTGACCAAGTAAAATGTATTAAAGATGAAAAAGGTAAAGTCTTGGTCACGGAACAAGATATCAGAGAACGGTGGAAAAATTATTTTCATAGGCTTTTTAATGAAGGCCATGAGATTGCATTGCAATCAGATAGATTAGACACTAGAGAAAATGATCAAAATTATACTTTTTATTGTAGGATTTGTGAGGCAGAAGTAAAAGAAGCATTAAAGAGAATGGAGAGTGGCAGAGCAGTTGGACCGGATAATATACCTATTGAGGTATGGAAGGGTTTAGGAAAGAAAGGTATAAGTTGGCTCACAAAGTTATTTAATGAAATTATGAGATCTAAGAGAATGTCAAATGAGTGGAGGAGAAGTTCTTTAATTCCTATTTATAAGAATAAGGGGGACATTCAAGATTGTGCAAATTATAGAGGAATTAAGCTCATGAGCCACACAATGAAATTATGGGAAAGAGTAATTAAGCAACGATTAAGGAAAGAGACCCAAGTTACGGAGAATCAATTTAGTTTTATGCCGGGAAGGTTAACTATGGAAGCAATATATTTGTTGCGAAGATTAATGGAGCGATATCGAGAGAATCGAAGAGATTTACAAATGGTGTTTATCGATTTGGAAAAAGCATATGATAGAGTACCAAGAAAAGTTCTATGGAAGGCTTTAGAGAAAAAAAGAGTTCGTATAGCTTATATTCGAGCAATACAAGATATGTATAGTGAGGCTACAACTAGTGTAGTAACAAAAGGTGGACGTACCGAAGATTTTCCGATAACTATTGGTTTACATCAAGGGTCAACTCTGAGTCCTTATCTCCTTATCTATTTACTTTAGTATTGGATGTGCTTACTGAACATATCCAAGAGCCGGTACCACGGTGTATGCTATTTGCAGACGATATTGTCTTAGTTGGAGAATCGAGAGTAGAAATGAATGAGAAGTTAGAGAGGTGGAGATTGGCTTTGGAAACTCATAGATTTCGTTTAAGTAGAAATAAAACCGAGTATATGGAGTGTAAGTTTAGTAAGAGACACATCACTTCTAGCGTAGAAGTGAAAGTTGGAGAACATATTATACCACAAGTCACACGATTTAAATATCTTGGATCCGTCATACAACATAATGGGGAAATAGAAGAAAACGTAAAACATAGGATTCAAGCGGGGTGGATGAAATGGAGGAGTGTTTTGGGTGTTATTTGTGATAAAAAAGTACCACTCAACTTAAAGGTAAATTCTATCGTATAGTTATAAGACCTGCAATGTTGTATGGAACTGAGTGTTGGGCAATAAAAAGTCAACAAGAGAATAAGTTCAATGTTGCAGAGATGAGAATGTTGCGTTGGATGAGTGGACACACTAGACGAGATCGGATTAGAAATTAATACATTAGAGAGAAAGTAAAAGTCGCCCATATTGTGGAAAAGATTGAAGAATCAAGACTTAGATGGTTTGGTCATGTTGGGAGAAGACCTATAGAAGCCCCAATTAGAACAGTAGATGAGATGGAGAATAGTCTAATAATTAGAGGTAGAGGAAGACCAAGACAAACTATAGGAGAAATTATTAAGAGAGATTTAGATTTAAATGGTTTGTCTAAAAAAATGATTTACGATAGGTGCTTATGGCGTCGATTGATCCATATAGCCGACCCTACTTAGTGAGAAAAGGCTTTGTTGTTGTTGTTGTTGTTGTTGTTGTATTAGGATTAAGAATTAATATTTAAATTATTTTGTTTTAATAGAGATTTTATTATCGTCAGTTATCTTTTTGTTAGGCTTTAATAATTGTCTTTTTATTAGGATTTAATATTATTATCTTTTATTATTAGAAGTTATCTTTTATTAAGATTAGAATTATGGGTCTATAAATATAATCCTTTGTAATTGTATTTGGAGACCCTAATATTGAATAATAAGAAGTCTTTCTCGAATTTTCTCTCTATTTCTTCCAATATTCCCCCCCCCCCTTTTCTTCTATATTCTCCTCATTTTCTTCCTTATCCTACATCAATTTGTTATTAGAGCTAGGTTGCAATTCCAAACCGCTTCCCTTGTTGCCTTTCAACCTCATTTTTTCATTTTTTCTTCATTTTTTCAATCATTTTTTTTCATCCCTTGCAACCTCAAATCTCAAAATTTATTATTTGAGAATATTATAGGGCTAATACCACTAATTTTGGCTTTCTAAATTGCTCTGTTAAGGTCTACGATGGGAAAAAATATCCAAACTATCCAAACTAATTTGGACAACTTCAAAAAAGGTGTGGAATACAAGTTATGAGTGCCATCAATCAATTTTGTATACAAGTTACTGATAGAAACTTAGAAGAACTAAAAGCGGAAGAAGAATGTCATTGAAAGCCCAAAGTATTAGATGAAGATATCTTAATCGAATTTGATGTTATTATTGTGGAATCCTTTGATTACCCATCAGATATTGATGATGATGGTTCCATCATAAGGTTTGAAGAACAATTAAAAGTAAATTTGAGATGTAAATAAGTCAATTTTGATCAACAGTTTGAAATTCAACTAGAAATTGTAAAATGTTGCATTCAAATTCAGCTAGTTCAATTGCTTCACCCGATCGAGTTTGTCATTCCAAATGTATTGTTGAATTCGAAACTGTCTTAGTTATCATATCTTAAAATAATGGTGCTCATCCTACTTGAGGCTCCAAGATGGATTATTTTAATACTTTTCTATTTTAAAACTCGAGGACGAGTTTTTTCCAACCAGGGGAGAACAATAGAGAATGGGAAAAGAATAGGAAAACTATTATTGATTATTTGTAAATTATGGATTGAAAATAAATATAAGAAATAATATCTTATTAGTATTAGAATTAAGAACTAATATTTAAGTTATTTTGTTTCAGTAGTTATTTTATTATCGTTAGTTATCTTTTTGTTAGACTTTAATAATTATCTTTTTGTTAGGATTTAATATTATTATCTTTTATTATTAAAAGTTATCTTTTGCTCCATGTGGCTGACCCCACTTAGTGGAAAAAAAAAGCTTGTTATTGTTGTTGTTATCTTTTATTAGGATTAGAATTATGGTTTCAGGCCCAACAATAGCTTGAATCCAGATTAGTCGTGGGTTAAAGGACCTGGTAATAAATTTGTGCCCTCCGCATATCGATGATGTTTACTATCAAAAAAAGAATTGTGGTTCTATAAAATATAAACCTTTACAATTGTATTTGGAGAACCAAACATTGAATAATAAGAAGTCCTTTCAGAATTTTCTCTCTATTTCTTCTAATATCTTCCCATTTTCTTCCTTGTCTTATATCAGCTAGACACTACAGAAAATGATTAAAATTATACCTTTTGTCGTAAGATTCGAGAATCAGAGGTAAAAAAAACTTTAAAGAAGATGGAGAATGGCAGAACAATAGCCCTAGATAATATACCTATTGAGGTGTGGAAGGGTTTAAGAATGAAAGATATAAGTTAGCACAAAATTGTTTAATAAGATTATGAGATCTAAGGGAATGCCGAATGGATAGAAGAAAAGTGCTTTAATTCCTATTTATAAAAACAAGACAGACATACAAAATTGTGCAAATTATAGAGGAATTAAACTCCTTTTCGTAGACAGTCACACTATGAAGTTATGAGAGAAGATTATTAAGCGGAGATTAATACTAGAGGCTCGAATTATAGAGAATCAATTTAGTTTTACGCCTAGAAAGTCGACTATGAAAGTGATATACTTGCTACGAAAATTGATGGAAAAATATCAAATGAATCAAAAAAACTTACATATGATGTTCATCAATTTGAATAAGTCATATGATAAGGTGATAAGAGACGTTTATGGAAAGCTTTGAAGAAAAATGGAATTCATATTATTTATATCGAGCAATTCAAGATATGTATGATGGGACTATAACTAGTGTAAAAACACAAGGTGGACCCACTGAAAATTTTCCCATAACTATTGACTTGCACTAGGGGTCAACTTTAATCCCCTATCTTTTTACTTTAATCTTGGATGTACTCAATGAACATATCTAAAAGTCGATGCCCCAATGTACGCTCTTTACAGATGATATAGTCCTAGTTGGAGAGTCGAAAGAAGAAATAAATGAAAAGTTAAAGCTGTGGAAACTAACTTTGGAAGTACATGAATTTCGTTTAAATAAAAGTAAAACGAAATATATAGAATGTAAATTTAGCAAGAGGTAAACTAATTCTAACATATAAGTGAAAATCAGAGAACATACCATATCACAAGTCACTCAGCTTAAGTATCCTGGGTCCATCATACAACATGACGAAGAAATAGAGGAATATGTAATCAACAGGATTTAAGTTGGGTGGATGAAATGGAGAAGCACTTCAGGCGTTATTACAGATAGAAGACTACCACTCAAGTTTAAGGGTAAATTTTACCACACAGTTATAAGACCAGCAATGTTATATGGGATTAAGTGTTAGGCAATAAAAAACTAACAAAAAATAAAATAAATATTGCAAAGATGAAAATGTTGTGTTGAATGAGTAGACATACCAAAAAGATAGAATTAGAAATGAATATATTAGAAAAGAAGTTGGGGTCACACTGATTGTAGAATCGCGTCTTAGATAGTTTGGATATTTGTGGAAAAGACCTATAAAAGTCCCAGTAAGAAGAGTAGATCAAATAACGAATAATCTAATAATTAGAAATAAAATGAGTATAAAAAACTATGGGTGAAACCATTAAAAAAGATTTAAAATTAAATAGTTTATCTAAAGACATGATTCATAACAGAATTTTATGGCGTCGTTTGATCTATGTGGCCAACCCTACCTAGTGAAAAAAAGTCTATTGGGAAAAGGCTTATTATTATTGTTGTTGTTGTTACATGCCTCCAACAAGAAACCCTTTGAGCTTGAAGTGTGGAAAAAAGCACATGCTCAATGTACTTTGCGCTAAAACTTCATCCTTAACCAAGAGAATTAAGGATAGAAAGAATCAAACTTTAGATCACTTAGTCATAGCCTTTGATAACTTGTCATAAAAGTCTTTGATAACTTGTTAAGGGCCAAGCCAGCTCAAAAGCTCAAGAGCTTAAGTTATTAAGTGAAGGCTAATGAGTAGTTCAAAAATAATCTCAAGCACTTAATTTTGATAACAAGGACGGAATTCTTGAGCACTTGGGCATAAAGGATAATGTTTATGGCCTCAATATGGTGCTCTACTCATGGTTTTCTTTAAGGGCATTCCTATCTCAATTTCGCAAAGAGATCAAGCTCCTTTGTTGCATATTTGACCTATACTTTTTTTTTCCCCCTTTTTTCTCTTCTAGTTCTCTTTTCTTAGTTTATTTTGGAGAGTTTCTTACTTTTTGTAATTATCTTCTTTCTTCAAAAAATTCCATTTTTATTTTTATTTTCTTTTTTTAAAACAGCCAATTGCACTTTTAGTCCCTCTAATTTAATCAGTAAAACAATTTATTCACTTGATTTTCAATTAGAACAATGTTGTCCCTCTAAGTTTATTTATTATGGAAACTTAGTCTTTCTTGTATTAAATAAAGCAATATTGTCTCCCTAAATATTAAATTAAAGCAATTAAAATAATTATTAGATAAGACAATGGCTGAATTTCAATAAGTCACAAAAATAAAATTTATATTTGTGTTCAATTACTTTCTCTTTTTTAAAGATAATTGTCTGTAAGAAATTGATCTAATAGAAATTAGGGACTAAGGGCTGGTACGCAAAAAATTAGGTATAAAAATAAAAATAAAAAGGAAAAAAGTGATTCTGTAAAAAGAAAATGACCTAAATGCCTCCTATTTTTAATGATTGAAAAATGATTAAATAATAATTAATAGATAGTATTAAATAATGATTGAAAATTGATTATAAGGATAAAATAGGTATTTTACCCAATTTTCCATTTCTATTTCCCTTTCCCACCCCATACATTTTAATGAATATACTAGAGGGATAACATTGTTCTTATTGACGCTAGAAGGACTGAATTGTTTTCTTGACTGAACTCAAGGGGCTAAGAGTGCAATCAAGCCTAAAATAATAAAGGCTCTAATGTTATGTCAAGGACTAATATTTTGTCCATGACCAGAATGGAGAGCATTTAGCAGAATTGGCCTCCAAGCTTCTTCTAGTAGCACCAAGTCCCAATGGGGAGACAAGTGAAGCAATGACAAACGCCAGTAAAGGACGAGCCCCAGGTAGGTACCCCTAATTTGGATCCTACAATGGCCTGCAAACAGAGAATTATACTTTCCCAACAAAGTTCTCTCAGATCAGATTCCCAAGATTCAATGGGAATATTTTAAAGGATGGGCCTTTTGTTGCAAACAATTCTTCAAGATAGAAGACACGCCACTTGACCAGAGGATTAAGCTGATAAGCATCCCCTCAAGGGAAAGGCACTGCAATGGCATCAAATGTTCATTAAGAGGAAGAAGGTAGAGGAGCTAACTTGGTTGGAATACATTGATTCCCTAAGCACTTGATTTGGGGACATCGTGAGTGTGGATCCCATGGCAGAGTTGAAGAACCTGAGAAAAGAGGGGTCAGTGGCAGAATACCAGGAAAGGTTCAAAAACTGCTTGCGGAAATTGAATTGACAGAAGAGTTAGCTATTAGCAGTTTCTTGGGAGGATTAGAAGATGAAATCGAAGCCCCAGTGAGGATGTTTAAACCAAGCAACCTGGGAAATGCCATGTACCTACCAAGATTGCAAGAAGCATCCATCATAGCCATTTACAATCAAGCCACAACCTACCCCAAGAATGAAAACACCCCCAAACCACATATATATATCACTTTTGACACCAAAAGCCCAAATCAACCCCTCCAATTGAACTGTTACAAGGGGATAGATGTTAGTTACAAGAGGAATAGGAAGTTAGTTTATAAATAGCTAGGAAAAACCAGTTATCGACAGATAAGAATAACTGATCATTGTAACTACCCTGATCACTCTCATGAGAATATACACAAGAGAGATCAGAAGATGCTGATGTGAATTGACTGAATTATGGAAAAGGGGGGGGTGTCTGATAACAGAATTACCAGAATTTTGGTATCACTGTGTATCATACAATAAGATGTTTAAAACAGTTAGAGCATTTATTTTGACAACCAAGACAAACATGTCTAAAAGGACTTCTAGAAGACAATATAACAACAAAACAGTCCAAGAAAGAAAACTAACAATTTATTTTGAGATCAAGAATAAGCTAAAAAAATGTATACATATTAAATCCACAAAAACAAATCTGAATTGCAAATTGTGGAGATACTTTAGATAAAAATTATAATACCTTCTCAGGCTGGGTCTCAACCCTAGAAAATAGCAGACCCAAACAAAGCAGGAAAACAATTGCCAACGAAGAACAAAGCACAATAGCGGGATTTCTAGCAGCCCATCTTCCATAAGTCCTGTATCCAAAAGCAAAATTTTACTCAAAGGAATAAGTAAACCTAGCAAGTTCTAAAGATGCTTACCCGTAAAAACTGGACATATATCCTTGAACGAGAGAAAGTTGCTTCTCATCACTTGCATGAAGGTCCAGTTGTACCTTAAGCAATAAGAAGTAAAGACAAAAATATTTGATACAACATTTTAATATAGAAATGAAAGAGGTTCAGTGATAAACCAACATACGTATTTAATGTTATTCAAATTGACGTTTGGTCCAATGTTCCACATAAAAGAAAAGGCCTGGTCTAACACTCTAACCATGAATTAAAAAAACATATTTCAAAAGCTTTATTTTTCCAATATAAAAAAACAATTGGGAGTCAAATCTGCAAAATTGAAAAACAGTCTCCAGTATAGTGCAGGCACCTTGCACCAATAAGAAAATGAAAAAATAGCAACACATAATTTGAAAATGTGACTAGACAAGGCAGAAAAATATGGCTAAAATCCCACTTCTTGTTTGCTTCACAAGATCCTACTTACCTGCTTAAGTGTCCCCAGCCTAATAAAGCCTTTTCTACCCTACCCTACCCTTCCTGTAAAACAGTCTCCAGTATAGTGCAGGCACCTTGCACCAATGAGAAAAAGAAAAAAAAATAGCAACACAAGATTTGAAAATGTGACTAGACAAGGCAGAAAAGACAGCTGGACCGCACTTCCTGTTTGCTTCACTAGATCCTACTTACCTGGTCAAGTGTCCCTGCCTTACCCTAAACTATGATATGAAATGAAAGCATAAATCCAATTTTGAAACTAGAATAAAATAATAAACCAAATAATAAAACACGCAGTAAGCATGTAAATGTGACTCGCCTAAGGCAACGGCAATATCTTATTATGTGTAGTGTCTCCTTAGACAACTACTATGTCTATCTTGTTTCCTATAGAAAGTGTGTATCTGCTTAATAACTAGTAAAAAGGCAAATTTCTTTTCTCTTTGAAAAAAAGTGAGCGGGGGATAAAATATATAAAAATTGAGTTCCACAAACCAGACCAGAAGGCACTATTAATGCCAAAAGTAGATATCCTATAATTTTGAAAGTAAAGCTAAACAAATGAACACAAGAGAAAGGCATAATTCAAAAGCTCTGGAACCAGCAATTCAAAGCTAAACCAAAGCAAATTGGAATCTTTCTTCTGGATCTCAAACATAATTTGACATCAAAACAAGTTTGCATTAATTAAACACAACATACCTCTTTGAGATTGCTTTCATCCTTTTGAAGATTACTGATATTGCTTTCATTAGCACCCATATCATTCAACAGTGGTTCCATATTGGAGCCACCTCTCCTCCTTTCTCTTGTCCCTTGAAACCATATCCATCCAAACAACAGAATAACCAATACAATGTAAAATATTACCAATGAAAATTCCAAGCATCGGACCTGCAGGTATCATTGGACAGAAACCAAATTCATAACAGGGATCTTAAGGAAAATGGCAGAGTCTATTTGTAGACAATCATGTGTTCCACTAAATCATTAGACCATTATGTTTATTCATGGTTTGGGGGCATTCATTGAACTCTGTTGTATTGTTTTCTCTTCTAGTCAATAAATCCTTTTCTAACAAAAAACTTTTTTTTAAAAAAAAAAAAGGGCACTAGACTGACTTTACAAAGAAAACAAAAATTAATCACAGAAAAGGAATTAATGTTCATTGTTTAAACCTTTAGAGATCCAATTCTGACAGAGCAGGGATCTTTTTTGTGTGGAGAAGGTTCAGAACCTGAGCACACCGGAGATGAAGGACAATCGCCACAAGAGCAGCCCAGTGAAGTGTCAGTACATGAATAGACAGATGCATTCATAAGTTTCATTGGAGATGAGTCAGGAACAGTTGTCTTAAAATTTATAGAATAAGGTGAACCAGGACCACCAGGAGGTACTTTTTGACCAATAAATGCAAACCATTCTGGCATTAAGAATCAGAAAAAGAAAAGCATTAGAACATGGAGAACAACATGCATGTACCATGCAGATAAAGGAAGATAGCCCAATAATACTTGGCCAAAATATCAGCAGCTACTAAGCCCCAATTTAAGAATATCACACAAGTCCTATAAAAGCAAAAACAAAAAAATAAAGATCTGCTATCAAAATGCTGAAGTTAAGTGGTGTCAAATTAGAACACAACTTTAAGATCAAGCCAGCATCATTTAAGAAATTGATGTCGCGTCCACACTCTACATTAGTTCCATGTGTATATAATGAAGGATACAAACATATTGGTCAAGGTCCTTAAAGACTGAGCACAAGCTAGACTAGGGTTGGCCTTCAAAATAATTCCTGGCATATATGAACTGAAATCTGCCTTGAGTCCGTTTTAGCAAAGTAGCACTGTCACTTAGAAATATTACATGCAAAGAGATTTCTTCTTTAATGACACAATAAGTTCTTTAAGCAGGAATAAAGAAAAGTGCTAGACAAAACAGGGGACAAGAAATCCTCACATTAAAAAAAAGAAAATTCAAACATGTCTTGCATCCAATAATTATCCACTGGTCCCTTTGAATATCAATATCCATCAACAAAACTTCTACAGAATCCCCAAATACAAGGCAATATAATAAGCTAAATATATTATCATCTCCCAAAGTAACAAAGAAGGTAATAAATAATGACTGCTCTTTGAAAAGTAAAATTTGTATTTATGCTATAAAGCATGGATATACCTATTTTCAAGCGTGTCATGTGCTGGACACTGCCACAACACATTGCCCACAGATGTACATACGTGTCAAAAAACATTTATTTTTTTCAGTGTGAGCATGTGCGAAGTCACACAGGACCAGGCTTGAACAAGAATAATCCCAAAAAAAGGCAGAAAGAGAGACTAGAAATCCCCATCCTCATGAGATAATTAAAGTTCTTTCCTGGTGGTGTTTTTATGTACATAAATAATTTGAATAATATAGTTTATCATCTAGTTATTTAGTAGATTTTTTTACAAAAAAATACAAGATACTTGGAATATGGGGTTTTTTTTTGGGGGGAAGAAGAAATATTATTAGAAAAAGAAGAATTTACAACTAGCTAGAGGATAAAAAATCTTCAAACCAGAAAATACAAGCTTAAAATAATACATGGTAACAAAATCCCTAAAGAGCCTAACAGTGTAAAGAGTTGCCCAGTTTCTTTGCATATGGGATAATGTTAGTTGTGCTTTTCATTAGAAGTATATCACTAATAGTAATGAGAAGTGCTTGAAATATTAGGATTTAAATAGGAAACATGTGAGAAGATAATATATATGTGTGTGTGTATGCCATGTGGTGTCATGTTTTATATTTTTTAAAAGTTCAATGTGTCAATGTCTCCTTGTTCATGTCCATGCTTCATAGGTTGCACTCAAGCTCTTGCATCAGTCCGCTTGGATTACAAAGAGTGGACCAGTACAACAAGAGGTGGACAAGCACACTAAGTGGACAAACCAAGCTCTAATACCACTTTATGCAAAGGAGAGCCTCCACTATAAATGGGAGATCTGGATCTCAAACCTATCCAATGTAGAACTCATGCTCCTGCATCACCATTTGTTTGTAGTTTGATATGTCCAAACCTGTACCTTCTGTGTTCTGCTTCAAAATACAATCAACATGCCACAGGAGAAGCATGCTAAACAAAAACATCAAGTTGGCTCCCAATATTCCCATTTTAATGTTCTATAAAACTAGTTATCCCATTCCCAAAGTGTAGACAACATACACAAATACATACCTATGACTAAAAACAAAATATCTTTTGATTTATAAGGATAAAATCACATGATAAAAGAGTTATAGCATTACACAATGTATCCACCCATATTAAAATAAGTTACCTTTAAAATTTCTAGCCCCAGCTCCAATAAAATCTAATGCCCTTGTATTCATCGTCCCAAACTTCACATCCTGGCATGAGTTATATAGACCTTCTCCAAAAGTTTCAGTGACATAGAAATCAATGCCATCCACAGTTTTGTTGCCATTGACCTAAGAACAAAAGATGATCTTCAATATCAACTAAAAATTAGAGTTTGAAGTGAAGTTAGGCTGACTAAATCACACGATAAAACTGAACATTATTCATAAATTTAAGATCTCATTCACATTGATAAGAGAGATTGGACAACTTTGTTGCATTGTTGAGACTCTTAGGCTTATTGATTAGCTTAAGTTTCTCTGTTTAGAAACATATCCTATCCTCCACTCTCATTGTGTTTTTCCTCATTGGAGAGAGTTATTTCTTGGACTCTCTGTGGGTTTCAGCAAATAGTTTTTTAGGGGGGTTTGCCTTGTGGATTTACAAAGGGATTGGAAAGCTCTTTTGAGCTAATGAAGTTGTAATTTTTTTTCTTCGTTTTGGAAGGACTTCTTGTCCTTGTTTTTGTATTGCTCTTCTCGTCAATATATTCCTTTTTCTATCAAAAAAAAAAAGCGTAATATTTCTTCATATATCAAAGAAAAATTGTTAAAATAGCATAAACCAGCCACAACTTAAGCAATGCAGTTTACCAATCCCAGTAATAACGCAGGTTTGCTTTAGTCATAAAATATCACATTTGAAGTTGCAAAAGAACAACTGAAGTTTCAGCAAGGACTTCAATTGTAGATGCTCGCTCTCACCATTTCCTTCTTTCCTAATTTTTGGGGGGTATATTTTCTTCTCTTAACTTCCAGTGAGGAGAGGCATACTTACTGCTCAACTGGTTTCTTCACACACTTGCATGTACACACAACATAATTTGCAATAAAGCTCTACAATTTATCTACAGAGTTGATAGATTAAAGATACATATCAAGTGAACACGTGGAAATTTTGACACCACATCATCCAAAGTGTAATAGACAGCACAAAAACCTCAAGAATAGAACCTAACTGCCAGAAAGTTTTAGCAAACAGGGTGAGCATGAATTTAGGAGGAAAACAAAGACAAAGGCTGGAATCTTCATATTACAAGCACATGATGGAGTTTCTTAAGCCTGGAAGCATTGAATTCAAGTCTATAACCATAAAGGGTATACCTAAATAGATAAATTGGAGCAGTAGTATCACTTTGAAACAATTTTCACGAAGTAAATGCCTGACCTCAGAAATAGCAGTGACGTTGATGAATAGACTCTGATTAGGAGAGCAAGAAAGTTCACAGAAAAGATTTAGAAAGTTCCTCAAGCATGCTGGACAGCCCACAAGAATTGGTATTGCCTGCAAGATAATGAGTGTGTTCCTGTTATTTACACCATAGTGAAAAACAATATAAACAAAACATGGGTCATTATATCAAACATTTAATGTTCATATTCGTAAGTATTATAATGAGAACAATAAAAGCAAAACTAGATTTACTACAATGATCCTTCCAACATAAGCTCTTTCTCTATATTCTCCTTCACCATATTATTCCTAATTTCCTATAATAATCAAACAAAGTGAAAAAAGCACATTAGCCTGCAAATGCTTTTTCTTGCACCATTTCTCTTCTCACTGGGGAGATGAGGGGAGAAGAAAAGACAATGGAAAATAGTTTACTTTGCACTCAATGAAAACTCTGAGCAAGAAGGAAAATGATAGCTCACAACTACGTGCTTCCCTATAACAAGCAGACTTGCTCTAGCCTTATAGTTTCAGAGAAAATTATGACATCATCATCATGAGGAATACTATATGAGACTGAAATATGTATAAAATGATAACTTGCCTGTTGAACTTGTGCCCTTAATGTATCAAATTGGGTCTCTGTACAACAGACATTTCCAGTTATGGCTGGACACAAACTTTGAATTTTAGCAGATAGTAGCTCATCAGGCTGCAAAGCAACGGGAAGCAGTTCAAATGACCAGTTAACATGACCATCATCAGAATTCACATTTTTCAGGTCCAGCCAAAGGAAGGGAAGAGTAGAGCTCATATGTGAGTGTTATGTAAACCAAAACAGGACTAATACCTTTACAGAAGGGGAACTGTATGGGCAGTTCAGAACTTTCCCATCACTACGTTCACCACATATGTCATACATTGCACAGTATTCATCAGAATGCTTGCCCCTAAACAGCAACAGAATCAATCAAAGCAATCTTGGCCTTACAATGAAAAGAAAATAAGTTTTCGTAACTCTACACATAAAATAAAGTTTTCATTAAAGGCCAACATAATTATATTGGATAAGAAGAAAATCAACCCAAAAGAAAAAAGGCACACATTCACAGACACACACAAAAGGAAAAGTGGCTCATTAAAGGGAGCACGAAAAAAAAATCATTCTAAGGCATAGATGTACAGTTATGAACATAGGAGTTCAGAAGTAACTTCCTTTATGCTTTACAGACAAGCAACCAAGAAATACTTCCAGAAGGACCACAAATCATTTGTAGCATAGAGACTAATAAATCCAAGGACCCAAGAAAAGCTTTAAATCAATGACCATATATAAGTAAGTAGCATTGCACCAAGACAAGATTTACATGTAATAAGGAATTCCCTTGTCACAGTAGCTACTCTCTACTTATTGGCAACAGTAGGTATTATGTTCTCTAACATGGTACAGATGCTCCAGGACCGTGTACCACCAAACAGACAACCATTGATAAAAAGATGAATAGTAACATATTCAGATGAACTTTTACCACAATTAGGTGGTATCAGGAGGCGCTGGTATCAATCCGACACCATACCAGGAATAACTCCAGGTACAAAGGAATGAATTGCAAAGGAAAAACTAAACGCTGTTGCCCGATTCTAACGGCTTGGATTAGGTAGCCTTACCTAGATGTACCATCGGAAAACAAAAGAGCATGTGAGTCAGAAGTGGCAGCCCTCGGGAAAGATGAACACAGTAGTAGCACCTGCATATTCAAAACATTTTGTTTAAGTTCAAGTCGCTGATCGATTAATAAGATGGCATTAATACCTTTCTTCCATGTGTTGACAGTTTTTTTTTTTTTGGGGGGGGGGGGGGGGGGGGGGGGGGAGAGGGGGGTGTGGGAAAGAGGAGACAAGGCAACGCAATACTACAACTTCAAAATAAGGGGTGTATGGAGCCCCAGCTGGGGCTTGTTGTGTCACACAGGTACCCATACTGTGATCCAAGCTTAGATTTGCAAGCCAATCATACAAGAGTTGCACTCTCTAAAAATATGGCGAACTTTCACTTCGCAATGATGCCTGATGATACTTTATCACTTGCAAATTGTTCGCTTTAGTACTTATGTTAAGTAATGGAACCCGATGATCAAGCGGAAATAGCATATTCCAGGGAATCTCAAAAAGTAAATCATAAACCTGATCAATAATTATTTATGTTTGCCAATGAGAAGGGCAAAGATCAGAAAGGAATTGAATTCTTGCCTGGAATAGAAACGCAGCAGCGACGATACTGACAGAAGTACCCATATTCTCCTCTGTTACGTGAAAGCAAGTAGGAAGGTTATCAGCTAGACTGATGGAGTAACCCCTATAAGCACCAGAACAGGAACTCGTAGTAGGTCGGAGTTTTTGGTTGCTTCGTCTCGAATGGGATTGTGATTCTGCAATAATCTCCCGTGCATTTAAGAACCAAAAAAAAATTAAAATTCTAAGCAAAGCAAGCAAATTAAGCTGAAACGGACACGCTCCATAATCATAAACACAATTATCTCGATGACTCACAATTCTTCAAGTTTCAGAGCAGGAATCCTTATTAAAAGTCGGTCAACACTCATTGTTCTACTTTCTGTGACGATGATGCGAAGCATTTTATCTTTAGCTCCGTTTTGGTAACCAAGTTGTCCTCGATTTTCACATGAAATATTAATTATTAAAAAATTACATTAGATGGATTGATTTAACCGAAAATTTTCTTCGTAATTTTGATTCATTCAACCTTCCAAATTACCTAAAAAAATTGATTAAGAATTAGTTAAATTAGTCAAAAACGGACAAAATCAATATAGATTGGCTGGACTTGACATTTAACCCCTTTTGTATTTTTTTTTTTTGGAAGTCAAAATTGAAAATTTATCATATTCAGAAAAAACCTTCACCTAAGTTATTTATATAAATTTATTATGATATTGAAATGTTTTAACTGATTTTTTATTATTAAATATTTGTATATATTTTAAATATATTTTATGAAATATGTGTTAATTTTATTGTAAAATATTATTTATTTTTATATAAATTTTAAAAATATACTTTGATCTTAATTTGATCAAAATTGAATTATTAAACTATAAATTGTTCCTTATGTCAGGTGAATAATGAATCAATTTTTTGAAAGAATGTAGCAAAAAAATGAAATGGTGAATAACTCAATATATTGTTCAACCTTTAACATAACCAAATTGTCAATATATTTTATAAATAATTATTAAGTATTACAATGTTTAATTTATTATTTTAATTTTGGCCAAAAATTTTTTTATTTTTACTAATTTAACACTAAAAACTATTTACGTTCACTATTATTATGTTATATTTAATACGTTATTAATATATTTAGTATATATATAATTTTTAAAAATTGCTAATAACAATCTTAAAAATTTTAAACGAAACAGTAAATTGCTTTATTTTTTATTTTCTCTTTAATTCAGTAACGATTCAATTTTTGCAACATTGAGCTATATCTATATTTGATTTTTGACATTTCGCAGTTAAAGTTGGAGTTAGTGTGTGTTTAATAATGAAATCCAGTGCTCCTATATTTTTGTAAAAATTAATGGTTTTAATATGTAAAGGAAATATAATACTATTGCAGTCATTCCAATGATGGCATGTTTTCATCTTAAAAGGTGGATCAGCGGAACATTTAACCATCTTTTAGATGAAAGAAAAAATTATAGATGTTTTTTCATTAGATCGGATCAAAATTTCTTGCAGGTATTGGATCTTATTTAGTGAAATGATTGTGTAAGTTTAGAGTCTTCATATATATAACCACAATTTAAAAAGTGAAATACACATGAATAATCATTGACGAGAAAGTTACAAGAATTTTATAAGTTTGAGTTATTGTTCAATAACCTAAATAAGTATTTAGATTATTTATATAATGTTTCTTTTACTTTCAAAATAGTACTGGTTCATGCATCTTAAAAGTACATTTCCTCTAAATATAAACCTTCTTTTTTTTTCATGGTCAGACTCTAAATACCAACTTGTAAACATATATTATGAGAATAATTGATGTCATATTTTGTAGCTATAGACTTCACGGTTCTGTAGAGGTGTTCGCAAATGCCAGCTTGTCATCAAATTTAAGTCACAACATCAACTCCCTGTAAAAAATGCTTTTGATTTTCTGAGACCAATATATTACATGTCACTCACTCAAATTAGAAAGTACAATTTGTTAGTGAAGAAGGGAGGAAAACAAGAAATGGATACAAGAATCACTGTTCACTAATGTTGCAGAGTCGAAAATATGGGTTATCAAACATAAGATATCTGGACCAATACGATTTATACTTGGAAACAGCAAGATTCAACCATGGTTTGTAGTTTCCATTGTAATGGATGACAGCAGCATTTTCAATCTCTGTTAGATTCAAAGCAGGGTCATAGCCAAGTCCCAAAACATGCCAGCCTCGATCCAATGGATAGGTAAGATTATAAAAGGTGATTAGTCCTGGGGGCAAGGTGCCCAGTTTCCAAAGAGTTCTGTCCTCATTCTGCCAAAAAGAAAAATCATCATCTCTATACGTGGTATAAAAAGAAAGGTCAAAATGCAAAGAGCTCCCTTCAAATTGGAGGGTTATGCAATTTTCTCTCCCTCAACTTTAAACGTTGATTATAAACCCTCAGACTTCCAATTTTGTACAACATAACTCTTATGTTAACTTTTTTATCTAAAACCTTATACCCACTTGTCCATATAGCTTGAAAGAGGCCAAGCCAACAAAAATTACATCCAAAATACCATTCAAAATGATAAACAAGGACTTTTTTGTTGCAAAAAATGCGAAAGGAAATAACCAAAAAATACCTTGTTTGCTAGAATGCCAAGTAGGGGTGTACATCGGCCCGGTTGGCCCTAGGAGCCCGCCCTAGCCCGGTCTAATCGGACCGGGCCGGGCCGGGCTAAAAGTATAAATGGGCATAACTTTAAACAAAACTACTCCGGGCCGGGCCGGGCCACGGGCGAAGGTATGTTCCGCCCAACTCGCCCTAATAGTTACTTCTTCTTTTTTAGTTATTAATATCTTGTCATCTTATTTTTTTTATTTTATTTAATTATCTCGGTATACTGCAATTTTTATTATTTATTCAAATATTCTTTACTTCTTAATTATTTTTATCATTGATGTGAATCCTTACTGATATTTTTTTTGTTAAATAATGAAAATATATATATTTACCTAAGACTAATTATGTTAGTATATCTTATATTTTATTTGATAATACTAGATTATTTTTTTATCACTGATACAAATATAAGAGTTCTAAAAGTCCATTGTTTTGAAATATATGCCTATAAGTTTGTGTAAAAATATTTTTATATTACAAGTATCAATTCATTAAAAAAAATTAATTTGGGTGGCCCTAACCCGCCCTATCCCAACATAAATCAGACTTATTAGAATTGAATAAGGCCACAGGTATAAAAACAAGTTTCATGTCTTAATCGGGTCAGGTATCAAATATACTAGATGTTCAGTTTGGTTTTATCCATGTACAGTCCTACTTATTCGGGCCGCCCTAAAATCGGGCTTCTCCAGGTCGGGCAGGGCTACGGGCATAAAAATACGCTCAAGACTCTAATCGGGCCGGGCTCCGGGCCAAGCATCGCCCTGACCCGGCCCTGCCCATGTACACCCCTAATGCCAAGTCAAACATATTTTCCTCTTTTAACTTACATAGACAAGTGGTATTAAGATTTTGGACCAAAAAATTGATGGAGGGTTGTGTTGTACAAAAAATAAAAATTTGGGGGACCTATAGTCAATTTTTAAAATTAAAGAGAGTAAATTACATAATCTCCTAAATCGAGAAAATTCTTTGCATTTAGCACCAAAAAAAAACACTATCTACAGGCCAAGAAAACAGAAAGACAACCTTAATAAAACTGAAATTAGTGTTTGTTAACAAAATCAACATGAGCATGTACACAATAAAATCCTCAAGAAAAAAATTTTAAGGGCAACCAGTTTCTCATAATAATATTCATGGAAAATCAAACGCTGAAAGTGATAATATATCATTGGACAATAATTTAGGCCATACTTAGAGAAATAAGAGTTGGTAAAACTTACCATATCTTGCCACCGATGATATATTCCAGTGATGTTTCGTTTCTTCCACTCCTTCAAGTCAAAAATATTCATTCCAAATGCCCAGCCACAAGCATTTGGACTGAAATTACCGAAGATCAGTGGATTACTAAAGTTTAGGTATTTATCAAACCTATGGAAGCTCTCTTTGCATGTCTCCACTGCACCATTCACCATCCCTTCCAGATCAATGGACCAAAGAGGTGTCAAATCCTTCTGCACAACAATGTCATCATCCAGGAACAAAATTTTGTCTAGTTTCGGATAAACTTCAGGAAGGTAAAACCTTAGGTGATTCAGCATGGACAAATATTTGGGATTTCTATATTTTAGATTGTCAGATCCAACAGAGAGGGAGGAAGGATGATTAGCTTTAAAATAATACTCCTTAATTCTTGCTGATTCAAGCTGACGGAGAACAGAACAATATGAGGAATTCAACCACTTGAAATCATCAATATTTTGAACTTCAACAGTAGCTTTAGCAGGGGGGTTGATAAGAAACCACATTCTCATTGCTGCGAAATTCAACTTATCAGTTACTATATGGAATACATGCTTCCCTGGTTCCTTTGCATTCTGCACAGTAGAATTAACAACCACTGATGTAGCCAGTACATTATCAGAAAAGATAGCATAGTGGTAAAGAGATGGATCTTCAATCTTTTCTTTGTCAAGATTTCCTTTTTTATGATAACCCTGCAGGAAATAATTCGCTGCAAGTTGCAGAGGGAGGCAATGCAATGGTCTGGGCACAGTTTTGGCAGCTAGCTGAATTAAGAATGCACTCCTTTTCTTCTGTATATTAACACTCTCTTCAGTTGACTGAAGCATCACCCTTAATTTCCTTGCCACTAAAAGGCAGTCATGGAGCTGGTCCTTTGCCATAGATAGAACGCAACCCATAGCTTTTGCTCGATCAAGTGCACTTGGAAAAGCAATAAAAAGAAACTTCAAATGAAAATTAGACCAATCTAATATGCCGGAGAAACAAAACAAAGGACTAAGTCAAATACCTAGGGTGAAGCTCCGCATCAGAACTAGCTTCTCCAATAGCAAGCTGACTTTCTCTGGAGTGTTTTACAAGAGCATTGTAAAGAACAGTTTTGTTCTTAGCCTTTGCAATGTTGGTATATGCTTTGGCCATTATTATTTGATCTCGCATGAGTTTCAGAGTTGAATCAGAATTTGGATTTTCATATTCTCTTCTCCATATACTGAACTTACCCTTCACAGTGGGTATAAAGCTTTCAGCGCTTTCAATTGCTTCTGCTACAATTTTGTTGTCAGTTTCTTTGTCTTGTTGAATAAGCTGAGCAGCACGAGCTTTCCTTCTTTCTTGCCGCATTATCTAATGGATGAGAAACTATTAAAGAAGCTTAAATCAACAGAAAATCCATAGAATGGAACAAACACTTGTTTAATTTCCTTTTTTCTTTTGGCCAAGTTGAAATAAATACAACTTCGGTAATTACCCGGCGCTTGGTCATAACTGGGCTCATTGGTGAAGTACGAGGATAATTATCTCTGATTTCTCCAGAATAATGTTCATCTACAGACTGCCCAGGATTCTCTCCAAATCTTGAACTAGTGCGAAATGAATCCACCAGCGCCTGAAAGTAAATCAGATTATGAATATTATTGTCAGTCCAGGAAGCACCAATACTCCAAAAAAGGGAGCATACTTATGCATACCATACTTTAGCATTCGTATCCAGATTCTTTTTTGGGTCCAAAACATTTTGATACGCACTAATACATTTCAAAACATGCCAAAACAGCTCAAGAGTTTATAGGAGATCTTAGTAATGTAAATGGAGATGAAAATTGCATTTAATTTAAATTGGAAACTTTAACTTGTTTTATACTTTTATTTATAGTTTGTTATAGACATCTTATTTTACTTTTGAAATTCTTATTTAAGACTCAATTTTCCTTTATACTGTTTATTTTTTCATGTATTAATTTGTTGAATACATATATATACACCCCACGTTTCTATATCCTAAAATTTTAAAAATTGTCATACCCCATATATTGTATGATGTCATACCCGATACGTATCAGTGCTTCTCAGCCATCAATGGTTAAAGACTGAAAATGACTGCTCAATTTGTGATGCCATACACTTTAATTGAGAAATGAAAAAATAAATATTTTGCAGCAGTTTATGCTTTTCACAGATAATTCCTACTCGTTACTAGTTCTTGTACTGAATAGCAACAATCTGAATTGAAAATTTTGATGAATTCAAACTGAGGTACCTCAGAGCTCTTTTGCAGTTCAAGGTTTCCATCAATATGGTTTTCCCAGATCCAGGAATCAGATAAGTCCCTCATTTCCATCCTTGCAAGTCTAATATTACCAGAAGTATCACTGTACGTTGCAATAATGTCAATGTCCTGTAGAAAATTATCACTCTATAAGCACAATGTTGGCTCCAGTGAATATAATAATGATATCCAACAATACCTGTTCATCTGGATAACTGCTGACTCTAGTGGCAGAAATATCTCGTTTCTGCTCACACAACAATAGTAGTATGGTCAACAAGCGCAACATGTGCACAATTAGATAGGCATTGTACAATGGAATGATTCAATGCATGATAGACCCATAAAACTATATCTTAAGACCAATACTTCCTTAGGTTCAGATAGTTCCTATGTTCATCCATATATCATCAACATGACTAAAAACGAAGCAAAAACCATATAGTAAATATATAAACCTCATTGCTTCAATTCTTTATATTCACTTAAAACAGCAGGAGCACTGCATATCAGAACTTGGCTGAAAAATGCATGTGCTTAAAGATGAAACATCGGGTGTTTACAGTTAACTTTGAATAGGATATGCATGTTAGGCCTACATTGTTATTGAGAAAAAACCATAGAGGTATACAGTTATTAGGAAGGAAAAACATATAATAAAGGACAAATGCATTCCCATCTAAGATTAAAACCTTTATGCGATGACTTTGCTCACAATCATGCAGGGCCAAAGATCCTCTGATATCTTTTTGACTGTAAAAAAGCATGATAAAAGATGTCAAAAGTTTGGTAACAATTGTTTTGCTTTAGAGAGAGAAGGGAAAGATATTGAAGTATTAATAGCTAAAGTAAGATCGTTAACAGCTAAAAAGTGTAATAAATCAATGGACTCGGTTGAGGAGTGACATTACTTAGTCGAAATATCTGACGAATCAGTTTGTACAACAGCAACGTGAAACAGAACCTACACAGTTAATTGAAAGAGTGAAATCTGAATCATTGGGTCATATAGATGAAGAAACGGGAAGCGATTTAAGAAGTAATACGGTCCATGTATAGGGTTAACTAGTTTATACAGACTGTTGTAATCCATGAAAGACTCAATAGAGATATTTTCCTTTTTTCTAATTCTAGTTTGCCAAATAAAACAGTTCAACATGAGAATTATTTTAAAAACATTAGATACTTAATTACAGGCAGATGGATCGATCTTAAAGATCGGGAATTATAGGGAGGTGTAGACCCTAAAAATCCAAAGAGAATTCACAAGGATGTTTCAATCATAGATTTGATCCAAGTCCCAGAAAATGTAGAGAAGAGAAAAAGAAAGAGATTACCAATAATATAAAGAATATTTGAGGAGAATTGAAGTCCATGACAAGCGTAGAATGAATGAGAGAGACAAAGTTTCAGTAGGAATGAATCAAATTGCAGACTCCATATTGTTATTCCTCGAGTTGGTGATTAGTGGCATCTATTGACAACGAAGTCTTAAACACAGCGAGGGATTCTACCGTTAAGAAGATACTCATCGTCGTCGCTTTTGACGATTGACAGGGAGAGGTATGCGTGTTTAAGGAACCCAACTAGACACCGAATTAAATTACCTGTTTGATTTGATTTTATTATATAATTTGGTTTTTTTTCCTTTTAAAAAAATTGTTTTATATGATTTATTCTTCAAATCAAACAATGAATGACGTCTAATCATATACATTTATACATAATATAGCATATAAGTATAGCTATGTTTTTTATATGAATTCCAGTGTATATTGTGTATTTAGTATTTTTATAGTTGATTTATTGTCACTTAATTACATTATAGTATAGTTAATATTAAAATTTTTAAGAAAAATAAGCTTTTTCGGAGAATAAAAAAATAATTACAATATATAAAACAATAATAATTTTATTATTAAAAATGTACTTTTTTGCCAGAAAAATGCGCTTTATTTATATTTTGAACATTTTTATAATATTTTAAGATTATTATTAAGATTAAGTAATAGTTTTAATTTTTAAATATACTGAAATTGCAAGTAATACGCATGCAATAACAAAAATTTTCATCGTTTTAAAATTATCATTATTATTAGCATCGGAAAAAATAAAATGATTACATTTGTTAAAATTAAAACAACAAAATATCATGTGATTAAATGGTTACAAAACAAACGAAGGTATTGAATGAAAAAAGTATATAAAATAAAACTGTTTTAGATCATATTACAAGGTATATTATTCTATCTCTCTATTAATACACACACACACACACACACAATTAATTCTTTATATTTCTTATTTTCAAGTTAACAAAATATAATCATCAGCCCATGCATACCATGCAATTATAAATTACTCAATAAACATAAAAGATTATATCTAAAATAAGAAAATTAAACATTACAAGAAATTATATTGAAAGGGAAATTAAACTTTATTATTTAAATTAAAGTTTAATCATAACTTTTATATATAAATGTTAAAAGTAACAAAACAATCCCTTATCTTTCACAAAAAACAAATACAAAGGTTCAATTTTTATAAACACTAAACATGTATAGGGTACATGCTAATCTCTTTCACCTATTTATCCTCAATTCCACACAATTCTCACTAATTGACACGATACAAGAGGAAAGAAGAGAATTCCTTAATACCCAATTCACTTCACCTCCCAATTAGCCTTAATTTTCCAACAATTCTTGCCTCTCTTCATTGTGTAGGGCATCGAAAACCCTAAACACAACTTGTGCTCTAAGGCAAAAACGCGATGGCCTTCAATTTTGAAGCTCTACAACCACAAAGCCCTTCTATGGCCATTAATTTTTCTTTGAAAAAAAAAAAGGCCCTAGCAACATAAAATGTTGCAGACGTAGCAAGAACTCTCAATGGGTTCTTTTAGCAGAACTAAAATGTTAGCACTCCTCCACATACCCCACACGTGTTATTTAATGTTTTTGTTAACGAGGGCTTAAACTTTTACTTTTCGTGAAAAATGAGAGGGATATATTGTCACATTTTAAAGTTGACAATGATAAAGTAGATTTTTCCTTAATATTAAAATGTGTTCTTATTATCGTATGCTAAACGTCTCCTAAAAATAGATTTCATTACCAAGAAAGGAAGTAGAGTGAAACAGCAGTTAGTACCAAGGAGCCTTTATATGACGTAAAAATTTAGTGAGTCCTCAAAACCACAAACTCATAGAAGCTACTAACATGATATACATTTACAGCACTAACGAAGTAATAAGTGATATACCGATACAAATCTCTTCGCTACTTGCAAGAAATAAAAAATGATGAATTGAGGTTTGAGGAGTGTTGGACGCGAGACAAATGAATAGCACACCAAATGGTTATAGCCTGCAATTATTCATTCAGCGATTGGGTGGCCTTACTTGCGATGAGTTTGGATTTGGAAGGTGCACAGATTGCTGAGCTTGACCTTGACGGGGAGGCTCAGCTTTGTCATTGGCAGCTTGAATCCGCTCCAAGTTCTCCAAAACTTGCTTCATTGATGGCCGTAGTTTGGGCTCAACTGCGATACATTTTAAAGCAAGCTGAGCTATACGAAATGCTGCTTTGGATGGATATTTTCCCTCCAACCGAGAATCCATAATGCTCTTGAGTTTTCTTCTATCTTGTAGGTATGGTTTGATCCAGTCCACTAGACTATGTTGCCCAGTTGGACGGTTGGTATCAAGTGCCCGTAGCCCTGTCAGCATCTCAACCAAAACAACTCCAAACCCATACACGTCACTCTTTACATATAGATGCCCTATATACATATAGTAACAAACAAAGTAACAAAGAACATAAACAAGTAGGACTAGTTAAAGAGCAGCATGAACTCGAAACAATGCAAGAGTCATTGAGACAAGTTACCTGTGGCCACATACTCAGGAGCCGCATAACCATATGTGCCCATCACCCTCGTTGTCACATGGGATTGACTAGCTGAAGGACCCAATTTTGCCAAGCCAAAATCTGACATCTTTGCATTATAGGACTGTAGAACAACGAGCATTTATATCAGATCAGATTTAACTTGTGCTCCCAATGGGAAATATACTTTCTAACATTGCTCATTATATTGTTCAGGACTAGCTTTTCCGTACAAAAACAGGGTCAACATGATGGGAGGATGGTAAAATGGTAGTAGCAATACAACTCTTTGTGCATATATATTTTGCTCAGAATTTATCTAACAGAACTCACCCCATCGAGCAATATATTGGAGGCCTTGAAATCTCTGTAAATTACTTTCTCAGATGTGTGCAAGAATGCCAGGCCACGGGCCGCTCCAATTGCAATCTTAAGCCTTATGTCCCAAGGAAGTGGCTGAACAGCAGAACCCCCTGCACAAGTAAAATAATATAGCTATTGGTTGGTATGATGTACTTTTTATTTGGCAGATTATTTCATGTTTGAACTTCTACACTTGGGCCAATGCAGTGATGTTTAATTTAAGTGGGTACTCACTTCCAAATAGATGATTTTCCAAACTGCCCTTTTGCATGAATTCATAGACGAGAAGCAGTTCTGTCTCCTCCCAACAGTATCCCAAAAGCTTAACAAGGTTAGGATGAGAAAGGCGTCCTAGAAAGTTTACCTCTGACTGCACCACATGAACGAACAAATAATGTATTAACAAATCGATTAAGTCTATAGTTAGAAAAGTTTGATAAAAACAGGATACATTTTCCCTACAAGTCATGGCCGTTGTGGGCTGAAGAGAGAGAAGAAAGAGGGGGATTATAAATCAGTACATCGATTTATAATAAAACAATGATACACACACTTAAAGCTACTCCGTACACATTATTACAATTTATTTGCATGTGATGAAACTCATCAATCCTATTCAACATGGACTCAAATTTATGAGTGTGAAGTGTATATATTTCACAGATCAAATCCGCAATTCCACTACTATTCCCTGCTGAATGCCACCATTAACAAAATGAAAAGGGGAGGACGAAATGCAGTACTGCGTATTTAACCTTTGTTAGTCATGTATTTTCTGATATTTAAGTGATGGAGAGCAAGAAGCACAACTAGAAGTGCAATCAATTGATGCATTCAGTTATCAATTGCGGGCCTGGTTTAAAACATGGTTGAATGGCAGGGATGGGTCACATAACAAGAAAAAATATAACACAAAGGATGTTAGATCGGATTTGGACATTCTTATGTGTGAGTTTATGTTGCACAAAACAAATATCTGTCTAAAATAATTTCCCTTCCCATCTGTTTTTCCTGTTCTCCCAACATTAAGCAGACGAAAATTAAGATAAACACCATTAACTTGACTGCTAAATCAACAGTTAAGACCCAATGGAATGTAAGGATGTTATATGAATAAGGAACGCACACAGATACCTAGCAAAACTTTAGAAGAATTACCTGCCACTCCTCAAACCCCTGTAAGCTCTCTGAGTTCAATTTTTTGACAGCAACGACTGTTCCAATTCCATTTTTTGACGCTCCCTTCTCTTCAAGCCATCCCTTGAAGACTTTTCCAAAACCTCCCTCTCCAAGAACTGTATCAGATCTAAAATTCTTAGTTGCAGCCTTCAATTCTGCAAAAGTGAAGATCCTCAAATTTGGGGCAGGTAAGATCTGCCCATTTGGATGAGCTTCATCACCACTAGACACCGAGAAATGGCTATCTGTGGAGCTGTTACCACTTCCAGAAGATGTAGTACTGCTGGTCGTCCGAGATGTTCCCCTTGTAGCTTCAAAATAGAAGAGGGAGGAATAATAAAGTTAATATTTTCTAGTATAGCAATACAGCATCGATTACCACGGAGATTGAAGGCATTCCAACAAACCCTATATATGAGAAATCAAATAAATCTTTCAAGATTAGAAGAAAAGAGCAAAGCCATATCTCAATGGTGTACCTGTACTAAGTTGACCGGTTGTGCTTGGGGTTGAGTTTGGCTTGTCAGCTGGAGAACCCCAGCAAATCCCCATTTGAATCTGGCAGAAATTGATAATAGATTGCCGTACCCAGACTGTCCTTGATATTACTTGTGTTCCGAGGGTAATTCAACTCCAATACCCTGATCAAACCATTCTTCTCCGAATACCCTGGTTTTGTCCCTTTTTTTTTTCTTTCAATTTCTTTGTCTCACTCTGTTTTGATATTTGTATGATACAAGAAGATTTACATTTTTTTTTTAATACGTAGGTGGGTGCTTAAAGTCTCAATGACTCAGTCCAACGGAAGAAGGTTGACAGCTTCGCAGGCAATTGTGAGCAGCAACGGCATCCTAAAGTCAACTGCCGTGGCTAAGGGATCATTACTCGAGTCAGAGAGAAGAAATTCTATTCAAAGAAATCAGACGGGACGGACATAAATGCATGACCAATGAGACAATAAAATAAAAATAAAAGACAACTGTATCAGAAATAAGAAATTTAAAAAATAAACGAAAGGTGTCAACTCTAAGCGCTGGTTTGGTTACGCAGTAAAAAGGAAAAGAAAAAAATAATTTTTTTAATAATTATTATACTTTTGGTTATCATATATAATTTTTTATTATTTTTAAAAATATAAAAATTATTTTTTATCAATCTCATACATTTTTTTATTTTTTTATTTTTACTTAACAATTATATACACCAATCAACTCGTAAGTATCTATTCCTAGTTATCCTTACCTCGTAGACACGGGGCTCCTCTAGATGCACCGCTTCGATCCCGCGAAGTTAGGATTTGGACTATTACGAGGGATTTCTTCGGCTGAAGTCTGACGGAACAACTTTGAAGGATGATGGAGAAAACAACTTGCAATTGCAGACTACCCTCTGTTATTCCTTTGTTGATCCAAAAAGGCTCTGATTTTTAATACTCCAAGTTTTAGACGAGTCAAACATGAATTTGGCGAGACTTCTAACCAAAAGAATGCCTCCTTGGGATAAGTACTTGCTACCTAAGAATTCATTAATTTGTAATTTTAAAGATGAACTAATAATTTGTAATTTTAAAGATAGACGAAGAAGAATACAAAGGAGAGGAATATAAGGGTCCGTTAATGATGAAGTGAATGTAAAATATAGATAGATAAAAATATGTGAGATAAAAAATAATTATTTTATTTTTATTTAAATAATAATAATTTAATGAATAAAATAATAAATATAAAAATATAATAAATATTATATAAATTATATAAAAAAAATACGACCATTTGGCTGTGAACCAAACAGAGCTTAAATATTAAAATTTGGCTTAAATTCTTTCTCTCTGCGTGTGCATAAGAGAAATTTTAGTTAGCCATATAAGTTACATTTGTCTTTCTAACTCTAATATATTTGAATATTAAAAAAGATTAAAATACAAAGAATCTTCTCCAATTTAAAAATTATATAATTTACTTTCCTCAACTCTAAAAATTGACTATAAAATTTTAGACTTTCAATTTTATACAACAAAACTTTCTATTGCTTTTTCTATTCAAATTCTAAAATAATTTATTCATATAAACTGAAAAAACTAAATTAAAATAGAAACCATTAACCTATCATCCTAAGTGATAAAAAAGAATTTTGTCATTTCCTTTTAAATTTTTTTATAGTAAAAAAAAACTGTTATTTGCTACCTAAGATATCGAGTTGAATGTTTTTTTCATTAACCTGATCTTTTTCAATTCATACAGATAAATAATATTAAAGTTTTAAATAAAAGATTAAAAGCATTTTGTTGTATAAAACTGAAATTAAAAAAAAATTATCAATTTTTAAAATTAAAAGATAAATTACACTAACGGAAAAATTCTTTGCATGGTAAAAGACATTCTGAGCTTGTGACATGCAAGCCACATTCCATTTACGGTGTTAGGCCCGTTCCATTGACAGGGTTAGACCGAGCTGATTTTATAAATCAAATCTCTTTTAACAGCTCTAGTTGTATGTATGTCTAAATAAAATAAGAAAATAATTGCTCTTGGTGAACACAGTCGGAATTCAGAAGCATGATCATTATTCAATCTATTCAAGTGGAATTCCCTTCAACGGGACCCTAGGAAAAATTTCAACCAACAAGCTTAAAATATAAACAAATTTTCACATTCTATTCAAAAAAGGAAGCGGAGTTCCACACAATTCCCCTTCCTCCCAAAAGAAAAAAACAAAAAAACAAAACAAAACAAAAAAAGAAGTGGGGAAGAAGAAATACACTATATTAAATACAAAGAAAACATTACAATTAAGAGATCCCAAATAATAACACAGACAATTCACTCCAACGGAAGCCGCAGTCAAAGGCCAGAAGACATAATAATGCACGTATGGTGTAGTTATCCAACCACAAGGCCACACTAAAAAGCGCTCCAACTATCAGAACCTCTTCGTGGAGTTTGACTTTCAGATGATGACCTAAATGGTCCAGAGCCAAAAGGACCTGAGTCATCAAAAGCTGGAAAGCCATGACCCTGATCAAAATCTCTACTGCCGCGGACTGAATCAAATCGTGCTAGTGTATCCCGCGAATGGAAAAATCCACTATCATGTGTGCTGAAAGAATCAAATCCTGAGTTGTCAAAAGCAGGTTCCGACCACTCTCTAGACCTCCGTGGGGAGGTGCCTGAACTGAAAAGAGGCGTGCTTGGAACAGAATCATCAAATCTGAATCTATTGCTCTTCTGGTGGGGATCACTCTGTTGTGGTGAACCAGTTTTAATGAGGTTGAGGCCCCATTCCTCAGAATGAAAGAAATAGTTGTCTCCGGCTCTATCAAGATCTGTGTCCTATACATATGCCCAATAGTGATCAATAAAATGCTAGAGTACCTAATGATCAAACACGTACAATACAATCAACTTTAATTGATAAATTTTGGGAGACCAAGTACAATGATAGATGGTGAGGGTTCAGCAGAGTGGGTATTACTTGACACTATATCACACCTAGAATAAGTTCTTTTGCATTCTATTGTCTGCAGATCTAATGTCTCATTCAGATTATACTATGCTTTGTCATTTCTCCATCATTTCCAGTGATTAAGTATCTGGCATCAAGCATGCCTAAACAACAAACTTCGATTATTATATATTTTCCACCAGCACCCTGAAGCAGGTAATCTTCTACGAGCTCCAAATTCCCCATGCTCAAATCTATATGCAGTCATAACTATCATGTGAATAAATCAGCCAATCCGGATTAATACAGACCACTTATTTAAGAAATTAACATTCAATAACCACTGGGATACCCTACTCTCCTAGCCCACTATTTATACAAATACAATTTTTTTGCTCTTTCATTTAGTTTTTGCCAAGTAGTTATTACACACACGTGCATCAGCTCCAATGTCCAAAAGAGTTTGCAACTTAACTTTTGAAGCCGTTTGTATAAACAAATACTCACCACACCACACACCAGAATACATACTTGACATGTAACAAGCCAACATGCCCCATCAAGGTGTTTTTCTGTCAATTTCTCTAGGGGAACAGGGAAACAGAGAAAACAATAGCCACTACCAGACGTAACAAAGAAGAATAAAGAGGGGAGCATCCAAGCAACATAAATGCACAAGTTTTCAGATAGGAAAGTAATTGCATAGGATAGGTGCAAGAATTTTTCTAACCACCTTGGCAGTGCTACTAGGATTGAATCCCCAAACTGAGTCGATATCATCATTAGTGTCAAAGGCTCCCCACTTTGGTTCATTGAAAAATTTGTCACCAGAAAACACAGACTCGACACCACCTTGATCACTGCATATGCAAAATAATACATAAATAATTCTTCTGCAAGACCACAAGACCTTTATCATGTGAAAAAATGATAAAGAAACTTGTCAAAGTTCAAAGCATTGAAATTCAGCTCCAATTAACATAAAAATATTTGATGGTCCAAAACCTTTGTGAAGGACTTAGATTCTGTCATTCCCTCAAATGCATCATATATTAAAGATGAAGATGAACACATGCATCCAAAGGCACAAAAAATATGAGCTGTTCTCCAAGAAAAACTAAGAAAAATGAAGCATGCCTTTTAAAAGTTTTAATAGTAAAATGAGCTACTGACCAGTATACGAAAAACTAATGCATCAGTCCTAAAAGCCATACCTATGGATTTCTTGTATGGTCTCTTGATCAAGGGTTGAATTATTTTCACTAGTGGTCTTTCCAACATTAGATTCAGCAGAGTCCCTTGTGGGGCTTCCGATAGCACTCCTTGCTAATGGACTGTTAGGAGCACTTACTGCTGACTCATCTTCACCTTTACTATGAACAGATCCATTTTCAACTGCCTGTTCTTCAGCAGTCTGAAGCTTATCTGACTTATCATCACTCTTGGGTGAAGCTGCAGATGTTTGACTGTCAACAACAGAAGTCTTCCTGTTCGCAGCTGATACCAACTTTTGTTTTGGAGGCGCCAAGATGTTGTCCACACTGAGAGTGAGCTCTTCGACAAAAGTGAATCCTGATAGATGGAGGTATGGTAAATAACCAAGTTTGTACAGTTCTGATCAACCTTCTTAAAAAGTGGATCACAGATGCAGACAAGAAAACAAAGTAGTAACAGTTAACTGTTATTTGAATCCACCAATATCATATAATTTCCCCAAAAAAAGAAGGGGGGGGGGGGGAATCTATTTTAAATTGTCCTTTCTCTTGAACCATCCTCGCAACCACACTGAGAAAAAAACTTATTTTATCATACCCCCTGGCACAATAAGCCTGGCATCAACAGAAAGCACCACCTCCTGTTTTAGCTTTGTCTTTGCCAGAGGCCCATATTTTGAGGTTTCAGCAGATTTCAACAGTCAATTGACAATGTTTCATGCCCTTCTGCCTCTACCTGCTACTCTAGACTCACATAATCATGAATCTAATAAGGCTTTCTTATTAACATCGTAAAAACCTTATTCCCCATGTCTAGTGTATTAGCTAAAAAAACAGAATTACAGGAAAACAAAATAAATACAAGAGAAAGAGGGTTATGGGCAAACAGACACTGCGACAGACTTAAGATCTGTGAGCATATAGTGCTGAGACTATTATGGATATAGCCAAAAACAAACCAGCTCCCTCCAACTCTTCTAGGTTGGCACCAAGTTATAACATTATTCTTTTGATAGAAAAGGAAAATTTATTAGTAAGAGAGAAATGTAAAATCCTGATCAATAAAGAGACACAGATAAAGGAAAATAAACAAGAAAAATAAAAACCAAGAGATTCAAGAATACAAGTCCGTCCAATCTCTCTGCACATCCAACAAAGGTACTCTTTTGAAGACAGAACAAAACGAACACTAAAGAGAAGCTATAAATACTATCCTGTCCCACAGTATCAGTGGAGACAGTAAGACACCCTTAAAAGTGTTCATTTTCCTTATCAACCAAAAATACAGCAATACATCAGAACACCACAAAGACTTCCCATTGCCACAAAGTTTTGGCATCCTTACTCTAATAAAAAAACTTTGTATTATAAATAGGAACTGCTCCAAGGTCAGGAGACACACTAATTGTTCACCAAGTAACTTATTCATTAAAAAAGTCCACTTGACTATGTAAAAATATCCGTAGCTGATTCCGAAATAGACATACATGATACAAATGTAAGGAAAACCGACTTATATATGGTCTCTCAATCTGCAACATGTTATTTGAATTATTCCTATTCAATAATCAATACCATTGTCCAAACAAACAACTTCACTAGATGGAAAATATCAGGAGAATGATATGAAATGGAAAAAAACAACATTAAAAAATAAACACATCCAAAAAAAATAAAAATTCAAGAGTCAAAATTCTCATATTTGGATAGGAAGAAAGCAGAATGGAATCTATGAAAAGCAAAAGGGATAGTAATTTCTTATCCCTATTTTTCCATTCTCTCATTCAATAACCATTAAGTTATCCACACAGGGTGGAGAGTGATGGGACTTGGATCAGCTTGTTTAGTCTTCAGATATCATATTTTTGAGCACATAAGAAATGCCACTATGTCATCAGCAGGCATGCGTTGAAATTCAGATTTTTTACTGAATAATAAAGCTGCAATTAGCCTTCAGTCTTTCACATTGAGAATCCAGTACAAGTCAAAAGATAGGGTGTGCTTGGTAGGGCAAAGAATGGAAGCAACTAAGGGAGAAGAGTAAAATTAAATTAAGTATCATGAATAGATAAATTGTCAAATATATTAAAGAGAAAGGATAAAACGAAATCCTCTAAGAAAAATCAAATAGAAGGAGACAGAAAAAACAAGAAGCAACATCAGACACATGGTAATTGTTAAAGATTATAATAAAACTAATAAGGGGTCATCACTTAACAACCAAAGCCTTTGGGTTGAAATGGTTCTCGACATAATATTTCAGCCTCTACAACCAAGTGGCTATGATAGAACCCCACTTCCCACTTATTCAAGAAGGAAGATACGTGGGGAAAGAGTGCATGTTAATGAAGACATGGCTGACCAACTGGGGAAATCGCCTACAAGTTAATGAAGATGTGGCTGTTGCATGATCTGATCAAGTGGAGAAGTGGGAAGTTATCTCCTTATTTTTAGCAATTCGTATTTCTTCTATGTATTTCTGTTTTATTTGGTAATTGGGAAGTATAGTATAAATAGCAAACTTAGGAATAGTGGAAGAACCATATGTTGAATGTTAATTTATGTAAACCATTTTGTTAAGAGTCATATGTGTTTAAGATCCTTGCACTTGTATCTCTAATAAATACTTCATTTTCTCTTTCACTCTTCAATCTTAGTCTCTATCATTTTGTTATCAGAACTTGGTTAGGTCATCATGGTTACCATCAAAGCCATCACTTGCCGAAATGAACCCACGAATTCTCCACCCCTGATCCCATTACACAACAATTATCCTCCACTGCATCCAAATTAACAACCTCGATTCCTTGGCAGCTGAATTCACAGTCACAGCCCTTAAAGCAGAAAATAACAGTGCTAGACAAGGGGACTCTAGTCAGGGGCTTTCAGATGAAGTAAAAGCTATCTAGTCAAAAGATGAAGATGCTGGTAGTCCTTGGTGGCTTAAAAATCCATCTAGGTGGCACCACACAAATATAGAATTTCCCATATTTGATGGCAAGGACCCGTGGATCCTTAAAGCTAGAAAATATTTTCCTTATTATCAAATGCCAAATGAGTTGAAGGTTGATGTGACTACAATGTATTCAGAAGGGGACAAGCTTGACTTGTTCGCATGGCTTAATAGCAAGTGTACAACCCTATATTAGAAGGAATTAGTCAAAGCACTACAAGAAACTTACAGCCCCGTTGAATTTCAAAACCTCCATGAACGTTTTTGTAACATTAAGCAAACAAGTTGATGTATGAATATTGACAGGAGTTCGCTAAGTGTGCTTCCAAAGTCCAAAATTGACTAGAACATCACTTACTGTGCATTTTTCTTAGTAGGCTCAAGGAGCACTTGTAAGTTGATGTGAGGATTCAAAAGCCCAAGTTTGTGTATAAGGCAATGAGCTTGGTGTTGGAATTTGAAGCCAAAGGTAGCCCAAATCATGCAACCCGTGGCCCAAATTTCTCAAACACTTGTAGACCCAATTCAGGTCTCACATTGACTACATGAGAATGCCTAGAACCATCACCTAACACGTTACCCACTCTATGCAATAGCAAGCAACCTTCATTGCATCGCTATATGTTGAATGACAAGCTCAGCACAATAAAGGGTTGCATTTTCACTACAATGAATGGTTCACACCTAGGCATCAATGCCACTAGCCACAATTTTCCCCTTGGATCTCACTGAGAAAGCCACTGGTCAAGTTCAGGAACAAAACCATGATGATGAAGAATCTCCCACAAATTTGGCCGAAATCTCACTTCATGCTACTCTTGGGAGAAACTTAGGTACTATGATGAAGCTTACGGGGACTATCAACACCAAACCGCATTGATAATGACTCTACAACCAATTTCATAACAAAAATTGTGGTTAACAAACTGGGCCTACCTGTGCAATAGGTACCAACCTTTGAAGTGCAAATTGGCAATGGAGATGTAATTCATTGCAATTTGATCTGCAAAGATGTTGCAAAGATGGCATATCACGTTCCATATTTTCAGATCTTGATGCCATTTTTCTCAATGATTTTTCACAAGAACTATTTCACCATAGCCATACTCTCCTTCGCATGGGTACCTCCTATCAACCACAATCTGATGGCCAAACAAAAGTGGTTAACCATTGCTTAGAAGCCTACCTACGTTGTTTTGCCCATGAACAATCTCAGAAGTGGAGCAAATTCCTAGCCTTGGCTTAATACTCTTTCAACACTAATTAGCATAGCTTCACTGGCACTACTCCTTTCAAAGTTGTGTATGGTAGTGATCCTCCAACTCTACATCATTTTGTTTGGGTGAAACACATATTGCTGAATTAGAAGAGCAACTTGTAGAAAGGGATGCAATGCTAAAATCTATTTGGGATAACCTTTTGAAAGCTCAATCATACATGAAAGCACAAGCTAATTTCAAACAAAGAGAACTTTCTTTTAATGTTGGTGATGCATTCCCCCTCCACACTGAGCCATATAAGAAACATTCATTGGCTAAACAACAGTTTGAAAAGCTTTCTCCTTGCATTTTTGGACCATAAAAATTTTTTGACAAATAGGTCCCGTTGCTTATGAGTTAGAGCTACCAACTTCTTCAAAGGTCCATCCCATCTTCCATGTTTCTTTGTTACATCATGTTCATGGCCAACTTCCTTCCACACCTCCAGCTACACTACCCATCACTACATATTAGGAGTTACAACTTGAACTTGCCAAAATTTTGGCTCACCACTACAAACATGAAGATGGGGTTCCCACTATTGAATTGTTAGTGCAGTGGCATGACTATCCTATTGAAGAGGCAAGTTGGGAACATCATGATTTATTTGTTGAGCAATTCCCATCTTTTCACCTTGAGTACAAGGCGTCTCTTCAATGGGGTGCACTAATAGACCCCCATTTTGCACTTATTTAAGAAGGAAGAAAAGTCAAGAAAGAGTGGATGTTAATGAAGATGTGGCTGACCAAGTGAGGAAGCCATCTACAAGTTAATGAAGACATCGTTGTTGCCTGATTTGACCAAGTAGGCTGGTAAGAAAACTCATGATAGCCATTTGCTCTTGTTGGGTCTGTTGAACTTTCAAGTCAGTAGTGAGAGGAAGTAGCATATTGAGTTCTTCATAAGTTCGCTTAAACTCCATAAAATAAGCCTTAAGATCCTGATCTTGTTTTTCAGCACGATAAAATGCTTTGCAAACTTCATAAATACGAGACACATTCCCTTTCCCTGAATACAAAAACTCCAAATAATCCATAAGTTCTTTAACAAATTCACAATGATTAACAGAACTAATAATCTCACTCTCAATAGAGTTGCGAATCTGTAAGAACAATCGTGCATCATCTCGCAACCAAGCTTGGCCAGAATTATCTGTTAAAGGAACATTTGTCAAATGGTCTTCCTTTTCAATACTCCGTAAATAGATGCGAATTGTCTCACTCCAATCCAGAAAATTTGTCCAGTCCAATTTGTGATCAGTAATTTTAGTCACAACCGAAACAATTTCAGAGGCAACTGTAGACTTAGTTTCAGCCATTCTGAGATAACACAAAACCAAATGAGATTAGAAACACAAATCAGCAATGAAACAAACACCAATAGTCACACCAAGGACCACTGATCAGCGAAGGGGAAACAGGGATCGAGAAAATGGACTCGCAAAGACTAAATGAATGAATCCACTTCTGAAAACCACACACCCAAACTTAGAAACCAACCAAAAAATGATGGAAATGACGAGTCGATATCGGAGGAGGAGATCGGGGTCAAGATGACCTTCTCACGCGCGTTCACGCGCCCGCGCATGGTCGGACGTCAAATCTAAAAGCGGCGCATGAGCCTCACGCGCTGGTCAGACGGAGGTGATTCTCCAGGAAAACACCAATCGAAGCCTTCTGAACATGCCTGAGTGGGAGGTGTCGCAAATGGAGACGTTGAGAATGACACCCTTAGGACCTCAGACTCTCAGACTTAAGTAACGTATAAAAGGAGAGAGTAATTCCACTGATACAGAACCTCATACTCTGATACCATGTAGAGAAATATGAATTGAATCTCACACTTATTCATTCAGAGGATTGGAATATATATACGAGAGGGAGAACCCTCATTAATGACTACGTAATCAAATCCAATCCCTATGATTATGGTAATTATCCCATCCCTATGATTGTGCTAACAGATCAGATTACAATATCTACATTTAAAGAAATAAATCCTATGATTATCTAACATTCATGGTCTCACCAACAGTTAATCAATGGGAAGCTCTAAAACATGTTTTATATTATCTGAAGGGAACTCCAGGCCGTGGTATATTGTATAGTAACCATGGTCATACAGATATTGAGTGTTTCTCTGATGCGGATTATGGTGTATCTAAAGCTACTAAAAGATCCACTATTGGATATTGCGTGTTTGTGGACGAAAATTTGGTATCTTGGAGGAGCAAAAAGCAGAATGTGGTCTCCCAATCAAGTGCAAAATCAGAATACAGGGCCATGGCACAATCTGTGTGAAATAGTATGGCTATATCACTTATTGAAGGAAGTTGGCCTCAAGACCTTGTTATCGGCGAAATTATGGTGTGATAGTAAGGCTACCCTACACATAGCCTCGAATCCTGTCTTTCATGAACGCACAAAGCATATCGAGATTGATTGTCACTTTGTTCGTGACAAGATTCAGGAGAAGTTTATCTCCACAGGACATGTGAAGTCTGGAAACCAATTGGGCGACCTTTTTACAAAAGCTCTTAATGGGGCTCGGGTTAGTATCTTTGTAATGAGTTGGGCATGATTAACATCTATGCTCCAACTTGAGGGGGAGTGTTAGATAATCATAGGATTTATTTCTTTAAATGTAGATATTATAATCTAATTTGTTAGCACAATCATAGGGATAGAATAATTACCATAATCATAGGGATAGGATTTGATTACGTAGTCATTAATGAGGGCTCCTCCTCTCTTGTATATATATTCCAATCCTCTGAATGAATAAGTGTGAGATTCAATTCATATTTCTCTACAGAGAGAAATGCGCGCATCTTTAAGGGCATTTCTCCTTCAATTGTTTTATGGGATAGAATTGTGCATATGGCTTTTGATGGGATCTCCACACCAAACCCAGCCGCCAAGACATATAGTAGGAGACAAAAGAGAGAGAAGAAGGGAGAAGAAAAGGGGACTGCTGGTCCAACAAAAGACACGAAAGAGGCAGAAAAACAAGGAGCAAAAGAAGGAAGCAAAGATGAAAAAGGAGGAGGGAGCAGTTAAAGGGTAGTTGAAAAGGGTATGTAAGGGAAAAGTTGAGAAAGGAGTGCTCAAAAGCTAACATTGGTGCTTTGCTTCTTGTTCCGTGTCTATGTAATTTTCTGTGAGTGAGTGATAGTGTGTGTGTATTTAGGGTGAGGTACTGACGTGAATCCCTTTGCTAGTAATGCGAGATTCACTGTAAGAGGGTGTTGTAACTTCTAACCAAGAAATATATTACATTTCATTACAAGTACCTTACTTTGTGCATCTTTTGGGTGAGTTGGTTGTGATAGCGAGACCTATCAGCTTCCCTTCAAAGCTTAGCAAATGGTCTTTTCAAGGGGAACTCCTTATCTGATAAACAAAGAGATTGGACAACCCTTATACTATTAACCACCTTAGTGATTTTGTTACCATGTACTATTTTGAGCTTGTATGATATTTGGTGTCCCAACTGGTCAAATCAAATTAGTGTGTGATAAGTGTTAACTTTTATATATTTTTACCCACATTTATTATTATTTTTAATGATTAATTTGAGCTTAAATGGATTTATTATACAATATTTGAATTTTTGGTCAATTTTGGAAAATAATATAATTTTGAATTAATTAGGAGAATTTTTGGGTTTAAATTGATAACATTTTATTTTTCATATTTCTTTGATGGGTTGAATATTTCTAATCTTTAAAATATTTATTAAATTTGTGCAGATTTTTGGAGATAAATTAAGAATCAATGGTGAAGACAATTTTGGGCAAATGAATTGAAGATTTAAAGTGAAATCAAGGGCCAAAATTGGAGCAGAATTTTTATTTTTATTAATTACTTGATAATGGCAATTTTTGTAAATAGGATATTAGGTTTTATTTTGTTTCTTTTGTGGGAGAGTCAATGCTGGAGGCGCCTGGGAGAAGGAGCTGCTTCATTCATTCATTTTCGGACTACACCTAGAGAGAGGCGCACCTACAGGAGAGAGGAGTCAGCGGAGTGGACAAGGGGGGAGAACAAATGGCTGCTTCTTCATTGGTTCTTCGGATTTGACGCAAAGGACGCGAGACCTGGAGACGCAGAGGACGAATTGCTTCATTATTCATTTGGCTTTTCGGACTTCATAGCTGGGAGGACGCCACATTTCACGCACAAGACGCTTGCACCTGGAGGGAGGAATTGCTTCTTCTTAATTTGTTCTTTGGCCCTTCAGACCGACGACCTTTCTCCCTCCCTGGACCAGATTTTTATTCATTTCTTCTCTGGACTACACAACAGAGGCGCGCCTGGAGGACTTCACGCAGAGACGCTGGCTGCTTTGGCTTTTCTGGACTTTAAATAAGGATTCAGCACTAAATCATCATCATCAATTTACACTTCCCTCACCAACACGTCTCCATCCATCATATACCCACCATCATTCATCACTATTCTCCTTCATCATCTCTTCATGGCAGAGAACTCCAAGGAGTTTAAAGGCACAAACCCATGGAAGCTTAAAGAAAGGTGGCACCAAGGTGGAGCATGGAGGAGGAAGGCTTGAGCTCTTGAATTAAATGGATTGAAGACCATTGGGGAGTTCTTCTATTTCTACCTTTTCCTCTTTCAATTTCAAGAACTTAGGGATTTTCTAGTTTTAGGAATTTCTATGTGGATTTAATGTTGAAACCTAATTTTAGGTTAGACAATGATTTTATCTTGGATTGTAATTGGAATTGGTGTTATTTGAGATTGGAATTATGTTTTGTAGTTGCTAGAATTTTGGTTTTCTAGACCTTATAATGTTGATTGGATTGATGTTTGAGTTTTCTTGCATTAATTTGATTAATATTATGATTTTGATTGCATATCTTGATCTCTTGCGCCATTTGATTGTTGAATTGGGTAGTATAATTGCTTAGTTGTTCAATTAGGTAATTAAAACCAAATTTTCCAAAATTAATTGAATCCAATTGTTGAAGGATTTGATGAGTTTAATTGGCTTAATTACTTGCAAATTACTTGAATTAGCTAAGGATTTCCTAGTTAAGTCAAGTGATGTGCATTTGAGCCTAGAGTTTCCTATCCTTAAATTAAGTTAATTAAATTCATTGGTCTATTATCTAATCACTTCTCTTGGTCTCAATCAATCTTTGGTGAGTGATGAAAGCCAAAATCCCCTTGCAAAGCCTTGGTTGCCTCCTGTTTGTTCTTTGCATTTTCACAATCACTTTTAATTTCAATTTAGAGCAGTCTAGTTTAATTACTTGTTTAGTTCCTTTTCTCTTTTAGTTGGAATTTAATTTCTTAATTAAAATCCCCCCAAATTGCATGCATTTAGTTCAATTAATTTTGCATCTAGCGTAGAGAGAGTTTTCTAGAATTTGCATAAAATTTTAAGCATCGAATAATCACCTAGAATCAATTCAAACTAACCCTTAAATTGCTCCTTGGGAAGAATGACCTAGGGTTGACCTATACTAGATTAAATCAATCTTAGTTTAATTGAGTACTTAAGCGGCTAAAGCATCATTAGTGTGCATCAGATCTAGAGCCTTTTTCATTATTCTCCAACAACTAGTGCCCTATTTTAGAGAGCCAATATTCTCCAACAGCTAGTTTCCTATTTTAGAGAGTCAAATATTCTCCAACAACTAGTTTCATATTTTAGATAGTCAAATATTCCTTTTATGTTGTTATTTTTCTATCTATTGTACATTTCTTGGGCCGTCTATTGCTCAATTATTTTACCCTTGAGTGTAGGATTCTTTCCTTTTTTAAAGCCTCTGGACTACTGTAGAGCTCCTTTATTTATTTGGTCACTGTTTTCATGTATTCAAGAGAGAGTTAAAT